>VXBO01013492.1:0-17877 GCA_013400135.1 Rhinoptilus africanus
CAGAAAGTAAATAATTTATAAGAAATTCAGCTAGAAAAACCTGTTAGTGCCTTTTTTCCCCTTATGTGAACTAGTTTCTTCTTCTAGGAAAAGGACAAATCTAATAGCTGAGAAAATGGAATAAACGCAACAGAAAGACCAAGAGCCATGCATTCTACAGTAGAGGACAGTAATGGCATTCAGTGACTTACACCAATTTCTGTCAACTTTTCTTCTTTCTGCAGAAAAAGAGCATGGGCAATACTTACAGGAGACACTGTATGCAGTGCCTTTATTATATGAACAGCATCGCATTCTTTGGGACCATAAATAGCGACATTTCACAGCGACTTGTATAGTGGAAACATTACAGCTACATAGAGCATAGAGAATTACATGAATCCCAGAGGAAAAGTGCGACATGCAGCAGCATGCAATGCAAAGCCAGTTATGCAATGAAAGTGGTGGGATGTTTAAAAAGATGCAAATAACATCACCTTTCTGGCTATACTTTTTCAAATTCTGACTCCTACATTTTATTCTGAAAAAATAATGCAACTGTGGCATATTTACTGAGAGTGCAGAGTCTGTACCCCTCTCTCCCATGACAGTATTTTAAATATGATTGAAAGTGCTGGCTCTAAATTGTTTTGAAGTAACAATTCTCCTGGATAAGAATATATTGACAGTTTAAGACACTAATCTTTTATAACACAGATTTTTAGCATAGTAAGATTAAACATTTTTAGGCATTCAAACCCCCCCAAAACCCCAAACAAGGCACATGAAACTGAGGGTAAGGTTGTTGTTTTTCTAGAAATACCGTTTTTCCTGTGTAAGAATTTAAATCTTGGCATCCAATATTCCGAACTGAAGTGGATCACTTCATTGAAATTGTTTTTGCTGGACACAAACCTTGCAGTCAGTCAACAAAACTAGAATTATGAAATAATGAATGCCTTATGGACCTAGTCTATACATACTTTCACATCAAAATCACTAAAACCAGATCAAAACCAACAAGAGTATCTTTCAGATTTATAAAAATAAAGTTCCTGAGATTACCACACAGCATAAATATATAAATTAATGACACTTGTTTGAATGCGACTCTTTACTTGGCTGTGAACATCTGCAAATATGAAATTTATGGAAATTCTGTGATCTGAGTACTAAAACAAAATTTTAAAAGTTTTGAGATGAGTTTATATTCAATCCTTTTATTTTGGTATCTATCTTCCTTCTTTTATGAGACAGTGGTTATCATGTGCCTAACTCCTGATAACTGCAGGCTTGCCAGACATTATTTCCTAGCTTGCATTTTGAAAGCTAAAGTTCAAATTTTCATAATGGGTAGTTTCACTGAATTCATGTAATGTTAAACATAAGCAGACACACCTGCAAGACCATTTATCCAGTTGCACATGAAGAGCACTAGGGTGGGGAAAAAAAGCTTTCCACTTTTTGTTTCAATGCCTCTTGCTGGGTACACATTAGAGCATTAAAATTTTTGAAAGACTAAGAGGTAACCAATTTGCTGGCACCAGTATGTAGCACAATATATTCACATATTTGACCACTCAGCTGAGAAGAAGATCATAAAAGCGGAAGGCTTGGGAAGGGGAACTCAAGCATATTCCTTGAGAAGAAACTTCTTGATCCAGAATTGTACATCCTTAACTTGTTTAGTAGCTCTTGTCGGGCTTCCAATATTTATGGTTTCCTATATTTTGATTATTTTTCATACAGAAAAATGCATTCAGGAACAATGGTGGGTGATGATTTAAATATGTGGTGATTGCAAATACATAGTTTTATTTAAATCTGTCTCAATTATTTTCTGAAGTGTTTCCTTCTTCTGATGCAGTAGGAAAGAATGAATAATTTTTCTCTTTTCACATTTTCTCTACTTTGTGTGATTTTTATAGACCTTGATGATATTTCCCTTTAGTTTTCTTTTTCATGGAAAGACTCCGAGACTAACCAATCCTTTCTTCTACAGACTCTTGTATAGAATCTACTCCATAATTGTGGTCATCCTCATGTAGAAAATGTTACACTACTCTTCCCTCCACCTTTTCTCTTTTAAGAAACATTTCTACCATCCTTTGTGGTTTGTTTTTATTTTGAATGCTCTTAACAACTCTGTAGAACACTTTGTTACTGAAGTGCTCTTCCACAACTTTTACTAATATGTCAAATAATGCTGGCTGGCACTGTAAAAGACATCTGGTGAATCCTACTAGTAATCTCCTTCATTTGTGAAAATTGACCCCTTTTTTTGTCATCTGTCTGCTCTGTAAGTTAATAATCTCAAAGAAGACCGTCCTTCTTATGAAAAATTCCCTTAGCATTTTTAGTAACAGACCTTGTTGGAAGTATTTCAAAGTTATGTCCACATTAGTAAGCAAATTAAAAAGAAAAAAAAAATAAAATCTACTGTTCTCTTTTTGGCAGATTAAAGCAATTGGAGCTATGGTCCCTACACTTCCATTGTATGTGGTTCAAAAGTTTCATTTCAGATAAAATTTAAACTCATGGCCCCAGATTAAACAGGCCCTCCAATGTGATTTAGAACTGTCTGTGAGACCTAACACAGCTTTGGAGTTAGAGGTCACCTCACCATCTGGAGTGTAATGTCTTTGATGGTACCTGGAGTGGAGCTTTGGTATGCTTCAAAAGGAAATCTATTTTAAACTCCCTCAAACCACTTTTTGAGCTCAACCAAGAAGCAGTAAATGAGAAGCACCAAGGAATTCTTTAAAACAGGACTGCTGCTCCAAAGCAAAACACTAATGAAGACATAGACACACATGGTTAGAATTCCGCTATCCAAATGTTCAATGATTCCCTCAAAGAATTTGAACAGAGTAATGAGGCATGGCTTCCCTTTGCTAAAGCAGTATTGCCTCTTCTATAATAATATATTTCCATTAATTTACCAACTGAAGTTTTTATTATAATTTCTTTTGGTTTTCTAGAAGTCAAAAAAGTACTATATGACATTTTGATTCACACACGGAACCATTTAAAAAAAACCCTTAGCATCTCATTTACTACCCCATGGACAATTTAAGTTGTACTTTACACAGTACATCTAGCAGTCAGTAATTTCATATTTGAGTTCCTTTAGAATTTTGGGGTGAATACCAATGATTTAGACCAGGAAGACTAGATGTTCCCCTGATGATTTATTACTATTAATTTTATCAATTCTGTTACAAAATGTCTTGGCATTTTCCTATAGAGAAGTCCTCAGATTTGTAACCTGCAGAGAGGAGTGCTACCAAGCTTTTCACAGAGAATTCAGAATGGCTCATTAAACATAATCAATTTTCAAGATTCAAATGCAATGGACACCACCACTTTCTCAGCCCAGCACTGTATGCCTGGCTTCTCCTCTCAGGCTTTCCTTCACTACTTTATAAAGCGTTGCTGAAGTCCATGAATATAAGTTTTCTATTGGGCTAACTTATAGATAGCACAAGCCCAGCACAGAGAGGCAGACAACTGGTCCAAATATTGTTGGTATACAAAACCATGTTTCCTTTAATACATAGTGGTTTAACGATACATGAAGTCTTAATTTATCATAGTATCAAAGATCACATATTGTTATTTGCAAGTGGATTATATCTGCACAGAAGAATTAAGAGAATTAAAAATCTGCTTAGAAATTAAGGCCGCAAAATTATCAACTTTTGTGGTCAAGAAGTACTATTATGATTAACAACATCAGCAAAGTAAAATACATGAATCTTTGCTGTTGACAAAACATCAATTCTTACTCATTCATAATGTGTCAGAAAGGAGCCAACTCAAGTTAGTGACAGCACTGATGAGTGTTGGTGAGTCACCAACTGAAGAGAAAGGCATGAAAAATCTGGCAGCTAATTAATAAGAATACTCGTACTCTTATTTATGCAAAGTGATTATGTAAAGTCATGGCTTTTTGGAGGTGATGGTAGTGTCAATTACATGATGGGGTCACAGGTCCAGGCTCAGAAAGTGCGTACCTTCTTTCAGGTTAGCTTATACTCCCTCTCAATGAGCCATACCCTGTTGGAGCTTACCACTAACACCACTCTTCCACACTGGGACTTCACAAAAGGCAGGCTCAGGAACCCTGAAGAGACACCATGTAGTGCCACCTTCTGAGGGACAGTGGCTCTAGATCACAGGAGACTGCAGCGAGGGACATATGAGCATGTATCATGCACAATGAAGGAAGGAGACACGGGAATTCTGCCTTTCTCATTGCAAAACTAACTTTTCATCTAAGTCTGATCCAAAGAACTGTACTCTCACGTGAGATAATGGAAGCAGCTAAGTTACAGTAAAATACATGCTTCTACAGTTCACCTGGTATTCCGATTTCATATGGCCAGTGCAAAAGTCTAATGTGGAGCCTAACAGTAGATTATTGTGGCCTGAATGAAGTTACGCTGCTGCTGAGTGCTGCTGTGAAGGACACGTTAGAACCTCAATACGAACTGGAGTCCAAGACAGCTAAGTGGTATGCCATAACTGATACTCCTAATGTGTTTTTCTCAGCCTCTTTGGTGGCAGAGTGTAGGTCATAGTTTGCTTTCACTTGGAGGGGCATCCAGTACATTTGGAGTCAACTGCCCCAGGGGTGCAAACACAACCCTACCATTTGCCATGGACTGATCCAAACTGAGCTAGAACAGGGTGAAGTTCTGGAACACCTGCAATACACTGACAGTATAATAGTGTAGGGCAAAACAGCAGACATTTTTAAGAAAGAGAAGAAAATAATCCAAATCCTTCTGAAAGGCAGTTTTGCTATAAAAATAAGTAAGATCAAGGGACCTGCACAGGAGATACAGTTCTTAGGAACAGAATGGCAAGATGGATGCCATCAGATCCCAATGGATGGGGATCAACAAAATAGCAGCTATGTCTCCACTAACTAATAAAAAAGAAACACAAGCTTTCTTAGGCATTGTGGGTTTTCAGAGAATGCAAAGTCCAAATTATAGGCTGATCGTAAGCCCTCTTTATCAAGTGACCTAGAAGAATAACGATTTTAAGAGGGTTCCTGAGCAATGATAAGCTTTTGGAAAAATTAAAGAGGAAATAGTTCCTGCAGTGGCCCTTGGGTCAGTCCAGGCAGGGCAAGATGTTAGAGATGTGCTCTATACTGCAGCTGAGGATAACGGACCTACCTGGAGCCTCTGGCAGAAAGCATTAGAGGAAACTTGAAGTCGACCCCAAGGGTTTTGGAGTCAGGGATACAGAGGATCTGAAGACTGCTATACCCCAACTGAAAAAAGAGATAATGGCAGCATATGAAGGTGTCTGAGCTGCTTCAGAAGTGGTTGGTACTAAAGCACAGCTCCTTTTAGCACCCCGACTGTTGATGCTGGGATGGATGTTTAAAGGGAGGGTCTCCTCTACACATCATGCAACTGGTACTACGTGGAGTAAGTGGGTCACGCTGACTACAACGAGCTCAAATAGTAAACCCCAGATTGCTCAGGAATCATGGAAGTTATCATTTACTGGTCAGAAGGAAAACATTTCTGAATATCACCAGAGGAGGAGGTGATGTGTGCAGAAGAGATCCTATCATGTAATAAAGTACCAGAAAATGAAAGGTCATGTGTCCTGTTTGGGGTGGAGAGGGGGGAAGGGGAGGTGTGAGCAAGCGGCTACGTGGTTCTTGTTGCCATCTGGGGTTAAACCATGACACCTGGTTATGAATATTTCCAGACTGTAGATCCCTGCTTGTTTTACTGCAAGTGAGTTACATTAATAAACAAGATATTCTACCAATCCCAGCATTACAAGAAATTTATGTCTTATCTTCATACAAACTCTGTATTTGATCATTCTATAATTTTCTCCATATTTTAATTCTTATTATTTTAACCCATGTCACTGTGCCACTACACCACTGCTTGCTGCTCACCTCGATCTCCCCTCTTTCGGCACTCAGTACTTTTCTGGGAGTCAGTGTGCAATGGCATTCAAAGCCTCCAGTCAGGATGAAAGTTCTTTCACTTCTATAAACATGTAATGAAAAGCAACCTTTCCCAGATCAGCAGGTAACAAGTGTAAAAAAAAAAAAAAACAAAAAAAAAACAGCAACAGAAAAAAAAAGAAAAAAAAAAGGAGTGTAGTAACCAAGTGCAAGAGGTGTTACACAGTAATAATACAGAGTTACATTACAAGGGAATCATAGGGTTCTATAAATAGTTCAGCCTCTTACAGGAAATATAATAAAAACTTTTTAAATTAGCCTTGTGTTTTTGTTGACATACTTCAGAGCAATGTTGGCCTTGAGATCCCTTAATGCTTCCTAATAAAACACACAAGATGGCAAAAAAAAAAGAAATTAAAAGTCCATTTAAATACACTTTAAAAAATTTCAATTTTTAAGTGTTAGCACAGTAAATTATGGCTAATGTGTTAAAGTTCTGGGTTTTGATATTTCTAAAATGACGCAATTAGCCTCCAAGGTCAAACTCAATGTTACATTATAATTATTTTTAGCAAGTAAAAAATCACTTTACATCTACAGTTAATTGTGGTTAATTTGGCCTTCAAGAAGAAAGCAATAATGGGTTTTAATAACAATGACAGTAAGAAATGGATAAACTAATGAGAGAAAAAATGAAACATGCATGGTGTCTAAGCGCATCCATCCACATTTCTTTATACTTCTCATCAAATTACATTGCAGAAAGATGTTTCACATCAATGTTCAAAGTAAAAGTGAAGATACAGAAAGCAGAAGATCCTTTCAAGCTCTTTAACTTCTCATCACTACTCTTTACTTACTGCAATCAGCAAAATATATATCAAAGTAAAACAGTTTTCAACATAGTGTTGCTTGTTTGATAACTGGTGAGGTCAAACGGCCAGTGATCATTCTCCACAAATACACACATCCCCAGAGTAACACTATTGCACATGTGGCAAGTAGCTGGACAAGACAACCTCCAGAGGTCCCTTCCAACCTCAACAACACAGGGATAACAGTGTGAGTTATCTCCTTTTGGAGAGTTTGCTTCTCTTCTTGCTCCTGTTCCAAGAAATCAGAGCTCTTTTCATAAGAATTAAACAAATTCTTTAGGACAATGAATAAAACTTACTCTTTCTAAGAATGAGAGAAAACCCACATTTTTGTAGCTCCACTGATTACAATTTACACAGTTTATTTAATAATCTAAATATTTAAACAAGGATTCAAACTGTTCATCAGAAGAAGCTGTGCAATCATTATCACTCAAAGTCCTCAAAATGATATTGACTATTAAAAAAAAAAAAAAAAACAACAAAAAACCCTACCAAAGAATTTACAAACTTTTGGGACAAAACTCAGACTAAAGTATAGAAAGGCACAAATTGGATGTTCGTCCTTTTATCCTTGCATTCCAGTCATTCTTTTTAAAAATTCTCTTCAAGAACAATGAAAGGGTAGGATTCCCATTTCTGTCGTCAACATGGCCATGGTGTGAACAATTCTTCATATTCAGGTCTCCTGTCAGTGGATGTTGGAAGGACTCTAAATACAACAGGATTTTTACACCCTTACCTTCCATCCCTACCTCCGCAGCATAGGTACATAACTAACTATTCTGGATTTGGGAAACAAAAGGGGCAGAGTTTCACTTTATTATATTATTTCCTCCTCAGGATCACATCTTCCAGGTATCAGAGGTCAGCCTTAGTTAGGGCAGTACACTGGCAGGGGTGAGGCATGTCTCATCATTCCCACCAGCTGTTTTATTTATTGGGGAAACAAAAATGGTGCAAAATTCAATGCTGCTTAGTGCAATGAGGTAAATGCAACAAGACATTTGCAAAAAACTGTTGAATCCTTGCCGATTCTACAGCACGAATTATGAATTTGAAATGTACATCCACAATGGAAGTCAAGCTTAGTTATCAGGAATATCCAAGTCAATACAGCACAAGGTTAAGGAAGTACATTAGAAGAGCAGCTAATCACAATAAATTATTGATGATGTCAAGGATTTTAGAATGAATAATTGCATTTCAGGTTTATGCGTTTTATATGAGCAATCTGTGATGGCTATGTACTAAAGAGTAACCCAAGGCAGAGTACAGGGTATGAGGAATTCCCATGTTAGCCAGAGCTTCAACAAGGGAAAATGCTGCTGCTGATGCCTAACCAGATTCATAACATTTTCACTTTTTAACAAAATTTTTCACATCTTTCTCTGGCTGCACTATATACATATNAAGACAAGAGTCAAATAAATAATAGATTTATGTGTAAAGATATGTTAAAAAAACCCTTCTCTTGTATGGAAAATAGTGATCCTTGACAATCGCTAAATTAAAATGTAAAAATGTGTATTAGAATGACTGTTTATATCAACAGAACATTGTACAACACACGGAATGAAAGATATTCTTATCCTGGCAGAAAAAAAAATAATTGCCTCCTTCAATGAAGTGATTTCTTGTAAATTTTGCCGGCAGCTTCCAGTTATGTATTCCCCTACCACTATTTTTTTTTTTTCCCAGTACTGAGAGTAATAAATTTATATTTTGGTTATATTTTTGTCCAGTATAGAAACATATATTCCTACAAAGATAACTTCATCATAAAATACTTTTTGACTGGGATGGGTTAACCCTCTGTGACACCCTGGAACTGAGGAATCCAGTTCTAGATTTCTCTGACAAAATGGAAGAAAATATAAGCAATATTAAGGTAATTTTACCTGCAAGTGGTTTTCATTTAGGCCTCAGTAGGACTGAGGCCTAAAACCAGAAAACGAAATCTGTTTATCTGTCATTTGCCGGAGGCTTAAAACTGTGTACTTTACAAGGGGGGTATTTTTTTGTCGGAGGTGGGAGTGGGGTTTTTTTGTGTGTCTTGTTTTCTTTGTATCTCTTTTGGATATTCACTAGTGAGGTGCGTACCAGAGTGCTTTATGCCTCTTTCACTGAATCATATTCTGGTCTAGTTTTACCATTAGTATAGAAAACTTGCAATATAAGTTTGTACTCAATTTGTAAACTCCTCTAGGCTGAGCTGGGTTTGTTATGCATTTATGTAAAGAGGTTCTTAAGCCACTGCCTAAATACTTGATAGGATGATTCATGTAGGTGATCAGTTTGTAGCTTGAAAGAAAATGAGTATCATGTAACTGCATTTATTTGTTACTTTTCTTCCTTCCTTTACATTTTTCTACATGAGTATATTTTCATTAACAATGATGATACATCTTACATGAATCTCACATAACAAGGAGATAATATCTGGTAATGTCTTCACAGTTACAACAGTTGAGAAAAACCTCTACTGAACTTCTTAACAATTATGACCTGTAGGGCATAACTATTGTGTTCAGAAATTAAAAACAAAACAAAACAAAACAAAACAAAAAACCAACCCGTGCTTTAGTGATGAATTCTTTTTGTTCTTATTTTGTTGACGTTATCTACAATGACTAAGGTAAACTAAAGTAGCTAATATTCAGCCATTGCTTTAACTCCAAATTGCTGAAATCCACTTTCAGGAGTATAGATGTATGTTAAGAAGGTTCAAAGAGATGGACGAGTATGTAATATGTATCTTTATATATATGGCAGCTGTCCCCCTTCTAGCTATTTGAAGTTGACCACTCCTAAGATAAAAAGTTAATAACTCATCATTTGGTGAACATAGGTCCTGGGTACAATGAACGTTAAGCCATTATTTATTCTAAAAAAACATGCAAATTGTGTTTTATGGCCAAAAGCCAATTAAAGTAAAATGTATTCTCATTACAGTTCTCCAAGTCTTTATTCTGGCATTATCAGAGTTTAAGAAAGAGTGAAAACAAATAATTGCTACTGAAAGAATGAATGAGTGGGTGGACAGGAGATACTGAACAACTAATTAGATGGTTTTAGAAGAGGTTTTGATGATTTTATATCATTAACTTGGTCAAAATTTCAGTTCTTACTAGCCTACTCTCATCATCTGTCTTACATTACTAGAAAGTTACTGGAGCGTAGTTTGCTTCTCTGATGTTTTTTTACAATAGGACATCATTAAATAAAGATTTTTTTACAGTAATTTAAGGGGTAAACGTTGTCCACAGCCAAAGGATTGGGCTATAGCAACTACATAGGCATTTTAGGTCCAGGCACTGGGCTCCAAATTCAGATAAGCTTTTCTTTAAGAAGCAATTCATTATAAGAAAAGTGCACATGGAAGAAAAACAATTCTTTTATCCCACTTGTACCATCAACATCATCCTAAGCCACTTTTCCCTCTACTTCTGGGCAGATTAGCTATAGAAGGACCCAATACAGTCAGAGGTTTCCAAATCCCAGGAGTGGTGGTTTTCCATTGCCAGGTCTAGCCAATAGTGACCCTCAGTACACATTCCTGACAGGCATGGGGATGGCACACACACGTGCACACAGATGCTCACAGGGCTGGCCACCTGGATCTAAACAGTCAGAGAGTGGAGCCTTTCCAGCATACATACTACCAACACTCATGTAAACTTGAAGCACAGATGGTACAATCCTGTTCTTCCCCTCTGTCTGGCTGAGACTGAAGGCCACTAGTAGAATATATACACAATATGGATCTTCCTGGTAGCTGCTCAGACCCCTGCGCTCAGACTCAAATCCCCTCCAGTCACTGACCCCTGGACCTACGAGTCCCTGAGGTTTGTGGTCACATTCTAGTGCCTGGTATCTTACTTGCCAGGTAGTCAGCCAGAAATTTCACTACCCTTCACATATACACACTTAGAGTAAAGAAGACAGCCCCACAAAAGATAGAGTGCTGTGGTCAAGCACAGGGTTCAGTCAGGTAAGCATGCTGACCAGCAACTTGTTTACACTCAATCAGCCCCTTTTTTTCATCTTTTTTTTTCACATGCTGCTACCATGATCCACCTTGATCCTTTCCTTTCACTGGTTTTGGTCCTTTCCTAAAACATCCAATAATAATTCTCTCACATTCCCACAATCCTCTTAGAACACTCAGCACAATCCAAAATTCTCCTCTCTCTCATCTGCAATCCATAGCCCTACACCCCTTGAAGCCATTAACCCCCTTCAGTTTGCATGCCATCCTGGTGAGACCTTCTTTTGTTTCCCTGATTTCAGATACCAATAACTCTGTGATTTACATATTTTTCTGTGTGTATCATGTGATATGTTAATTGGCACTTTTGGTTTATGGAGGAAACATCCTACCTGAATTGTGGAGCTAATTACTAGTATGGTTTCCAGAATCCAACAGTACTATCTTGTTTGACAAAAAATGGAGCGAATTCATGCTTAAAGGGCAAAATAATAAATGTTCTCCTTGTGTCAGAAAAGAGGAACTTAAGAACTCTGGGGTGATGACAAAGTAAATTGCACAAATAAAACCCAACATAAAATGGAAAGCAGGTTGTCTGAACTCTGGAAGAGAAAGCACAAGGAAAGAGGCATCTCTGTTGACAAGGAAAGATATTAATTTTGCTGTCAGCTCTGGTGTTACTGCAACTCAGGGAACAACTAAAGAAGAACAAGTAGATGAAGTATCTAATTCTATTGAGAGTGACTCTTTGCAAGTAATCATACACTGCAGTAAGAAACAGTCGATCAAAATCATTGCTGTTATATGCCTGGAGATTGTTCACACAAAATATAACATTGGTGAATTTGTAACAGGCCAGTCTGCACAAGGCTGATAATAAAAACATTCTTATGACTCAAGTTTGGAACTGTAAGAGAGAGAGAGTGAATGTGTAACTCACTAAAATATTTTCACACAAACAAAACACCTTAAGGCTTTTTCAGCAATTTCATATAAATAAAACGTGTGGATTCTTCCTGCATGGTCAAAAAAGAATGCAAAGCAAGGTTTGGTTTAATCTCACAAAAGAAGTCAGAACAGCAGAGTTCCAGCTTAGGTATAGTGAAAAATTCTTATAGATGCCAGCTGAACTTAGCGTTTAAAGAAAGCTCTTTATAAAATCTTAGAACAGTTATGGAATAGTGCTGAGAGACTAAGAACAAATGCAGCTTATCAGCTTCTTCCATCTAGACGTGTAAACAGAAATTTGTTATAAGCTAGTTGCTTCAGTACCAGTACTACAATTTAAATGCTGCAAATAGTCAAGTAATAACTAAGGCTGTAGCCTGGCAACTTGTTGCATATGAGAAGCTCTCTACTCCTGTGTTGAACCTCATGGACCTAATGACCTCAGAGAGAAAGGAAGCATTTCCAAGATTCTAGTTAAATGAATACTTCAATAAAAAAGTCGTATTTTACAACTGTCACTCAGCAATCACATGTTCAAGTATTATATTTTACTCTATTACTGCAGTAAGTGAAACAGACTTTCAAAACACAGGTCTGTGTACACCTGGGGGTTTTCTGCCCCAGCCTTTTTTCCACATGATGAGTACCACAGCACTAAGTCAGAGTACATCTGGATGCTAAAACAGTAAGGCGACAACTCTTCGTTTATCACCTCTGATGTCAAGTACTGTGGTTACTACTCAGAGCTCAACCAGCACTCAAAAGATCCATGCTGATTATACATACATTAAGCATGAAAGTAACAAAAAAACCCCACAGCAATTGCTATAAATATATGTGAATATACATATATATACATGTGTGTGCAGTGGTATGATGTTGTAATGAGATTAGTGCTAAGGAGGAAGCAGATGATTCCAGTGCTTCAGAGAATTACTTCACCGTGTCACCCAACACTGCCAGACCCAGTGTAACTGCAAACTTTATAGTACTTTATCATATGTATCCAAATTAATGTCTACACTTACAGTTTATTTATAACTCCTCCTCACCTCCCCAAAAGCACCAACGTTACACCTAATTGCTGTGAAGAGTGAAGGACCCAAGAAGAAAAGAAGTAATCATCTGTACTCACCCTGGGCCATAAAAATCTCTGTAAAGACAAAGGCATTCAAACTATATAAATATCTGCTGGAAAACAAAGGAAAAGAGATGACTGACTATTGTAATCCCACCAAGGAGACAGCTCCTGGCCAGTAATGGGTCCTGACAGCTGATTTGGCAAGCCAGTTTACTAAATGCTAACAAAAGTTATCAAACCACTGAAAGTTTACTGTACTTGCTACATCTTTATAGTTATTAACAGGTTATCATGTTTTTGCCTCTGTGGCTATCTATCTTGGTCCTCTAGCACAGTGACTTCTGTTGTAATGTCCAGCATTGTTATGGAAACAGAGATGGTGTCATAGTTTCACCTTTATGACAACACTCCAAGAAGAACAAAAAATAAAAATTGTCTGCCTGAAAATCTATTTTAAAGGCTGTTACCTTTGGCTTTTCGTAACTGCAGCAGTAAAAACTGTATGAAAGTCATATCAGTCAGAATTTGACCATTTCAAGCTATTACTGAAAAATGTGGAAAACCCCTAAAAGTTCTCCTTTGATGTTTTGTTTGTAATAATGACACCCCTCTGCAGTGAAGCAGAGTACATCAGCTGTGTACTGTCTGTACAGAGAAGCAGAAAAACCATTGCCTCTGTAATATCTGCCTATAGGTTACAAAAGACACCATCGCTTCTATCAAGTGCTATTTTGAGGGTAAAATATTGCAAGATACAGTCTTTAGCATAGTGAAAGGTGATAAAAGTGGCCAGATAGAAAACAAGGAGTTTTCTCTGACAGTTCCTGTGCAATTTTCCACTCAGATTATTTTAATTTCCTACTTTTATATAACTAATGCGTAAGTTAAGTAATAATTTATAGGAGCAGACAGAGCACAAGGCTGTCTTTGTTCCAGATCACAATCTCATGCTTGCTATCATTACTTAGTACTGCTGCTTCTAGAAGGACCTGTCTCAAGTTCATGTAATAAGTAATTNTATATAACTAATGCGTAAGTTAAGTAATAAGAATTTATAGGAGCAGACAGAGCACAAGGCTGTCTTTGTTCCAGATCACAATCTCATGCTTGCTATCATTACTTAGTACTGCTGCTTCTAGAAGGACCTGTCTCAAGTTCATGTAATAAGTAATTCTCAACCTAATTTTCCCTTAAAGGAGAAAAAATTAAAACAGGTATCTTATTTTTATTGAGTCTGTCTGTAACAATTCACAGAAAATAATATTTTATTCTAATAAACTCTGGTAAACTAGAGATTCTCTTTAAGATTCAGCAATCTAAGACAGCTTCTTTTTTTTTTTTTTTAAAGAATATGTAATTTTAAAATTTTTCAAATCAGGCAGGGTTGCTAATGACATACCTTGAGAGAATCGGGTTATATAAATGTATGAAAGGGAAATAAACCAATCTTCACATTTATTCAGTTAAACAATAAAGATTATACACATAACACTCAAATATGTATCAGACTTCTTTTTGAAGGTAATATACATATATTTGTTGTGTCATTCTTCACATCTACCAGTGAAATATCATGTATTTTAAGCTTACGCTTTACTGTTAATCCTACTTAGGTAAACTGTATTTAAAACCCTCTAAAAATAATTGTGGTGCTATTTATTCCTATATTTGTCAGCATAATCATGGACTACCTTATGGTAATTTCCTATGAAGTATTTATTTCCTGCATTGACCAGTCTGCATTCCGCTTAAAAAGACTCTAGCACCTGCTCCTGGAAGGCATATAGAAAGAACTTTTCATCCTACAAACCGTTTACGCCAATAGCCACAAACAACTCACATCCCGACACTGTAAACTGTCCCATTCCACATCATTTTAGACACAGGATTTCATTTCACTGTGCAGAGGTACACAAAAACAAAAAAAATGGTTTTGATAATTAAATTACAAAAAACATAGGGATTTCCTACAAGTCATTTACATTTAAACAGTAGTATGAATCACAGAAGTCATCACACATACTGTGACAAAAGTCTCTCAAAGTGAACAGTATTCTTTCAACATCCTCACACATTCATCATTGTCGTCTTACAGCAGCTTTATAGAAGCTGAACTTCTTTTGACTGAAATGCAACATTGCTGTGCCACACACAAAACCGAAGTAATTGGAAACTTGCCAATTAATTGCACATAACACACACTTATAATGGCGGAGCGGAATGATGTTGGAAAACAAAGTCTCGCTTGCTGAGACTCAGGGCTAATTGACAAGTATGTTCCTTCAAACTCCATGTTACTTACCATTTCAGGTATTCCTGTTGAAAAATACCATTTACAAGTCCCCAAAAGTAACTGTGGATGACAAGAAAGCTACCTGAGACCAAAATGCCTGAAACACAAATCCCATATAGATAGCAACTGCCTAAGCTTGAGATTCAGTTCCATCATCAAGGTAATTTTATTTTCTGTTGTTTTCTTCATTGCTGACTGAGGAACAATAAATTTCAAACTGCTCGAATTTGCTCATATCTCAAATTAATTTGAAAACAAAACCAGTGGAGAAAGATCTAGCCTGCCTGTTTAGTGTACAGTCCTAACACAGCTTTTATAAAATTATTTATAAGGTGTATCATTGCACTCATATGTTTTAGGGAAATTATTTCACCCTAAAGGTAATGAATGAATGGAAGTTAAGATGTACACACAGCTGTTCCTGAGTTAATCTTTGCTAAAAATCAGTTATTTTATTTTGGGTACTTAAATTCTCTGATGTCTTGGATGCTGTGTAGTCCCTGGTAATCAAGCCCTCCCCAGCTAGAAAAATTTGCTAGGAAGAAGAATCCTTAAAACCGATTTGGAACAGCATCCAACATTTTGGAAAGTATAATTTTGCTCAGACATTTAAATGAGTAACAAAAATACAATAGGAAAAAGTGTATCACATACATCAAAGTACTTCTGTTCAAGGCTGTGAAGGAGCTACAAAAATCCATTAGAAGTGATCCTAAAGATACAGGAAATGAGCATATAGTTTTGTGTTTTAATGGAAATACAAGTTCAGACACCTCAGTGAAAGGGCAAGGCCATGAGCTATCTGGTTTTGGAATAAAAGACATCTTAGCAGAAAAATATGCTAGAGTTTCAGAAACCCAAGTATTAATGGCAACTCAGTCATGACAAAGCAAAGACATGAATATGCAGTTTTAATTACTTTGTCCTTCTTGATGGGTAACAAGTGTTTTTCTAAAAGTTGGTTTTTAACTGATAAAATTAAGTGTAGGAGACAATATGTATTGCTGTAATTAGAAATACGTATTTCAAAGTATAATTAGATAAACATAGATCATATTTTAAGAGGTTGTCAGTGATACTTATTGGGAAAAAAAGTAAAAATGCTGAAATATTTTCAGTACCTTCTCCACTAAATAAATAACTAAAATAAAAACTTATGGTTGTAATTGAGATAAATTAAGACTTATATTTGGCATTAAACTATCTGCTGCTCAACTGATACGGTTTAGAAAAATAGAAAGGAAAAATTAAACTTTTTTCATTACTGATTTTGATATTAAATTAACATATCTGCTGCTTTAAAACAACTGATATTCAGTAAATTCATAGTTTTTGTTAGGTCTCAATATTTTAATTGATGTTAATGGAATGAAAAAATATAAATCAGTAAGTGTATTTTCTATTAAATTATTAACTACAAGTTAAGGCATTTTGCTGCTATTTCAGATGCCTGCAAAATTATACTGTCCAACATTTTGGAGCAAAGATAAGAATTCTCGCTTCTGGCTTTTATATAATAATTGACCACAACTGCAGTAACTAGAGCTCATTACTTCTGCATTTTTTTTTCACTTGTAGTCACCAAAGGAAATCTAATCAAATCTTCTTCTAAGGAGATTTCACTGCAAACAATAAAATAAATAAAAAAAAAATTATACCTCCATGTACGCTTGGTTGTCCTGAGAAATTATCTATCAAAAAACCCACAAAGAGTTTTCAGAAAAAAATATAACCACCAATAAAAAGTATGCATTAAAGCAAAAATCATCCTCGGAAAGTAAAGAAGAAAATTCTATTAAAAATTCTTTGTATATTCAAAACTTGGCTGGCTATGACCCTGAGCAGCATGATCTAACTTTGAAGCTAGATCCAACTTTGAGGCTGGCCCTGCTGTGAGCAGGAGGTTGGACAGGATGACCTCCAGAGGAACCTTCCAACCTAAATTATTCTGAGTCTAGGCTTGGGAAATAGTACACAGGGAAGAAAAAGATTTCAGAACTAAATTAGGAGAGAAAGTAACACCCTTCTTATGCTTTCAACCAGAATATAACATGAAGTTGTAACAATTTCTGGAAATAGGAAAGAAGATTATATGATTAAAGAGATTGATATGAGAAATTCATTTTCAATAATATTTTCCATAAACTATAAATTTGTTAGCATTAAGTTTATCACTTCCTATTACTAAGCTCTTTTCAGCAATGCATGACTGACAAAAAATCAGCTGTCCAAGTTAAATAAACATCTCTGGGTCATGTTTCCTTGCCCTTGGCATGTTTTTATTTTTACTTCCAGCTTGATTATTTCCATCAAAATGGTTGATTTAAAATTTTAACACACGGAGACAGGAACTAAAGTCCTGTGAAATAGAAATCACTTTGACATCATGAAAACAGAGAAAAGTTCTGAAAGCTGAAACATCCAGCCAATAACACTTTAAATTGGTTTACTGAATGTACTGTAGATAAAAAAAAAAGCACAAAAAAATCATTAAAAGCTTGAAATTTGGATTAAAAAAAAGAGAATGTTTTAAAATTATACATCTTGCAGCAAATTTAGATAATAAAAAGTATATCCAAACTCTGTAGAAAATATTTTCAAGCCTGCAATAATGTCTAATATATTGGATAAATTATTAATATTATTAAATAGAATCATAGAATCACAGAACCGGTGAGGTTGGAAGGGACCTTTAAGATCATCAAGTCCAACCATTAACCTACCCTGACAAAAACCACTTCTAAACCATGTCCCTAAGCACCT
>VXBO01013492.1:18193-50064 GCA_013400135.1 Rhinoptilus africanus
CCACCACTCTCTGGGCACGGCCATCCAGCCAGTTCTTTATCCAGTGAAGAGTACACCTGTCCAGGCCATGAGCAGCCAGTTTCTCCAGGAGAATGCTGTGGGAAACGGTCTCAAAAGCTTCGCAAAAATCCAGGCAGATGACATCCACAGCTTTTCCCTCATCCACCAAGTGGGTCACCTTATCATAAAAGGAGATCAGGTTTGACAGGCATGACCTGCCTTTCATAAACCCGTGCTGACTGGGCCTGATCCCCCTGTTCTCCTGCATGTGCAGTGTGATGGCACCGAGGATGATCTGTTTCCCAGGAAAACTTTCATCATCAAGTAATAAAATCTTGAAATGCAACTGCATTTGTCAACATGAAAAAGGTCTGCAATGGTTACAATGGAAGGTATGACAATGGAAGGTGTGTTATTTTAACTATAGAAAAAATTATTAAGTGACACGCTATAAAGACTGGATGTTCAGGATAAACTTGTGCATTGTAAAGAGTCATAATATTGACTCATTTCAGTTTTATTCTCCTCAGGCGTGGTTTGTAGAAAGCCTGACAACATGGCACCAACTCCACTTGCATTGTAAAATTTCATTGAAAGCTGAAATATTTAAGATGAATTGGTTTTGTCACAACTTTACTACAGAGTGTTGTTCTTAATGTACAGCTTGTTCAGCACACAGAAGTTTATTTGGCTCCAGAATCATACAACTTACTGCTTTTTCCAAATACTAATGGACTAAGAGCAAAAGGTCATCAGCAGTGGTTTTAACAGTACTTTCCTTATTACCCAATCATTATTTAATTTATTTAAGGATCTGATTTGTGTGAAAGCCCATAAGACATCTTGTGCTTCACAGAAGTCCAAATGACCTGTATCTATGATTTATTCTTAATTCATTTTGAACTGAGATGACTCCTAAAAGACTTGTATTTAGCTATTATTACCTTCAAGAAAGACCTATTATTTTGCTCTTATTCCATAATATGCATATAAACGTCTTAGTAGGAATATGAATGGTTTGTTTCCCAACATTTTATCTCCTGCTCACAAAAATGCTAGTGAACATTTTAAATGATTGTGATTGATGTCCTTTATATAGACAAGACTACTAAGTATAATACACATTACTACAAAGATAATGCTTCCTACTATAGTTCACCTGATCATAATATATGATCAGAGCATGCTTTTAATTGTTTTAGCTCTCATTACACAATGATTACCATATTCCTTTGTTCTCCTTGTATCCTGATAAACCTCGGTGACATAATCTCAGTTATTATAGGTGGGTTGAATTTAAATTATTTAAACCACCTCAGTTTCTCCTCTTACTATGACAGGCTCTGGCAAAACTTCATCTTTTCTAACAGATTAATTCAGTGGTAAGTGTTCCCTTAATGTATAGATTGCTATACACTTTGGGGCTTTACTTCTTCATAGTAGTCTAAACAATTCATAGATGTACGTTCAGATTTCCTATTTTGGATCAAATTCAATAATTTGGGCAAACAGGGGCATTTTTCACTCTTTTAATTTGGGAATCTTAGATTTTATCTTTCATAAACTGTGGTTAAGCATGTGGACTAACTTTCTGTACTTTGGTATGCTATTTTGATTTCTAGACATTATTTTAGTTTTCCATTTAACTACTTATTTCTCCCCCTTGCCCTTCAGTTATAAACAAAAATCCAAAATCACCCTTACAAATAACATTCATTTCTGTCATTTATGGGACACCTCAAATTATAAACTAGTTATCCCAAATTATGAAGTCCTCCACTCTGCATAAGCACATTGAATAATTTCAAGTTAGGCTTGAATCATTATCATCTCCTTTTCCCTTAAAACATACACTTTTTTTTTTCATTAAGATTCCTATTAGTTTACCACTTGCTTAGTTTCATTTGAAAACCACAAATATTCAATGGGAATCAAGTTTGGTAGAAATGCATAGTGCTTTGGAATTAAAAAAAACCCCTTTTATCAGAAACGCTGAATTCTGACTCACTTATAGGACATATAGGGCAATCTAGAAGTCTTAATATAGTTAATAGTCTTAATAAAATACCAACAAATTATTCCTTTAGTGACGCCTATGGAAGGAACAAGTATACTGCTCACTCTCATATATTGCTGCTGTCAGGGTATTTTTCAAAGGCAATGTACCTCAGATACATGCCCTGTAGTAGAAGATTGTCGTTACACCTATGAAACACTTAAAAAAAAAGGTTTATTGGCCTCTCATGCTTTTAAAAATAGTGAATAGTAATTCAATGCACAAATAAATAGTTTCTGCTTTCTTTCTTTGAGGTGGTTACATTTCAGTGCTTAACAGTAAAATATACATCTTCTATAGTAAAATAAGAGTTAGTGGGAAAAACATTGTATAGTAATAATCTGTCACATTTATTGTTATAATTACATTTTGAAAAATGTATTAAGTTAGGTTCTTGAACGGTGGTGTCACAGTTTCAGGATTCATTCTAGGTCAAAGCAGCAACACGTAATCTCACAGTCACTCTCACTACAGTAGATGAGACCTCGTCTTGTGTGTAGCTATTTTATTTCTTTTCTGAAGGTGGTGCTGGTGCCCCTTTGATCACTTACATCTCATACAGTATTCTACCAAAAGTATTTTGGGAAGCATCATCCCTGAAAACATATCTATTCTCCATTGTTCCTGAGAAAACTATCAAGAACAGCAGTGGTTCAGTTTTAAACTTTTTTCACATATGTGATGACAGAGGATTTTTCAGATCTAAGCTGCTACATTCGGGATACGTCACTTAAATATTATTGTCATCATCCTTCCTAGCTCTTTGATCAGCACATCAAAACACTCACATGACCTAGAGCTGTTAAACATAGTTCTTGCCATAGGAAAAAAAAGAACAAGGGATCTCTCTCTGAGTTCACAAGCAGAATATGGTAGGTGTTTTTCAGAATCCTATGGCTATGTTAGGTCAGGTCTAATCTGGTTTCCAGGTGGCTACCAGGTCACCCAGTGGCGTCAGTCTAACATGTCTTACTAAACTTGACATTCAGATTATGTACCAGCTGCAGATTTTGTTACAAGATACATCTCTGGCAGAGAAAACACGTTTAACGACTCATTGGAGAAGCTGACTATCCCTTCTTCATTGGAACTTCACCTAAATTTTCAATTTGCAGATGACATTTCATATATGTAATTTATGAACACTTGTTACTATGAAACTATGTTACTTTTATATAATTACTCCATGGCTGTTTTAAATATGAAATGTTTTAATAAGTACGATTTTAAATGTCTGAAAATTAAGCAGTTACAAAAATCTATTAAAAAATTAAAGCCTTCCAGCTGCATCACTCTAAATTTCTTACTTTGACATTAATTTTTAATTTCCACACTCAAAAAACCTTTGTGCACCTGAAAGGCTAAATTTGTTAAATACTATAAAGATTGTTAAATATTATAAACTCCAGAAAAGCTAAATTTTTAATTTCCACAGTTTAAAAAGAGTCTAATATAGATTAGGAAAAAAGCCTATTGCTAGAAGAAGAGAGATGCCCCTCCTTGATTTATTTCTGTTTCATTTTTGTTTAAGACAGGAACTAACATAATAAAACAACAGGATAACATTCAAGCTTAAGGATATATAACGATCCTTGCAAACAAATAAAATACATGCCAAGGTTGCAGAACGTTGGCTGCAGAATGTTGGTTGCACAAGAAAGCAGCTCTGCAATCTCAGGAGTTCAGTACACTCTTTAAAATTTATTATAGCCTTAGAACCCCTACTAATTTTACAAGTTTTCTCAGTTCAGAATTACTGTGTGTATAGCCAATTATTATATTTTTTTCTTAGAATTCTCATTCCTGGAATGATGTAATAGCTGTGACATTCTTAGCTCTTCTTATTGATGACAGTTTGCATTGTGAATACGTAAAACATAAAAGTTAAAATAATAACAGAAGGCACAGATATATTAATCAAATGTTACTGTTTGAAAGTATAGCTTGAGTCAAACCTAACTTGCGTAAAGATTTCAAAGATTCAAAATAAACTTCCAGAGAATATTGTGACTGTCAGGAAATGTCATTGTATCTGTGAAAACTACCAAATTCTACTTTCTTGCTGTTCCGTCTTGGAAAACAACATTACAAAGTTTTTTGACCTAAGTACAATAGAAATGATACTGAAAATTCTTTTTTAAAAAATGCAGGAAATATTAATGAATGCTTAATTAAAAAGCATCTTTCTACAAAGTACAAAAAGAGTGACTGACATATTTATATTGTTCATCATAATGCTGTCAAAATATACCCAATTACCAAGAACTTTCAGACAACGTAAGCCACAAAACATTAAATAATCTAGTAACAAAAACCTAGAGTGACTTCCTAGAAACAGACAGAAACTTCGAAGGTCATAATTATTGTATTAGAGAAATCTGAAATTAAGTTAAACAGAACCAATACTTATAAATAATTCTTTACCAATAAGTTGACGTTAAATAAATTTCTTTATCATTATTACTAATGTTAAACACATACTGGCAAGTGCAGAACAGTTTGTTTTCTTCTTGTTAATACTTCTATCACTTTTTCAGTCCTAAAAGTAAAATCTGGACATAATCACTTAATCATATCTGAGATAAAGTCCAAAAGGCCACAAATCTTACTGTACTCAGCAGACCCGCTGAGGACACCACAATTACTAAATACACATAGAAAAGGTATAGATTTTTAAAAGGTCACAGAAGTGAAAACAGAGAACATTTACTGATCACTATTAAACAGAAATTATTCAAATATTCTCTACTATGTCATCTCTGCAAAGGTTTGAATAGTGTGGCAACTGAGCAAAGCAGACTATAAGCAACTGAATACAGTTAATTAGTCAACAAGCCAGAAAGAAGACATTTCTCTTGATGTCAAGTTCTTAAAAAATTGAGTTAGTTTTTCATTAAGCAAGTTTAAGAGTAAAATGTTCAAACTACAGCATCTCAAACCATCATGACACTGTGAATGAAGCAGGTTTTAACAACAATTGAATAATTTAATTATCATTGTACAGCATTTTTGTTCAGATATAATAAAAGATATTATTCAAGAGCGATCAAGTCCTGAAAAGCTTTAACTTTTTAAAAATTGTATTCTAAATCCATTTTCACATTTTGTTAGGGTAGCCTTTTTGTTTCTAGTAGAATATACTGGACATCTGGAATTCCCACAAAGAGAAGCTTCACTCTTTCATTTACAATTCTTAGTGAATTAGTCCAAGACTGCTATATTGGCCTACTTACTCATACTTTTTATCACCAGCAAAATATAGGCTGAAAATGCAGCAGAATATGCCTGCCATTGTTGGCAACTTTCATTTCACCTGAATTTGTTTGAAAGTGCCTTACACAAGGTACATCAAGGGATGATAATAGGTTGCAGCTCAAAAGGACACGGAAATCATGTCTGCTAAGCATGTGGGCAGGGTGAAGGGAGAGAAAGAGCTCTTACAAAGGACAAAACTGGTTCAAAGTGCCTGTACAGAAATGCATGCAGGCTGGGAACCAAGAGGAACTAGAGCTTCACAAATGGACGTAGGGTTCCAGCATCATTGGCGTTAAGTGAGACACGGCTGACCAGTTTGCAGGACTGCAATGCTGTGATGGACAGATACAGACTCTACAGGAAAAAAAAGCAGAGAAGAAGGGAGGTGGATTGCGTTACACATGAGTCTGACAGCTCATGTTGGGAGTTTGCTACAGTCCACCTCATGAGTGTTTAAGAAGCTTGAGAATATCTCCAGATGAAGCACCTTAATTATTATGGCAGACTTTAAGCCTCCTGACATCTGCCAGAAGGACAATACGGAGGGATGGAAGGAATCCAGGAGGCTTCTGGAGGGTGATGGAGACAATTTCTTAACACAGATGCTCAACGGCATAACCATGTTTTCCTGGATATGCTAACAGGCAAGGAAGAAATGATTGGGGATGTAATCATCAATGGTAGTCTTGGCTGTAATGACCATGAAGCAGTGGAGTTCAAGATCTCAACAGATGTGAGGCAGGCATGTAGCAGTGAATTTAAGGAGTGCAGATTTCAACTAATCCAGGTATCCTGTAGGGAGACAGCTCTGAAGGGCAAAAGAAGGCAAGAAAGCATGCAGATCTTTAAGGACAATCTTTTCTATGCTCTGGCAAATGAGTAAATACATCAGGAGACTGGCTTGGCTGAGCAGGAACTCATGAATTCCCACTGAATGAAAGAGGAAACAAGCCTCCCTAAGAGGACAATTAAGCACTGAACCAAGAGGATCAACTCAATCAGGCTGCCCAGAGAAGGTGCAGAATCTCTGTTCTTTCAGAGTTCTCAGGACCAGAGTGGGAAAAGGCCTGAGCAACCTGGTCTGAACTCAGTGTTGATCCTTCTTCAGGCAGGAGGGTAGACTACAAAGACTCTCAATGTCTCTATAGTCTGAACGTATCTATAAAATTGCATCTTAACATCATTTTTTATGTTAAACATTTTCATATGAATGTCTTAAAAGCAATGTGCACACCACCTGTATTATACCTCAGTTGGTATCAGGTAACTTTATACAATAAGGCCAACAGAAAAGAATCTTGTATTTCCTATGACTGTTCTTTCAATTGTCTAAGTGTACGTCTGAAAAAAATGGAACTGCACTTAATTTTCACATTCCAACATCCATATGAAGGAGGTACAATTTAATTAAAAAGGTAACTTCAGGGCAAGTAATTCTAAAATTCTTGTGATAAAGTAATGGAAGCAAGTTTGACTTTATTTTTATCATTTTTAATCTGCCAACCATGATTTCCAATAAAATTCCAGAATAATTTTGCAAGCTATAAGAATGCTGACTTCCACTACACAAAATCTCTATCTTGATATATTTTCCATTCAACTGCCTGTAAGGCCTGTATTTGCTCATTTTTAAGGTTAATTTTTTAGTATCTCTAATACTTCCTATAGCATAGTCCTGTTGAATCATGAGTGAAAAAGTGCTTGAAACATATAAATAAAATAATGTAGCAAGAAACAGTAAAACCTGAATGAAATTGGAATTTTTAACATTGATATAGAAAACCAGTACTTGAGAGAAAGGAATTTATCTGGGGAACAATCCATGCTTCTACTGGTAGAACAGGCTCTGAATCAGGACATTGTCAGCAAAAGAATGTATCCTCAAAAGCTGATTTCAGCACGTGAAGAAGAGAGAGGAGGAAGGAGGCAGTAAAGGAGGCTCCTCTAGGAGCGTATGAACAAGCAGAAGACCTGAATTTTAAGCACTCATTCTGTTGACAATGAAACAACCCTCCAGTATATTCTCTAGATCCCAGTCTCTCATTGTAAAATCCACTTTCACAGACTGCCCATCAGACATAAGTAGGTGCCTCCCCGGGTTCTACGACACTGGCTTACAGTGTTCATTTCTTCTTTGCATACCAATTTCTCATGCAATACGCCTTCTCTCAATACCTTTTTCCTAGTCACCTTCCCAATCTCTTCATTAGCAAGTAAGAGCCGCCTTCATCTTCTTTGTGCCTCAATCTTCTGAGCAATCAGCACAGTCTTCCTTCATCTGAGGCAACCAACCTCCATTTTTTTCCTGCCCAAATCCCAGTGCTAGTCTACTACAACATTATTTCATTTGGTATCCCAATCCCTTACATTCCCTTCCTTACTGCATCTCCTGGTTCATCTCTTCCTTGTTCAGTAACAGAGACAAACAGTTCTTTTTTTAAGATGATGTTTGGATTCACTGTAACTACAGTAAAGATATATGCCCACACTGACACAGTTTGCAACGGCAGAGAGTTGTTACTACATGCAAACAGCTATCAGGGGGAGGGGAAGAAGAAGAATTAAAAAAGACTTTGTTTCTGGCAAAAAAAATTGTGTTTGCACCTGAGTTTTTTGCAAAGCTGTTCTCTATTATTTCAAGTATTGAAGCAGTAATAGGACTCATGTAAACTATCTGGAAGAACATCCTGTTCTTAGATTTCCGTAATCATCAATGCTATAAAAATAAGTGGTGTAGTTTTTCTGGGTATGGAGTCTTTTTATCCAGACTCTTAACGCTGCACTACAGAAATGCAACTTTCCTGCTTTAATTTTGCTAATTTTCCATTGCTCTTATCATTTGCTGGCCTCATAAACAAGCTGCTGGTTAGCTAAGTGAGACAAACCAGCCAGATGACTGCACATGCACGCATCTCAATGATGGTTACAGGTAGTAAACAGTGCCAAGTTGCCACATAATTAGCCGAACTATTTACTCTCCTCTAAACTCATTTTGCGCCCATACAAAAGCCAGCTACGTTCTCATCTTTCAAACCTCACCTGACCAAGACCTCATACTGCCTTTCTTTTATACCCATACCACGGAGGCACAACAGTTCTAGCTTTCAGTAGGTAACCTGCTCTTTTTTAATATGATCCTCAACACAACTCCCACTTCAATCCAGAACAACAGCAAAAGCTTCGTAACTTCCTACATCCTGTTTTAAGTTTAGTGCTCACATATGGCAAAGCACGCCCTCCAACGGACATATAGAGATCACTCCTTGTCAACCATAAGAAATAAATAGTAGGTAGAAATACAAATTATTTAAAAGGAATAAATTGGAAAGAATATGGTTACCTTGTTGCTCAATGCATAGTGAATGTTTGAAAAAAATTCATGCCTAACTTTAGGTATGCCCACTTCATAGAATTTTACTTCCTCGGATTTCAGTAAAACACTATGATGTCCACTGGAACAAGAAAGGCCAGAGAACTTGGCAGAAGGTAGACCATGTGAGAAAGACAGAGGCAGTTTTAGATCTGTCAAAGCAGCTACTGCAGGAAGATTGCCAATGAGATATATGGTAAAAAAAAATAAAAAAAGGAAAACTGTTTTTCTCAGATCATTAGTTAGATTATGTTTTGGCCCGCTGCAAGAGAAAACATAGCTGTTACGAGTGTCTTAACTGCTTTCACCTTTTTTTCTTTCCCTCCTAACTAGGGAGTTACTACCACTTTCACAGAAAATCTTAAAATAATTGGGGCCTGGATCCCTTAGCTACAGGATTAAAAAGTTAAAAGCTGAGCTAGCCCAACTGAAGTTCATATTTTGCAACACCAACAATTCATAAAACTGAAACCCACAGGTCAGGTCAGCTGATCATTTAGGGTTTCTGCTGCAAGTTTCTATCTTTTCATCTTTCCAAGTTAGCCGATACCTACAAATGAGTTCAATTCAAAGCAAAAATGTGCGTATACAGAATCCCTGGGGTGTGGTTTCAGCTGGGATGGAGTTGACTGTCTTACTAGCAGCTGGTATAGTGCTATGTTTTGCATTTGGGATGAAAATACTGTTGATAGCACACTAGCGTTTTTGATTGTTGCTAGGCAATCAAGGCCTTTTCTACTCCTCACACTGCTTTGCCCCCAAGTAGGCTAGGGGGGCACAAAAGTTTGGGAGGCAACACAGCCTGGACAGCTGACTCCAGCTGACCAGAGGGATATTCCATACCGTATGATGTCATGCTCGTCATATAAAGGTGAGGAAAAAAGAAGGAAGGAATGGGGGGTGGGGGGCAACATCTGGAGTGATGGCATTTGTCTTCCCAAGTAACCATTAATCGTGATAGAGCCCTGCTTTCCTGGGGATGGCTGAACAACTGCCTGCCCATGGGAAGTGGTGAATGAATTCCTTGCTTTGCTTCACCTGTGTGCACGGCCTTTGCTTTATTTATTAAACTGTCTTTCTCTCAACCCACAAGTTTTCTCATTTTTATTCTTCTGATTCACTCCCCCATCCCACTGTGGGGAAAGTGAGTGAGCAACTGCCTGGTCCTCGTTGCCAGCTGTGATTAAACCACAACACTCTGGTAAATCTAAACCCAAATGTGCTTTGGTTGATGTAAAATTAGTCTTTTAAAATCTAAAGTGTTTCAAAGTACATTTAAATACATTTAAAAATTCAGTATGTGTTTAACAGTTACTGAAAACAAGACAAAGAAACTACAAAAAACAATATAAGTTAATTCTTGAGATGAAACAGAATCAGAACTAAAAAAGAAAATTAAAAAAAAACCAAACCAAACCAACTAGCCCTGCTTTCCTATTCTGTTATACTGGCAATGTTTCCTTAACAGACCTTAACTGTCTTGATCATGAGGCAATGTATAATGAAACAGAGAAGAAGACACAAAGTGTATTATACAATTTTGCCTGGAACACTACCCAAAAAAACCCCTCAACAACCCCATAAATTCAATCCAACATTCAAAGAACACCGATAGACCAATTAGAAATAAAAGAATGGTAAACTTTCTACTTGGCTTTCCTCCACTCCTCAAATTTGGCATTTTGGGCATACTTTCCCTTTCCTCCATCAACCTTTACTAATGCCAGGTACCAGGTTATGGTGCATCTATTTGAAGAATGAAGTATATTAAAAAGAAACCCTGCTATGAAGCTGCATGCAGACTCAAAGGAGGTTTCATTTTTACAACGGGAAATTAAGTTTTTAAGTAATACAAATAAAAGCATTATTTAAGAAAACTTGTGTAGTGTGAAATCCCATAGACTTACTTCACTTTCATATCTTGTACATACTTCAGTATCCCATGTACTATTACTCCATTTATGGTTAACATAACCTCAGATAAAAACTCCATTAATACAGCAGGAATATTTAGAGTGATTATTCTTCAGATTATGTGATATTTCATGTTTTATTAAACTGGTTTTAACTGCTTATAACTGCAGTAAATAATTGGTTTTTCCCCTGTCTTTGAGGGGACGTTGTAGGGTTTTGTGGGTTTGTTTTGTTTATTTGTTTATCTTAGAGTAAAGGGAGTTTGAACAAGGCAAAAATGAAAGGGGAATTATTCTGCCAAACAGCTTTGCTGGTCTTGAGAAATATCTGGCATATGTTAAAAAATGGCTGGTGAACAGCTCTGCTGTTTCACTGATCTGGAGCAGGGAGATTAGGCAGCAGGGAGTTACAGACTTTTGTATAGTGAATGTGGCTTTTCGTATAGCCATGAAAATTTGTCCACATTTGCTGAACAGAGGTTCAAAATTATAATTTTTAAAGGCTTATCACATTTTTAAAACATACAGTCAAGACGGCCAAACTTCTCAAAAATTCATTAACACCCTACCTACCAGCAACACAAAGAAAGTAAATGCTTATTGGCCCAAGAGTCCAGGAGCATGGGAAGGCTTTTCCTGGCATTTCTCGGCCCCTCCTGGCAGCTCTGAGCCAGACCAGAACCAGGCAGGAAAGTGTGGGCAGAAAGCAGGCCTCCCATCTATCTTCCAACACCCATACTGAATGGAGAAGGGTTGAAAGTCTCTTTCAGCTGCCTGAGTAGAAAAAGACAGCGCGAAAAGATGCGGTTGAGGAATATGGTGACATAGGAAATTTGGAAAGAGAGGAAAGAGATGCCTGCTATTTAAGACAGAACAGAAAAGTGCCAGTAGACCAAGTCCATAGGAGGTCCTTGGAAGATGGCACCAAACTGCCTGATGGGTATAGTTTATCAGAGACCACTCAGATACTTGCACTGTCTCACACAACTCTCTTCTGCTTAACTACTGTACATCTGCCTTCCTTCATACACAGAGTTCCATTTTCTTCTTCCCACTTTCAACTATGGAGACTTTCATAAGACTTGTCCCACTTTATCTCCCTTCTCTTTCCTGTCTGATTTTTTCCCACTCTGCGGTCAAAGCAGAATGTTTAGTACTGCATGCTGCCAGGGCAGTCATGCATCATGATCCAACACTAAACTGAATTTATTTTTTACTTCACATCATTTCCCCAATCAGTGAACAGAATGGATCTACTCTTGGCATCCAATTGGACACAAATGCCAGGTTACATAGTAAAGCTGTTTTCTATAGTGCCCTTTTCTGAACTGTTGCTGAGAGTGGAAGCCATGTGGCAAATGTGAAATGAAACAATAATCCTACATATAGTGGTGCCCTGAGGGATTGGCTTCTATCTCTTCTCTTCCTGCACATTATATCATTTAAACCATCCCCCTAAGGGTGACTATTATGTGCTCTTGATCTTTTGGGTGCTGAATTTGAAGAAGTGTTGAAAATGCATCACTTCTGTTAGAATCAAAGAGGATCTCTGCCTTGAACAGATAAAGTGCTGTGTAATAAAAAATCCTCTAAACTATCAGCCACAACTCATCACAACCGTAGCACCCAAAATCAGCAGATACTTTTTACGTTGCTTTTTAGTACTTCAGCTGCTCACCTGAAATACTGTCTCCACACTGAAAACTGAGTTCTCTAAAAGGTGACTAATAACACTTGTGAACTATTCAGACCTAAAGGGACAAGAACTACAGAAAATCCCAAAGGAAATTATTAATTTGGTCATCAGAGCATGCTTTGATTAGGGTGAAGTAAATAAAGCCTATAGCCACACACAGAACTGTGAGAATGAAACAAAACGATGAAGGCAGCAATCATCAAGCAAGCATTATCTCTCCTGTGCACTGAATGAAGTGCAACTCCTAGGGGGAAAAAAACCAGTATGTAATTCTCTAATTAAAGACTGTGCCATTGTGTGTAAGCATAGGGAGGCCAAATTTGAGATTATATAATCAGCTTTAATCCTTGAATTTCACAACTTTTAAGGGCTTCATTTCTCTAACAGAACTCTTAATAAAGCTCTTCAGATGCAATTTACAAACATCCATATAAGAGCTCCAAGAATAAAGCAGACAAAAATAAAAGGAAGAAATGAAAAACATATTTTAATCCCATGACACAGCTTGCACAAATGTTCAAAAACCCCAAATTTCTCACTTTTCATTATGAACAAGTGATAAAGCGATACCACAGCACTGAAATGCAGAAGATGGGGAAAGATGCCCTTCTTTATTTTGGTGTTGTGACTGACCTTTCTAAGCAAAGAGCAGGAAAATGGATTTTCAGCACCAAAACGGCTTTTACTCTCTGTACTGAACTACAATTTGATTGAACAAAATGCACAGGGGCAAGGATATTAAGTTATAGAAACATCTGTTCTATTTCTCTATTAAAACTGTCTGTTTAAAATAATAAAGTATGATTATTTTTTATTATTATCAGGCCGGTCAGCCTCACCTCCATCCCTGGAAAGATGATGGAACAGCTCGTTCTGGGCGTCATCTCAAAGCATATGGAGGAAAAGAAGGCCATCAGAAGTACTCAGCATGGATTCACCAAGGGGAAATCATGCCTGACTAATCTGATCGCCTTCTATGATGGTGTGACTGGATGGATGGATGAGGGGAGAGCGGTCGATGTGGTCTACCTTGACTTCAGCAAGGCGTTTGGGCACAAACTTGAGCATAGGAAGTTCCACCTAAACATGAGGAGGAACTTCTTTCCCTTGAGGGTGGCAGAGCACTGGAACAGGCTGCCCAGGGAGGTGGTGGAGTCTCCGTCTCTGGAGACATTCAAAACCCGCCTGGACGCGTTCCTGTGTAACCTGCTCTAAGGTGGCCCTGCTCTGGCAGGGGGGTTGGACTAGATGATCTACTAAGGTCCCTTCCAACCCTATGATTCTATGATTCTATGATTCTATGATTATTTAGAGAAGATTGCTATGAGTTTGTGGAGTCAAGATTTCTGTCCCTCTCAGAACTTTCAGAATTAGTGTACAGACACACAAAAAATTTTCATATAAATGGGCTAAACAGAGACATGGTATATTAATATTAATTGTCCCTTTTTGTCACAAAAGTAGTTTATATAGTTCTGGAGATATTGAAAATTGCTGGTTTGTTTTTTTCCTTCATGGCATAAGTCTAATTAAGTTTACTTTTTCTAATTATTTACTTTTATGTAACATCTTAGCCTATTACAGAGACATAGTAACATTTCATATCAGGCAAGTGACATACAATATTATCTAAAGTTTCAGATTAAAAATAGAGCCACTTCTGTAAGTCTACCTATTATTCTGTGTCCAGGTTCAGTAGATTTTTATCCAAAGAAAAACTTCATATTTGCAGAGCCATTAGGGCCTTGCTCGCTCCAGCTTGTTTACAAAAGGTTCATTAAATTATTTAAGAAGTTATTCCATAGCTTTTCTTGTAGATTTTATGGGCTATGCACCAAATGATCCTCATTTGTATAATGCTAGTGGTTTTATATATGGAAAATATATGCTATTCATTACATTAAGTTGTCTGTAGTCATTACGGTCAGCTCCTGAAACTGATTTTTTTTCCTGCATTATGATTGCTCCCTTAAGATCTTTTCCAGTAGTACTTGCAATTAAAACATTGGTATTTGAATAGATACTAAACCAAAGCTAAATGGTATTCACGTAAAGTTAGTCAAAGAAATGAGCACCTTAGAATAAGTTGTCAGGTTTTTCTTCCCAAGCTGCATATTTTATTCCATTATTAGATCCAGCCTAACTGTTCTCAATTTAATCTTAAGAGCATGTATTTGGTTGCAGATGTGGAGCGCTGTGCAAAACAACAAAAAAATAGTATCATGATAAAGTACCGTTGTCTTGTTTCCCAGCACAGACACTACAGCACTTCAACTGCTGCCACAATCCATTCCTCTAGTCCTTTTAGAGCTGAGAGTCTGCACGGGGACTGGGGTCAGTTCCTCACAAAGTACTGTATAAACCACTCAGAGATAACAAACACAATACCATAATAGCAGAGAGAACTCCATACGTTTGCCTCAATGTAATAGCTTACTGGATCAAGAGTGAACACACTCCTTAAAAGTAGTCTCAGCATCCTGACAGTGTCTTGCTTTAAAGGTATGGTGCTGGCCAGACTGATTCAACTGTCTTTCAAGTATTGTGGGAATCACAAGAGTCAGCCTTTGAGAAGTGAAAGGGGTGTGAAGTGCTCTCATCTCTGTAATTACATGACAACTATCTATTACCTTTCCCAGAAATAGACATATAACACTGGTATTAACTAATCCTGATATTTGGTCTTTTCCAAATATTAGAATATATTCACAACTGCAAAATTCCATTTTACAAGCTTGAATAAGTGTATTAAATTACTAAGTTCTTCTTTAAATCTTTTTATAAGCATTCTGTGTTACGTTAGCAGACTACTAACAGCTTTACCACAAATCAATTGTCCTTCCAAACAGCTTTTCTACATTTGTTATCACCAAAGACATGACGAGACAGGAAAGAAAATTATGTACACATAGCAGCTATGTCAGTCTCATCCATTTCCTTAATGCATAATGCTTATGACAATACCAGATTTCTTTGCTACTGAAATGGAACAACCTAAATATTAGGCTGTGACACCACAGAAGCAGCTCATTAGGAAATGACAGTGGTGGAGAAGAAAAGCTACTTATAAAAAAAAAATTGATTTATCAGAAGCAGTACATTAAACAAACAAACAAAGCTTCCCTACAAGAAAAATACGCAATTGCAAGCACCATTATTTTTCGAACTTCATGAGCTTCATGATCCGTCAGATTATGACAGAAATTCTAAATATTGCATAAGTGTATGGTTGTCTGCTAATGCTCAAGCTGGTTAACATTTCTGCAGTATAGCCTCTATTTAGTTATATGCTGATATATTTGTATGCAATCACTGAGCTAAGCAAACTTTCATCAAAGAGTCTGCCCTCAGGCTGTTAGGGACATTTGTGGATCTTTATCAGTGAATGGGTCATCATGGAACTACATGAAAGAACAACATATAAAACCCTCACTCTGAAATCCTTTGTTTCTTAGATTACGTGAAAGTTCAAAATGAAGCTTTAACTCCGAAAGACATGTTTTAATTAGAGTAAACATTCATGACTTGAATACACTGTCTTGCCTTTTAAACAGAGCATGTTTTAGTCCAGTGTAAGAACTACTTAGTGAGATCATAAAAATATTACCAATCTAATTATTTTCAAATATCAGGGATACTATTAATAATCTAAACAGCTGCAATGTCAGTGGATTTAATTAACAGTTAAAAATATGAACAACAGGGAGCAAGACAACATGCTGGTTTTAAAGATGTGAAAAATGAAAGTATCCTTTCCTTGTACCTGGAATACGGATGACCCAAATTTGCTGTAGCTCAAAAGACAGAAGCCTATTCCAAATTACTGAAAGGATGTAAAGGAATTTTCATTTATTTTCCTTCCCAAACCACTTCAGAAAGTAGAACACAGGTACTTGTTCTTACCCTCCTGAGCCTGCTTGAGCCCAGCTGGCAGCTTACCCTTTGTGAAGTTTCTTGAGATGACTGAGAAAAGCTAGATCAGGCCTGGGGAAACAAACTGTGACACAAGCCCACTCAAAGGAAAACAGCATGGCTTAGACTTCTCCAGTCGAGATCTCAAAGTTACCCTTTATTTCACTAACACAAGCAAGTGTTTACAAAGGTTTTCACTGTAAGAGTCAGTGGTTACTGATCTTCTATTTCATGATCAGTAAATGTGCCAACGCAGAGAGATTACATTGGGAGTTACTCCTACCCCATCTCCTGATGGTTTTGATTAAAACCACATGTTTTGCATAAAAATATAGAAGAAAATCCATAGTTTGTTCAGCTGCTGTTCTCCCTGGATGATGTATTTGCAGACAAGTTTTCCAAGCTGAATCTACCTTGAAAGTATTTAAAAAATTGGCTCTGTCCCTTTGCCCCTTCACCTTCATAATTTATTTATTTTTTTTTACTCAGCCCATAAGCTTTAAAAACAACCATCTTAGCGATTTTCTTTTCTGGAAACTGAGATTAGGACAAACAGATCCTGCTTTACTTTGTAGAAGAAAAAAAAAATCTGACATTTGCCATCTGTGTAACATTGCTAAAACTTTCTTCCTTCCATGTTTAAGAACCTGTGGAAAACTGGAATCAAAAGAGCTTCTGCTGAAGAGCTCAGTTGCTTACAGTAGGCAATCAGAAAGCACCATACTTGCTTTTGTTCTGTGCCTCAGCAAATCCTAAGCCTATCTGCCAAGTTTCATGGTTTTAAGCGGAACACGTTTTTCATGTGGTACAGAATGCTCAGTCCCCCAGCTAAGTCGTTATTACTTACTGCTTTCATGGGTCCCAGTCTTCTTGAAATGACAGCCAGTTTGGACTGTGTGCTCTTCCCTCCTTGTGTCTGATGATACTGGGAACAGACGAATGGGAGGCACACCCGGCTGTTGGAGCTGCCTATCAACATGAGTAAAGACTGTGGGGCCTGATGATTATTTGGTACTGACAGGCTTTGAAGACAAATACGCTCCAGGCAAATAAGGAAAAAAAGTATTTTTTAATAATATTTCCCAAATACCTTTTGCACAAATGGGGCTTTCACACTAACAAGAGCCTTCCATACTCAATACCCACCTTAAACAATCCAGATTAATGTTTAAGGCAGTTCAGACCTACTGGCTATTCAAGTGTTAAGTATCATGATGTGAAAATCAAAATTCAGCACAGTGTATTTTAATATCCAGAGCTGGCAATCTACGAAAAAAGAGTTTCACAGTCTCGATTTTTATTTAACATGCCTTTGACTTGGTAAATCATCAATTAATATTAACTTTGTTATCTTGAAACTGAATTAGGTTGACTGCAGTACATTTCTGCTTTGGCTCTTTCTATGGTCAACGCAAGCAGTTACTTCTAATGGTGTTAAAGCTCAGATGAAAATGTTAAATAGAGGAGTCAATTGCAAGGTCATTACTTTTTTATCCCAAAATAATGAAAACAAAGTACTTCATGAAATATACAATTATAGGTTAATGATACAGTCCTACAGAGCAGCTCTAAGGCCTTGTTCAATTTAAAACATTGATTTAAACAATTTCAAAGTATCATTTAAAGGATTAAGTGTTAACAAGAACTGTTAGTTACAGTTTAAATGTTATAGCAAAGCTACCTGAGGTTGAAGCAAAAAATGAAAGGGAAACATTTTTAATACAAATATTGCAATGAGAAAATGATCTAAGCCAGTATGAAAACACTACTCACTAAAACTAGATATTACAAAGACAGAGCAAGAATAAATTTTCACCTTGGAATTTCTGCAATATGAAAAAAACATTACCATAAGACAAAAAATAACACTTTTTCTGACACTTTTTTTGCAACTATATGTTGCAATGCTACATGAAATTAACCCTCAATAATATTGGTTTTAGAAACCACTTTCTTCCTCCTACCTTCTGACTCATTTCCATCACAAAAACCCACACTAAGTTCCCTTTCCAGTATCTTCCACAACAGAGAGGGTGGCAGGGTATGTTTCACAGTGATTTTTACTCTCATGGGAGTAAAAAAAACCCTAATTTCTTCCATGGCACTACACTAGCATTTCCAAAACATGAAAATACGCCAAACAACATAAAAAATTAAAATACCACAGTATCAACTTTCTGAGTAACAGCAAGCTATAGATAATAAAAAGACAGAGATAATAACAGAGGACTTTGTACAAAAACATAAACTTTGCTGAAACTCACAGCCTTCAACCTCCGGCTAGAGTTCTGAGTTAAAATAGCAAAGCAAAAAGTAAAAGAATGGGATTCAATGTCTCTTTGGGAGAAGACCAAGTTGTGAGGCATGAGTAAGTATTCTTTCATGAAAATCAAGAACAAACTCCCACCTGAGCACTTTATGCAGCTTAGAAGACACTTTTATTGGTATAGCCAAGAGAAAAGATATTTTACATATACCATGTTCTTCAAATCTGTCTTAAGACTCAGAAGCTTACGGATAAGATGGGAGACAGAGCACCTCTGGTCAGGAATAGCACAGCAGACCTTACATTCTCTTACTGACATCCAGCAATGTCTCTAGACATACTTAAATATTAATATTTAAGAAGGATCCCATCATGTTCTAACATGGTACAAAACATTTTGGAAATTACTCGACAGCAAACTGAAGAACAGTGAAGAAGTTGTCCCTTGTACACCCCCATTCTGCTCAGCTTCTGCCATAAAGTTCTCCCCAGCCCCACCATGGATTTAGGTAACTGGGTACCAAGGCCCCAGAAGACAGCCCCAGTGTGGCACAGCTATGCCACACAGACTTAGACTACTGAAAAAAAAAAAAAACCCTAAAGAAAATATCTGCCAAAAGATAACAGAGATAAAAAGTACAGACAGTGTTAGGACTGCTCAGAGAGACTGTAGTAGTTGAAGTTGTCAAAAGGGAAAACACAGGCATAGAAATGTACAAAATCCTGCAGGAGAAAACATGCTGGAGGCAGGCTGTCACTGGCCAGAGATGGTCAGGACAATCAGGTCCCCAGCTGTGACTGTCACCTGTGCTAAGGGGGCTGGGGGAAGACGGCAACTCAGACACACCAAGGAGCCACCTCTGGGAGCCGCAGGGGCAGACTCTTCCCTACCTTGCTGGCGTCTGCCAGGCCAGGACAGACTCTCTGGGGCTTCATTTGTGGTGCTTCCACTTAGCTGAGGATATCCTATCCATCTTGTGTGCTAGCCAATACACAATTGCTTTATGCATCAAAACTGTATGCATCCTGCTTTGCAGAACCTCTCTGCATCCAGAGGAAGATACCTAAACAAATGTATTGGGCTTGCATGGCAAGGTTTTGGTAGCTGGGGGGCTGCAGAGGTGGCTTCCTTGAAAAGCAGCTAGAAGCTTCCCCTACATCTGATGCAGCGAATGCCAGCTGACTCCAAGATGGAACTGCCGCCAGCCAACACTGAGCCCAGCAGCAACAGTGATAGCACCTCTCTGATAACATACTTAAGAAGGGAAAAAAAAAACCTGCTGCAGAACAGCAGTCAGAGAGAGGAGTGAGGATATGTGAAAGCAACATCTCTGCAGACACCAAGGCCAGTGAAGAAGGAGAGGGAAGAGGTGCTCCAGGCATCTGAACAGAGATTCCTCTCCAGCCCATGGTGAAGACCATGGTGAGGCAGGCTGTCCCCCTAGCAGCCCGTGGAGGTCCACGGTGGAGCAAATATCCACCTGCAGCCCATGAACGACCCCGGGCCAGAGCAAGTGGACGCTGAAGGAAGCTGTGACCCTGCAGGAACCCTGCGCTGGAGCAGGCCCATGGCAGGACCTATGGACCCATGGGAAGGGGAGCCCACACTGGAGCAGGTTTGCTGGCAGGACTTGTAACCTCACGGTGGACCCATGCTGGACCAGTCTGTTCCTAAAGGACTGCACCCTGTGGAAGGACCTAAACTGGAGCAGCTCATGAAGAACTGCAGCCCATGGAAAGGACTCAGGTTGGAGAAGTTTGTGGAGAATTGTCTCCTGTGGGAGGGACCTCATGCTGGAGCAAAGGAAGAGTGTGAGAAGGAAGGAGTGGCAGAAACAACATGTAATGAACTGACCACAACACCCATTCTCTGTCCTCCTGCGCCGCTCAGGGGGAGGAGTTAGATAAAGTCAGGAGTGAAGCTGAACCCGGGAAGAAGGGAGGCATGGGTGAAAGGTGTTTTTAAGATTTGTTTTTATTTCTAATTACCCTATTCTGACTTCTAATTGGCAATACATTAAATTAATTTCCCCAAGTCAAGTCTGTTTTGCCCGTGATGGTAATTGCTGAGTAATCTCCCTCTCCTTATCTTGACCCATAAGCCTTTAATCGTATTTTTTCTTCCCCTGTCCAGTTGAGAAGGGGAGTAATAGAGCAGCTTTGGTGGTCACCTGGCATCCAGGCAAGGCGAACCCACTGTAACAAACCAGAAAGTGTGGCCACAGGACACTGTCTTCTGCATAGAAAAACCTCATCCTAAACAGAATCTCTCCATAGAGACCTCTCCAAAGCGTACCCCCCACTTCCACTCCCAGGAGTCATCTTGAGATCTCACGGTACAGCCTGGCAGTAGAAGTGAACTTTTGCAAGATCCTATTCTAAAGGAACCCTGCAAAACTGCTGATAAAAAAATCTCTCAGGAAAAATATTGGTCACTGCCAACCTGGAAAATGTGCGCAGCTGCCCATCCCCATGGGCCTAAAGCAGAGGGAGATGTGCCTGTAAGAGCTTTCACAGAAGTCCTGTTGGATGAGGCTGTATGAGTTTTATCCCCAGGGAAAAACCAATGGCTGTTTGCCACTACCTGGGTTACTGGAGGATGCACAGACCATGGGGACAGACTTTTACAACTCAGACAGATTAGCTTGCCAGACAGATGGCTGTGCTACAGGCAATATAGTTATACTTGTCACCGTAAAATGCTATATTACTGAGACTTCTATACATGCATTTCATTCATTCATAACAAAGTAGATATCATCAGATTTATGAGTAAAGCCACAAACAATTGTTAGTCAAAACCACAAGACAGATAAGCCTTTACATCTGGGAAGATTCTGATTTTTATTGCAAGTAATTGCTCAACTTCTACTATTTCTCCTTGGCTTCTTTTCTAGTCTCTTTGGTCTCTATTAGAAACCAACATTAAACTTCCATTCAGGCCTCCATTCTTGTTACACAGACAAAAGGAGGGAAGTGGGGCTGGAAGCACCTTGGGATGCAAAGCCTCTCATTCCCATCTAGCGTCCTGCCATTTTATTTTTCTTCTTTTGAAATGTAAACATCATGAAGGTCTACGAAAATGTAGAAACCACTGAACAACTGCAGTTCAAGAGCAAGAGAATGAAGTTAACAATCCTCTGATCTCTCCATAAATAGTTCCAGAGAACCCGGAACTTTTAGAAATAACAAACTACAAATTTACTCCTTAATATATAAACGGAAAGTCTGACTCAAACACTAGAAGCCCCAGAGCCAGCCCATACCTTTCACCAATGACAAAAAAAATACAGTCTAGAAGATAATCAGAATTTTTAAGATATCGTTATCTATTTTTGACTCTTCCCTTCAGAACAACTGAACAGTAAATACCAAAGACTTCAGTTTCTGTAGTAGAATAATTAAACTAGTCTCTGATGAAAAATGTTATAGTTCCCAATTTGCAAAAAGAACTTTAAAAACATAAATGTTCTGCTCTTAATGGAGTGCTCCTGTTGGGATTTAAAACACAATGACACACCATGCTTTCACTTAGTCTTTTGATGAAGGAAGTTGGTAAGTTTTTTGCACAAGCAGCTTTTATTTTCACAGAGTTCCAAGCCAGTGTTCTATGTATCTGCCCTTTCCCTTTCAAATAGCTAACCAAACTAGTGTTTTGAGAAGGCTTATTTAGCACGCAGTCTCCTCATTTGGGTCAATTCCCTGACCTACATGTGTAAGAATCAAATAACACATTTCTGAAGGTTTAATAAAAAAGGCACTCAACACATACACTCATCATTTCTCACACGCATGAAAGAAATCTCCAGTGAAGGCCAAGGAGAAACTACCTGCTAGTTCTATATTCAGGGCACCCTGATGCATGCCAAGTTGACAAGATGCTCCTGCCTCATGGGATAGCCACTAGCAAAGCACCCCTCCACACAAACACAAAAATACACCCAAGCCCCGTGCTTGAGCACACATATACCACTTCAGGGCTTCACTTACAGCAGACAGTCTGCTTCAACCATGCAACTGGCTCTCCAGACAGAATAACTTCTTTTATGCCTCACAAGAAACCTAGCACACCTGCGTTTTATCTGAAACATGGCATCTCGGCTATCACTCCCAGGCCACTGCAGAAAGTATGGTTTCCACATTATGTCTGCATGCGTGATGCAGGAAAGTTCAGCAAACTCTTCTTTGAGCCTTTTCTCATCTCCTTGTAACACAGTATGTACAGGAAGGCATAGAAATCTCCTTTTCACTGAGTATGTACCGCACGTTGGAAAAAAAAAGACCAAACATGGCTTTACAGGCTATTTTTCACATGACCTTCAATGCTAGAAGGGCATTACAAGGAGGAATTGATTACCACAGATTAAAAATAGGAGGGAAGTGCCAGGCCATGTACTTGCAGCCTGGTTTTTATTTACAGTGACTGAATGCTATCTATAAATATATGTAGATAAGTGGCAACTATAATCCTCTCTGTTCAGGATTAATACCGATACCATCAGTACTTACACAAAACACAGCTCCCCGTTCCCACCTTGCCGTCGCCCCTCCTCTGGCGATACGTACTGCCGCAGCTTCCCCACCACCAGAAATGGGGTTGAAACCCCCAAGGGTTTAAAAAAAAAATTAGATACAATCAGGTCTTATCCCTCTGGGAGTGAACAGTGTCTGGGCAATACGTTGTTAATTTCAGAGAGTTCAATTAGAAGAAGTTTAGCTGCAAAGTAAAATTACTGAACAGAAAATTGGTGCTGTTTTACCTCAAAACAAGACACCCTCTCATAGAACAGGAGTGTCAAGGTATTTTGCAGATACTAGAGAACACATTTTCAGTGAATGCATATGTACGCTTAGAGAAAGCTCTCAATACACATTTCACAAGCCTTACTTGTATCTGTGTGGTGGTGCTGTCTTGTGCTTGCTATGGGATACAAGCTGCACACTGAATTGTGAGTCATTCCATGTTTGTTCCCAGTTAAGTGTGGTATTTTACATCAGTTTCTATTCAGTCTATTTAATTCCAGCCATTGCTTCAGTTGGGAAAAATATATTTCCTTCCAAATCTTATCCTACCTTCCAAATTGCTAGTTGCCACAATCTCCGTAAGTCTGGTGTCATTTAATATTGGTATTCTCTATTTCTACTGTTCAAAATACTGATGAAAATAACGGAAAAAAGCATGCAAGCCTCATTCACGATATCTTTTCTAGCCCAACTGTACCACACAACTGGGATAGAAAAGCAGTTTTGCATGCTGATCCTGGTTTCTCCTAGCCCATGCTTACCTGCCTTACTGAGGAGAACATTTCTTGAGAGGAAGTCAAACAGGGTACCAAGGTCAATATTTATAACTTGTAGTGGAAGTCATATAACAGCAGTCATATCCAATTTAAAAATATAATTGGCATTACCATAGTACTTAAGAATCAGTCTTGGACCAGAAGCCCAATGGGTTAGGCACTGGATAAACATGAAATAAAACCCACCAGACAGTTGCTGACCTATAGAGCTGAGTATTAATAAAGACGTAATGATGTACAAAGATGCAACAGAGCAAAAGGTGAAAATAAGATAAGCAATAACATACCCAAAAGTTGTAGCATGCACATCTGAGAAGAATTAAACTAAAAAACACCAAAACAAACAAACACCAAATGCTTAAACACATGACGATGTCCTTAAGAAAGGATTTAAAGAATGATAATCGAGTAGACTTTTAGAAATATATGTGGAGCTTTTCTAAGGAAAAAAAAAGAAGTTAGAAAACAGAAATTTGACAAGTGGCTAGTCAAGCCCATCTGGCAGGATGGGTTGATTACCAGCAGGAGTTCACTTGTTATTTAGAGGTCAGGTAGAGCAGAGAGAATCTGCAAAGGGCTTTGGAAGCAAAGACCTGCAGTTTATGGTTGATGCAGCCAGGAAGAAGATCCACTGGAAATGTACACAGAGCCTTCAAATAATTAGGAGACTTCCAGTTTTGCACAAGACTAGACAGTTTTTCAATTTTGTAGTCTTATTAAAGTGACTCACAACACTTCTCATGACTTCATTCTTTTATTCTGATCCTATGTCATGTTTTCTTCTAATTACTAAGCTGTCAGGACAGGAATATTGACTATTTCTGTAATTGGCAGAAACAGATATCTGACTTTATTGTCATCCTCTGAACATAAGACAACTAATTTCACTTTGCAATCCCATGTCCCACCTGAAAAAGAGCCAAACCAAAACACATCTCCTGCTAGGACTCTCTAGGAGTCTCAGACTGCTGCTGCCCTGTTATTGCAAGGGCTAGAGGCATTAGTGGTGCCTCAGTCACCCCCATTTTCTGTCTGTGTTATACACAAAAGTTAGACTGTGAAACAAAAGTGGTTTATTTACAGTATTTAGCTCCATAAATTTGTGGCTTAAATACATGTCTATATATGAAGACAGGATAAAGTGTGTAATGCTACCTTTGGGCTTGGGGTTCAAGGAGGTAGAAGAATGTACAGCATTAAGCGCAATGGCATCCCACTTTTTGTTGCAACCACAGAGACTGATATTAATCTTTTTTTAGAAAACAAAACCAGAACCTCTTTGCAAAGCTGAATTTAAATGCGATCAGCTACATTCAAAATAACAAGATGCCAATCTGCAGTTAAAGAACTGTACTTAGGAAAATACTTCTGCAGCACAAGCATTACTTTTCTCCCTTCCAGCTCCCAGGACTCAGAAAAGCGAGCTGAAGTTACAGCTGTATGACTTTTCCTTTGTTTCAGTGGAGAGCTTTGCTTAGATGTCCCTATTACACGTGTGATTGCACATTAATAAATTAGATAAGGCTAGAAAAAACCATTTTGTAACAGAAGACAAAGGATCTCAAAGTATAGGGGACTAAAACTAGAAATGAATGATTTGGAGAATGAGGCTTGTCTTCAAAGTCTTCTAAAACTCTTCCTGCATTTATATTTAGATACATGTTGGATTGCCTATTTTCAAGACATCATGGATAAACCCATTCAACATTGAAACGCTGACCACCTTGGTATTGTTGGTGGTGAAAGTTCACATTTTTCAGTATGAATTCAGTCCATGATTTTTCTTAGTATCAATACCACTCTATTTTCCTTCATAATCGTTAACTGCCGCTCATGTCATCGTCTACAAATGTGATACGGTGTTATGTGGGTCCCCAAATACTTATATTTTAGCTCAACTGCAATTAATTTTTGAATACTTTGATTCATGTTCCACAAATTTAAGACTCATGATTTGAGTCTCATGATTTGAGACTCTCTTTACAAGTGGAGAGTTTTATAGTTTAGCATTTAATGATTTGTTGAGAGTTTTATTGTCCATTATTTAGTAATTTAGATGAGGCAATTTTCCTCATTGCTCTGGTGATAACTGCTTTAAAAAAAATGATAAACAATTCAAAGGCTGAAAGTTTTTTCCCCAAGACCTTCTATCAGTTGGCATTGTTTTAGTGCATCCATACTTTGTACAAGTATACACATTCAGAAGTAGATTAGCATTGCAAATGCTAGGATTACCATGTTTTCCAACTCAGGTGCCAACCCTCTGAACACCTCGAATCTATTTATGACTGAAGGCCGAGCAGCATGAAAGATCACATAGCTTCATGGCTGTGATGTATTTCTTCAATAACAACAGTGTGTGAATATACTGTTTTCTCTTCTCAAAACAATTTTTGAGTTATCCAGTGCCTTTTGGGCTTGCGTAGCATAACAAGGGAATGTTGAAACCATTATATATGCATGTTACACAGTTTGTGTGTGTTTATACACATACGCAGAAAATAATGTCTCAGTTCTAGATAACAGGAGAAAATGAAACAAACACAACGGAGACATTTAATTTCAGAGAATACCAAAAATACAATGGGGAACAATAAGGAATATCTCTATCCTAACTGAAACTGGATATGGCAAGCTTTATTACATGTTGCCTTGATAGATTTAGGCACCCTTCATTGGATGGGCAGTGATATTGATTAATGGTGACCACAAGAATCTATTCCTTTTTTATCTGGTGAGCAATATACAGTGCTAGCCCACTGTCAGGCACTTGAACCTCCAGGAAAAATATACTAACTCTGGGGTCATCTAACATATCCCAGATTAATGATTTCTTAAAAGATTTTCATGACAAATCAATTTATTTTGATTCATCAGTCTCGTGGAAGTAATTATTCTTTTGCTTTTCAGATTCATTCAGATTCACTTTAAACTCCAGGCAAACTTAAAATGAAAAAAGTTTTGTTCTAGAAAAACAAGGGTTAAGTTAATTTGAGATCTATTATAAAATGGAAACAGACTTACAAATGTCGCACACACCACATTAAAACACATTTTTAGATTATGTTTAATGCCAAAACTTCTGAACTTCTTCAGAATTTCAACTGGAGTTTTGGGGATATGCATATGTTTTCATTTCAAATGTGGCCTTTTTACATCAAGCAATTTTCACTCTGTAATCAATCATTTTTTGTTTTAGTAGATAGCTTATCTAGGCTTTCAAGACCACTTAAGCATTTCTCTTTCATGTCAATGCCTGAACGCATTCAACTACAAATCCTCACATCTTTCTTATGAGCATCTAAACTGTGTTCTTATAGCCTGAAGAGAAACTATGTTCAGCAACTACTATTAATTACTTCATAGGGAATTTCGTTATACCTGGTAAATAAGTTTCATTATGAACTGCAGGTCTCAAAATATGGGTTCATAGTAAAAGTAACTATCAAAATAACTGAGAAACACTTGCACATGTGAGAAAGAACATAACCTGAGAGATCTAAGTAATGGAATCCAAGTGAAAAATCCATATAAAATATTGTAATACAGTTTTAAATCCTAATCCACCAAATACATATATTCTGCCTTTTACTACGTGCAAATAATTCCTACAGAGCAAGTATGTTTGTAGGACCGAAATCTACATTATTACCAAGTTATATACAGTTATAATCTCATTGTCTTTCCATTTTTCCTCCTATGAAATTTTGGTTTTCCTCCTTTCAGTAGGTGAAATAACTGAATTTTGGAAATTCCTTGAAAAATCAAATATGAACGCTATGAAGGGATTTAATAGATCTGTTAATATTTCATTTAAAAGTAAAATTACAAAATCTGACTCTTTTTATGCTGGAAGTGCATTTTGTATTTAAAGAAAACTTTACTTTTCATTAGGTAACAGATTCCAAATTTATCTCTAGCATATTATAACTCATATTATAAAGTCATTATGGAAGAACCATTTGAAACAGTGACCAGCTATACTGGAAGATTCACGAGAAGATGTTATGTACTCTGAAGTATATCAAGCATCTTAAAATTATGACACAGACTAGAATGCATCAGCCTAAAAGCAAAGCATAACATCATGAAATGTTAAACCATGCCTCTTTCCCTTTCCAAAATGTGAACTGTGCTATAATCATCTGAAGTTATTGATTCTACAGAGGTAAAAAAAAAAAGTTATTTAACTGTATTATGGGAGAAACTTGTAATTACACGGACTATTTTCCACAGTTTTCTTATTAACTTGAGAGCTTCAAATATAGCTTGTATATTCTATCCAATCCATCAGTTGTAGAACAGACCAAATGTGCAATACATTCTTTCTCTTCTGATATTTTCACAGTGTGGTTTCAGATTATGGCATAAGCTTTTAAAATATTATAAATTAGCCTGTGCACCCATTGTTAAAATTGCAATTACTTTCACAAATGGGCCCACTATCATTTAGTAGGTAAGATATGTAGCAATGAATGACAGTTTTCAGTTTAGATAAAGCATGTGTTACCATTTTGAATTAAAATATTAGTATTTAATTAAACATTTGTATACAGCAAATAATGTATTTTTATATTCCTGGAATGTGTAGAGGATTGCTTCCTCATAAAAATATTAGATGTGCCAACCAGGAATGAGTCCACTGCTGGACTTGCTACTCACAAACCAAGAAAACCTGCTTTGTAATATCTTGGTTAGGGATAGCCTTGTCTGCAGTTATCACAATGTTGTGGAGTTTGGGATCCTGCTGAGTGCTCGAAAGGTTAGTACTAAGGCAAAGGTTTTGGATTTTAGAATAGCAAACTTCAGCTTGCTCAGAGCTCAGCTGGGAGAAATTCTGTGGGAATCTTCCATGGTGGATAAAGGAGCTGGCAAGTCATGGAAGTTTTTCAAGAACATTCTGCTGGAAGCACAAAACCAGTTTGTCTCCTTTAAAGGTAAGACAAACAGGCAGAGCAAACGATCCCCTTGGCTGAACTGGGAGCTTCTGATTCTGCTTAAAACCAAGAGAGGCGTACCAGAGATGGAAAAGTGAATGAATACCCGTTAAAAATTACAACTGCCAGGGTCTGCAGAGATGCAGTTAGAAAAAGCTCAGCTTGAATTGAAATTGGCCAGAGGTGTCAAAAACTACAAGAAAGGGTTCTTCAGGTACATAAGCAACAAGCAGAAACAGAAGGAAAATACTGGCCCACTGTTAATCAGGAGGGGTGAAGAAAGCCAAAAGGAAGAAGTTCTCAACACTTTCTTCAACTCTGTCTTTACCAGCACTGTTGGGCCCCAGGCCTTGGGAACGAAAATCCAGGTTGATACAAACACAGACCCGCCATCAGTGAAGTAAGAGCTGGTATGCAAACTATTACACGAACTTGACCCCTACAAATCGATGGGACATTATCCTGAGGATGTTAAGAGAGCTGGCTGATGTCACTGCAAGACAGTTCTCCATAATCTTTGAGAAGTTGTGGATATCAAGGGATGCCCGAGAAGACTGGAAAAAGGATAATGTCACCCCTCTCTACAAGAGGGTCTTAAAGGGGGGATCCAAGAAATTATAGGCCCATCAGTCTTACTTCAGTCTATGGTAAAGTTATGGAATGAATCTTCCTGGGGGCTATCACAAGTCAGATGAAGCCTGTGGTTGGGAAAAATCAGCATGGATGCATCAAGGGCAAATCATGCTTGTCAAACCTGATCACTTTCTATGACAAAGTAACTCACTTGGTTGACATGGAACGAGTGGTAGACATTGTCTACCACTAATTGTTTTAGATTTCTCCAGGACTTTTGACACAGTTTCTCACAGCCTTCTCCTAGAGAAACTGATGAATTACGGTCTAGACAAGTGGTCTGTGCAGTGGGTGGGGAACTGTCTGACATGTTGCACCCCGAGGGTGGTGGTAAATAGCTCCTTTTCAAACTGGCAACATGTCACAAGTGGAGTCCCCCAGGGATCGATGTTGGGGCCAACACTGCTTAGTATCTTCATAAGTGATCTGGATGGTAGGATCAAGTGTCACCTGAAGAAGTTTGCTGATGATACCAAACTGACTGGGGAAGTGGACACTTCGTAAGGGAAAGACACCCTGCAAGAAGGCCTGGATAGGCTGGAATAGCGGGCTAACAAGAACCTTATGAGGTTCAGCAAGGACAGGTGTAAGGTCTTGCATCTGCGAAAACGTAATCTAGGAAGGCAGCACAGACTGGGGTCTATCCAGCTGGGAAGCAGCTCTGTGAAAAGGGACCTGGGGGTCCTGGTGGACAACAAGCTCAATACGANGACTTTTTTAAAATTCAGCTGGACAGAGTGCTGCACCATCTTCGCTAGACTGTACTTTTGCCAGACCAGATGATCCTTGAGGTCCCTTACAACTTGGGATTCTGTGTTTCTATTATATCGCCTGTACATTTCTTCTGTTTGTAATTAAAGACAAATTAATGAATGCACAAGATCATATTCTGCCACCAGTATATTCATTAGTAATACAAACAATAATTACTCACAAAATAATGTATTCTTCACTGACAGTTAGTATCAGATTCCTACTTCTATTTCCATATATTGCCATAGTTACCATAAGCTTTCAGACTATCCAGTTCCCTCTAAAGTCATACGTTCACCTCTCTCCTCCATTCCACTATACAGGAATCTTAGAAAGACTAGGTTGCTAACTTCCGCCCTACTTAGGCAACATTACACACCCAGTGCTAGGTGCTATGAGTATTTCCTTACTTGCATGAAAGCTATCTCCAATAATCATAACCAAAGTTAGGTGCCTGTTGTGTTTGGGCCTGTCTACACAACTGCAACATGTATTACCACCAGCCAATGTCATGCTCCGTTCCAGGAGAGCAGGAGGGCACAGATGTGTTGTGCCATACCCTGCCTCACAGCTACCTTGGTTGCACATGAAGTAGCTATGCAGCTTTGATTCCCACCTCTAGTAGGGGAGTCAGTATGACTAACCCCAGCTCAGACATCCTTGTATTGTGCCCCCACCGATCAATTCATCAAAGTCCATACTCAGAGACAGCAGAGCTGTCTCTGCAGGCTGCCTTTGCAACTAGGGAAGGAAGCAGACATATTGCTAGAAAGAATACATGCACACAGATTCATCATAATTTGTCTAACTGTACACCAAGGGAGACCTGTATTGCACACCGCGACAGGCCCACTTCTCCTAATTAGATGCTGTCCTCTAACATTCTCCTTCCAGAAAAAGAGGAAAAAAAAAAACCTCCAAAATATGGATTATTGTAAACATGGATCTCTCAGTGACCTAAGAAACTTTGTGCTTGAACGCCTCAAGTATGCACAGCATATATGGGAAAAAAAAAAAAAAATTGCGTTAGGACGTTTAATTGCAAAAAGGATAATTCTCCAGAAGTAGAAGACAACCAGCAAGCTAAAAATAGCTAACTGGTATACAGGCCTAAGTGACCTAAATAATTTGAAGAGGATATTGCAGCTAAGTGAAAGGCGATAGAAAGCTATTAAATGTGTTTTTCTTCTTTAGAGGTAAAGGAATAATATAAAGAGGGTGCATTTTTTGTTTCAAGGTGTTTTGCTCATAGTCTTACAGAACTGGGAAACATAAGATTTAAAAGATGTTTGTAACCTATTTGACCTTCTTCACATACATTTCTTGTCAGCCCACAAGCTGAATACATCTTCAATCAACTAGAAAAACACAAGGGAAAAAATAAAGCTTGCTTAACGCTAGTTGCTTCCTTTTGGCTAATGGGGAAATCTAACTGAATAGCTTAGTGTGGTGTAGAAGGTCACTGAATATAGCTTAGGGCTCTGAAATGTAGAGGTTTTCAAGTGTATTTCCATTATGTCCTGAGAAGTTAATAAAAAGCATCTACTGTAACAACAAACAGAACACAGTAGTCACAATGTCTCATATTCAAGCACCCTTTTTTTTTAATCACGTTCAACATAGGATTTTGAAGTGCAAATGAGAAAATTAATTCCAAAAAGACAACCTCACCATCCCAGATTCTCGGGGAAGAGAGTTTGATGCATTTTTATGAGGAAAGTACATTCTGCTTTGATGGTTTAACTTCATCCACTCCACCTCCTCCTTCTTTTTTTTTTTT
>VXBO01013492.1:59331-97748 GCA_013400135.1 Rhinoptilus africanus
ACAAATGTTCAACTACCTCCTGCTTCTTTAAATTCTATCTTAACACAAACCAGTTCGTTTATAAGATAATGTAGGAAGAGCTCAGTCTGCTTTCTGCTTTTTAGCTGGAAACAGTGATAAAGACTGGACAAATTACACTGTTTGAGAATACATCTGAGCTTCAGTGTCAGGTACTAGTTCAACATACTTGAAAAATACAGGGCTAGATGCAAATGCTTTTGACTGATTGCTGCAGGTTAGTCTGTGGCAACATGGAGTTCAGCAAACTTTTATTTACTCTGTTTTCTCCAACAGGCTTTTGTGCAGGCACTAAATTCCGTGTAAATGGCTAAAGCACCACAGCTATCTGAATTATTTTTTCTGAACTTGTCTACAGTGATTATAAAGTTTGTCTTCCAAAGCCAGTGTTGATGTACTCTCTAGAACTCAATTCTAAAACTGCAATCCTACAACAGCAGCACACCCTGCTGATTACTTTTATTATGTGAAACATCTAGGGATCTTTTCTAGTCTTCTCATAGGCATGCTTATGCAACTACTGTTCCGCTTTTAGAAAATACAACACACACCATCAGACTTCAGTGAAGCTTGAGCACACTGATTTGAACCTCTAGGTATAGGATTTCATTCCAATTTTCCTACTGGTCACTCACTGATCTAAGCATCTGTCTTGATTTCACCTGTAGGTTAGTTGTCAAGATATCAGTATGGACAGGGCTAATACTGAACATTTCAATCTGTATTTTGGGATTTCTTGCCAACCCCCCTTCCTCCAGCTCCTTTTCTTGATTATTAATTGTATTTCAGAAATATGGCTAAGGAAATGGTAGATCTGGTGGAGTTTGATATAGTAAGTCACAGTGGTTAACACATTTCCATAGACATTAAATCTTAAAGAAATTTGACAAATTAAACTACTCTACAAAGCTTCACCAGACTACTCCTCTCCCAGAGTCTACAACAATTTGAATTCACTTTGTCATGAGTGACTTTTTTATATTTATTTTAATTTGAAGTCATTTTGAATGATAGGACAGAAAACTAAGCAAGTGTGTGAGCAAAATCAGCACTGCAAATTTTTCTCTCAGATACCAGACCTATGGTAATACAGTCTCTCTGTACCTCAAATATTTGACATACTTCCTCAGAAGGTCAGTAAACATTTCATTTGTGCCAGTAGGTTTTTTTTTTTTATCTGATATGCAGAAGGCGTTTAATCTATAATTGCAAGAGATCGCTAAAGTGAAAGGGTCAATTCAGGTTGTCCATGAACTCAAAAAGAGGGAAAGAACTGAGACTGTCACTACACCTCCTATCACAGAAGCCACGTACAAACATTGGGTGACTAGAAAATGATTTTGACTGCTGCATAGTTTGACTAAACTTTAAGCAATGCCCCCTTCTGTGCTGCCTGCACATGCCGGTTGCCTGAACAATCTAGCCGCTATTCAAAAGAACTTCATTAGTAAAAAGTGTATTTAATTTTGCTGATTGTTATTCTGCTTATATCTTAATTTAGGCTGTCAACCTTACCCTCTTTGGCACAGGCTGCATCTTTACTATGTTTCTTCACAATCACAACAAGAATGAGAATCTAATTCCAAAGTCACCACACAAACAACTACCTCCTAATATTTCCACCTGCCTATAAAAAGCTGCAATTTTTCATAACTTAAATTCTCTATTAAAATGATTACTTACATGGTTTTCCATAAAGCTAAGTAATGAAATATTGGGTAGCCCTAAATTTATTTTCATATTCTGTTTTCTTCAGTAACAACAGGAAGAAAAACAAAGCATAAGGTAGAGAAACCGTAGAAAAAATCCCACTTTTTCCCCTCAAAATCTACCATACTCTATTTTCTGACTGTCTACTGTCATATATAATGTCTTCTTTGACTACGTAGTGGAATTTTCTACGCTAGCAGAAATGTGTACAAACTATTTAAACCTCTGAATTTACAAACAATTTTATTAACATATGTTTTTTTTGTTATCAAAGATTAAAATGTTGGAAACTCATTCACAAATTGCTATTCTTTTATGAAACCTACTCACAGGTTACGCTGCTGACCTCAAGTTAGACATAAGGGTATAACCTGAAATTCAATTTGCCAAAACTTACAATGATTAGGTGCTTGCCTTCTCTGTACTCACAACAGATATTTTTATTGCTGACATTAAAATTGTCAGTACTTTGAGACATTTGCTCCATAATGAGGGAACAAAGTTAATTGCCATTATTTCTTCAGTCATAGAGTACGCTCTTTCCTTTTTAGGGTGGGGTGTGGGGTTTCGGTGCTGGAATTTTCAGGTTTCCTTTTTAAAATTAATTGCCATTTACAAGCTCTTTCCTATGTGCAAGTAAAGACTATTTCCTTCTTCAGTAATGCTTTCTATTTTGAAGCCTATTATGCAATGAGCAACTACAAATGTTTAACCAGTGAGGCAACAGAAGCTCATTTAAAATGGGGTACAGGCTTTGTTAACATAATGGTTCTGGCTGTTTCAATGTTCCAGCAGAGAGAGCTGCTACATTTGAGGGCTTGTGATATATTTGCGTTCTCCCAAAATACATAGTCAAGATTATGTGTTTCATATATAAACAAAGATTTCAGTTATTTCAAATTTAAAAAGTGGAGATCTGAGCAAAAGCTATCATACCCAGGACTAGATATATCTCTTGTGAGAGCACTAATTATAGTTCTATTATTAAAAACTAGGTTACAATATGTTCCTTTGCTATCATTACTTACAACCTGCAGAACTTCATTATTTTATAAATAAACTTCTTCTGAGGACAAAGAAAAGCTCTCTCTGAATAAAATTATATTAAAGTAATATGCTCCACATTTTTAAAGTTGCATTAAGTTTCAGCTTACTGCATGCCATTTAGACAGTAAACCAATAAGGTATCACTAAAGAAAATCATACATAATATCTACCATTGGAAGGGGGAAAACACAAAGGTCTCTTGGATTACATTTTCACATTTCTCCTATACTTTTAATTTGTGAAGTGTTTTATCTCACAAACATTAAAATCCAACTTTTGGCCTATTTTACTGAAAAAAATGATAAATTGCTTATAGATGAGTCACATATTGTAATCCTTAAAGCACAGATTTTCTGTATAATCCATTTTCTGGCTAGTAAAAGGAGTAGGAATTAGAAAGAAACCTGTTTGGAGAAGCTGTAAGAGAGACCTACAAATATATTTTCTTCAGTTTTTTCATTTAAAGCACCCCACTCAACTTGCCAAAAAAAGTTTGGAGAGAGACATGGCCTTACCCAAAGCAATTGCAATCTTCCTGACAGTTCTGGCAGCTTTCCCTAGATAGCCTTTAGTACACTTCTTGGTAGTCCTCCAGAAGTTTCTAGTTTCTGCACATCACAAACAGAAAACTGCCAAGACGGTCTTGCTGAGAGTTTGTTATGGATTTCATGTTAGAGAATTGACTCCTTATCTAAGAGGTAGCAGAGTTCATTGCAGAGTCCAAAATATCTACACTAATATCTAACTAAAATGTCACTGTGTGCATGGCCAGAAGGTGGACGAATGCTTCCCTCCAGGGTGCGATTCAAACAATAGACTTTTTTTCCCCACAAATAAAAGTTATATATGGGTTCTCAAGTTATGCTGATGACACATAAATTAGAAAAATATTCTTAAATAATTTACAAATTATGACATTAAAAGCATTATTTGTATTTATATCACTAGTCATGTGAAAGCAACTTGCAAATGTGTTTTGAAAGCTTGGTCTGAGAAAAAGCATACTGAGGCATAGGTACTCTATACACTGAATTTTCAGGAAAGGAATACAGCTCTCTGGGGGGCAATGCACTATAGACCCAACACAAGTTTTAGAACATTTAGAACTAAGATTTTACTTTGACTGCGTAAGTAGGGTTTTGGGTTTTTTTACCTATGGAGGGTGGTGGATGAGTGGGAATTATATAAAACAATTTTATTCAAGCCTAAGTATTTTAAAGTTAATTAATGACCTGGATTCCACTACTCACAAATAACAGAAATGAGAAATTCTGACCCCGTAGGCTAATCTGCTCGAGACAGCGACTCTAGAACCATGTAGGACTGAATACAAACCAATTCTACAATGAAAGTCAATTTATTTAACACTTTTACAAAGCTAACAATTATGAGAAATCGCTAACCAGGAGTAGCCCGTTAACTCAAGTCAATTCCACAGCTAGAAACAGAGATGGATTTGAACCACTGAAAGCAAGTCAGGAGAAGAAGGGGGATTAGTTGTAGATTTCACATGGAGATCCATTTTCATGTTTTGAAGACCACCTCTCCCAAAACCTCTTGGTCTTTAGAAGAGGGAGAAACACAGTCCCAGGACAGCACACAGCTATTAAGTATGTTAAGTAAGTATGTTACAGCAGATGACAAGCACGGCCTGCTATATTTCTGTCCTGAAAACTATAGACAGAAATAAGGCTTGCACGGTATGTGACTGCACCGAGGAGCAAAGCGTGCTTTCTGCATGTGCACCACACAGGCAGCCAGTAGAGATTAATAAGTTTACCAGACATACGTGATTTCCTATTTGAGACCAACTATTCTGGTGTTACGCATAACAATTTTGTAGGACAAGAGTAATTTGTTCAAGATTTAAAAATCCAGGAGTTTTTTGTAGACTGTTTATTGAAATAAAAAGACCCTGACCAAAACACAGGTGACACACGAGGCAAAAAAAAACTTGAGCCACAATGTTTGGGAGGTTTCCCTCAGAGTCCAAATGAAGTAGAGGGAGATCAGTGCTTATCCAGTATGTTTATGAATGTGTGTTCACACACAACTAAAAAGACTATTTGTAGAACTGAAGTAAAAGGTAGCTAAAATACCATTAAAGTACACTCCACTGAACTGGAAGTGGAGGAAAGACATCTAGATCATTCAGACGACTGAGTCGAACCTACAAGGACACCTTGTAGGACCTACCTACCTACAAGGACACTTGTATCAGACAACTGCTGCTGGGGCTACTGCTTCATATATGGAACACCAAGACAGTAAATTATTCAAGCTAAAATCTCACTATTGCCAAGGAAAATAAACCAATTATATCTTTCACCTGTCTTAAATATAACACTTCACACTTCTAATTCATTGATCAATTTGAGACCATTTTTTCAAGACTGTATTTCAGCCTGATCCAGTTCTCCAGACTGCTGGATATATCTGCTGTGAAGATGATGAGCGCAGATATGTGCTGTCTCAAACATTTGAACCAGTATTAGAAAATGCTCCAGACCATGGAAAATTCCTGTGGGACTCCCTGTTTGACTGAACCATTCCTGAGCATGTTTTTCAATATTATGGTGATCATATTCAGATTGTCTTACTCCTCTTTTTTTTAATGAGGAGAATCAGATGGGACACAATCAAAACCCAGACTAAACAGAAGATATATCACACCTGCTATTTCATTGCTGTCTATTGTCAATTATTCCCTGGAGATAAAATGACAAATTATGGGATCGATTTAGTTTATTAATGGTGAATACAGCTCAGTAATTATCCTCCAGGAATTTCAAAATATTTAATTTAATTCTGTGAATTACAGAAAAAAAAAATATTATATACTGCCAGGCAGGGGTTTCTTAAAGTAAGTTAGGTATTTGCTTTTTTCCAGCACATTTGGGATCTTTATCATTCCCCAAGAGTTCACAAAGATAACTATTTCAAAACTTATTACAATTGAATTTCAGAATTTGCTGACTGGATCACACCTCTTATCTTTGACCTTGCTCCCCTCCAATTAATCTGGTTTTGTTAAATTTGTGATTGCAAATAGAAACAAGAAAAGACAAGGCCAATAGAAGAAACTTTGCTGTATATTAGGAACATAACAAAGGAGTCCAATACACAGTAATACATATGCATCACTAATTTGGGAAAATGGAAAGTAAACTGAAGAAGAGGATGGCCTCTTACATTTCAAGCCCTACTGAAATCAAAGGAGTAAAACTTGGACATGTTTTCTATGAATCAGTCAACTGCATTCAGCAATACCTGAAACCTGTAACTATTATGTTGAAAATTAAGCCTCAGTGGAGGAATATCAGGGTTTTTTTGGGAAAAAAAAATTGGTTTATAAATAAATAAAAATATTTAATTACCTTAGCAAACTGTGCATTTATCCATTTTGTGAATGTTTTCTTTTGAACATCTTCCCGTTCATCTGCCAGAGAAAAGTAAAACACTTCATTAGAATTATTCAACAAAATAATACAGTATTATTGATTAAAGCTTCAGTCTTGGTTTGTAGTAAAGCTACTACTAATAATTCAAACACATTCAGGGCACCTATTTGGATGTATTCTGCCCTTGACGATTATATCAATATATTTTTGAAAGCCTACAGTCGCCCTTTACAGTCATGTTCTACATTCCTAGCTCATCTCACCCAATGTCTGGTATCTTTTATTCTGGAAGGAAACATGTTGCAGTAAGAACTGAAAAAATGAAACCATGTTACACAACGGTTTTGGGAGCAGGAAACACTTCTATAGCACTTAGAATAGTACTTGACATAACAAGTTTATATGCGTGTCCTCAAATTTCTTGAGGAAGCGAAGCTTTCTGGACCACAGTGATAGTTCTCCATTGGCAGCCCCTGCCATACCTTATGCCTTTTCTACCTTACAGCTACTTACCTGTCACAATTTGTTATATATTTTTCCTCCAGTGGAAAAGAAAAAGAAAAAAAAAACTCCATAGATTTGTTCAGCCATACATGAAATTCCTTCTCAATTCTTTAATATGAAAACCATTGTAGAGGGAGATGATTATCTTAGGCCTTGATTTCTGTTTCTAAGTTATAAGTATAGCCTTGACGCAGAATGGAACTGGACACATAAAGGCACAATTCTTATGTATTTTATGTAGGTGGGAAGAGAAAGATGCCTTCAAATTAGAACCTAATAAGCATTTGCTTAAAAAGATCTCTTAGCCATCATCCCTGAAATAATACAGAAGGGCAGACCTCTTTTTATGACAAAGTCAAACCAAACTAGAATTAAAGGGCATATGTGGAAAAGGCTGCAGAATGCTTACACTAAATTAAAGCTCACTCAATGCTGTCTTTTGGTTTGAAGTAAAATTCTCTACATTTCTTAAATAAAAAGGAATATTAAATTCCCATCTGAAATGTTCGGCAATTAATAATGTTAATGGATTCAGCTGAATTTAAAAGGCAAGTATAGATGAGTTACATGAGAAAAGCACATCATTAATAATGTACTTTGCTTTCCCTCCCTCCACCCCTCCAAGGAGACAAGACAAGGCAACTCTGTTTGATACAAATATATCTTTTGTTCTTAAAACCTCACCTTAATAGCACTTGAAAACTGTATTTTCAAAAGAATGTTTTCTATTCTCAGCAATACAATATACTCATGAAAAAAGTAATACTAAAATTTGTAAAGCTATCAATTAATTGTAAAAAAATTCTGCTTTGAGGAAGGTGTGTATTCTAATTGCTTTCAGATGATCATGAGTGAAAAGGCTGACAATGCAACTTGAAACAAGCCATAGAATTCAAGCATTGTATGCATTCTGCCACTAATATATGAGTATTTGGTGCAATAAACTTTCCATAGTTCTCTTGCTGTGTATCCCAAATAATGCTGCTTGCTTCATCCCTTGACTGAAAGTGATATTTCAGTTAGAGATTCAGCAAAAAGCAACAGCATGTGGAGGAAATGCATGCTTGTGGTAATAAAGGTAATAAATGATGTTAAATCTGTTAATTTTTCTTTTTCCCCAAAAGCATCACTTCCCTCTTTGCTGACTGTTAGTGAGATGTTTATTTTACAAGTTTTGACTTATTCCAGCCATGTGTAAAACATGGAAGATGGGAGAAGGAAGACATATTTCGTTGGTGGAAGACACATATTCAATATGATCATAGAATCATAGAATAGAATCATAGAATTGTCAGGGTTGGAACGGACCTTAAAGATCACCTAGTTACACACACACACACACCCCGCCATAGGCAGGGACACCTCCAACTAGACCAGGCTGCTCAAAGCCCCATCCAGCCTGGCCTTGAACAATTCCAGGGATGTGGCTTCCCCCACCTCTCTGGGTAACCTGTTCCAATGTCTCACCACCCTCATGGTGAACTTCTTCCTAACGTCCATTCTGAATTGACACAACAATTATGCATTCAATTATGCAACAATTAATGCATTCTCCCTAGTCCTACCATTACCTAACATCCTAAAAAGTCCCTCACCAGCTTTCTTGTAGGCCCCCTTAAGATACTGGTAGGCCACAATAAGGTTTCCTTGGAGCCTTCTTTTCTCCAGATTGAGCAACCCCAACTGTCTCAGTCTGTCTTCGTAGGAGAGGAGCTCCATCCCTCTGATCATCATTGTGGCCCTTCTCTGGACATGTTCCAGCAGTGTTCTATTACAATCTTCTTCAGCAACTTCTCATAAAATACTAGATATAAATATCTAATTCTGTTTAATTATCTCTGATAAAAACACCACATGAAACCTTAAAATGGAGTAGAAGAAAAGTATGTGGTATTTAGCAGGGAAAAAGAAAGAGGCAAAAAGTACCTCTCTCAAACTGTTAAAACTTTCTGATTTCCACCCCAGGCTGCTGGAGTGAAATATACAACAGAAGTCTGTTGTTTGATTATTTTTTTTCCTAATAAAGATATATGCCAGAGATTTAAGTGCTAGTCACCAATTAATTCAGGTCCATTGAGCTAACAAAAAGACAGGGTCTCCTGAGGAAAATGAGAGCGAAGCACACAATTTAAACATTTGAAACTTATTCAAAGTTCAGGCAATGCTCTGCTACCTTTGCAAATACAAATCTATTCCACTGTTGTTACCTTTATACAGAGATCATTTCAAGCACTTTTATCTCTAAATGTTTTCTCTGACAAGTTTATACCACAGTAATTTGTTAGTGGCAGCCTCCTAATCTAAAAAACAACCAAACTTTTGGTAATGCACGGCATGATTTCCCCACAGTAAGCAGAATTTTTTTCAAAAAAAGACGTTCCCCTAACACAGATTTATGGATTGAATGCTAGATGTGGAAAGCTGAATGACATTTGTCTGGCTGCTGTAGAAATGTGCCAAGAACTCTCAGCTGCCACTTTCATAATGCTGTGTTTATACCATATCCTTCAGCAGTGAGCCGATGAATGCCCTTGCAGGTGTTTTTACTGTGAGGCAATAAGAATAATCAAATGGCCAGGCAGGTAATTCCTTTGGCAGTTCAAAAGTAATATAGTATGTTTACTTCTTTTCTTTCAAGCTGGAAGAATTGCAGAATAGCACATTGTCTCTCTCCAGGTTATATCTAAACATGAAACACTGCACGCATCCTGAATTGCTTTATCACAGTAATGATGTGATCAACTTCCCACAGCAAAATATGCTATTCTCAAAATGCTGGACGTTCAGTGGAACAGGCTTAACCTCCTTTCTGTATGTTATCAACTCAGATAATGAACACACTGAGGTCTATGTAAAGCCTTCCAGAAAGAAAAGATACTGGCCTGTGAGATTTATCTGATTTTCATGCACTAGAGCCTCTAGTACCAGAGTAGACCTTGTTTTACCTAGAAGACATTCACAAGTGGCTTTTATGGTTCTGATATATTTCTGGTAGCATAAGCATCCAGCTTTGCTACTATGAATGCAAACCTCTTGAATTAGCTAACTGCATATTTGACTTTAAAAGTATTACTCCAGGCTAGAGCTCATAAGAAATTATGTCCAGGAAAGAAAGTGCAGTATTAACGGAGCTAATCATTTGACAAAGGACAGTTCTAAGATTTAATCAGGTGGCAAGGCTACTAGAGACAAGTGGTATACACTGAAGAATGCTTAGGAACTTGCAATCAGGATTCAGCAGAACAAAGATACTATTATTAATGGCAAGTGGCTACCAGACAGCTTTCCTAGATACTCAGTAAAGTAGTTCATGTTTGCAAGCAACTGCCCAAATGAAATTCCCTCTGTTTTCCACCATAAAGAAGCATTATGTTGTCATCTCTTGGTAAACTACACTTATTATTATACTTATTTTTCCACCACCATCACACCTACAAATACCACCAAATATATTAAATAAAAAATGGCAACTGGAAAAAAAATCTTTCATATTTGGTATACTCTAAAGAATATTCTGAAAGCATACAGCAGAGTTAACAAGTCATAAAAAACCCAATAATTTTAAGCAATGTGAACGGTCGAATACCAAGCAGATTTTAAATGAACGTAGGTTCAGAAACATACAGTATATATGTCATTACATCTTTACATTTGTATGATATAAACCACTCGCCCACAATAAAAATGGAGTGTGGGGAAGAAAGCTTCAACTCTTTGGTGCATCCTTCCCTATTTTTCTAGAGAACCTTCAGCCTCTCTTATTCTTGACAGACATGAATAAATAATGCTTTCACACAGGATGGTAGAAGTTGGAAGGACCTCTGGAGGTTATCTTGTCCAACCACCCTGCTCAAGCAGAGCCACCTAGAGATGCTTGAGTGAGACGATGTCAATTCTCTTTTTAAATATGTCTGAGGATGGAGACTCCAGAGCCTCTTAGCTTATAGACTGCAACATCAAGACTGCGTCTTTCCTACCATCTGCATTCTGCCTTCCACCGATGTGGGTGGTGGTTTCCAGTGCAAGTAGCTTAGGAAACTCTCCTCAAGAGCAAGAGCTTAGAAAACTCTCCTCAAGAGCAAGTACAGCCCATTTCTGAAAATTAGAAGACGTTCAACAAAAGTACACTGGCACTTTAGGGGTATGGGAAATGAGTCATATCTTCAGGTGATAAGCTTTAATTTGAAACAAACAAATCATTGTCTTTAAGTTGCAAAAGAAATGTTGCATAATGTGTGTAGAATATTTGAATTACTGCAGAACAGGCAGTGACAGGAGGCTCGGCTGTGTAATAGGAGATTTTATGCAGTATTCAGCAAGGAGTTCCATCACAGGTTCACACACAGGAATAAAGGAAACTTGTCTTACTCTGTTACACAGTGTTGCCTTGAGCTGGGTTAAACAATAATTGAATACTGTTTTGTCTACCAGGAACTATCAGGGGGAAAAAAAGGAAGAAAAAAGCCAAAAAAAAAAAAGGAAAAGAAAAAAAAATCCCCTATACTAGCAGGGAACTTTGAAACAATGGTATTAAACCAAGTGTCAATTCCTTCATTCATGGCAACTGCAGGTTCATGGGAACACTGCACTTTAGAGAATAAACCCATCAAAATTGCTATTTGATTTTCTAGCAGCCAAACAATGCAGATTTAGAAAAGGCCAGCATTTGCTTCAGTGAGTGGGAGCGAGTACCAGCAATGGTGGGAGCACTAGGAACAAAAGAGGCCACAGATAGCCACATTATTGATACTCTGGCTCCATCGGCTCACTATTCTTAGAGATTTCCAGCACATTGTTACACTGCTCTGTCAGTAACTACCACTGCTGAGAAATGTTCCCTTCCCATTTTTGCTTATCTGAGGGGGGAAGAAGAAATCAATGCAATACAATGACATTTGAGTGGACTGGCTTTGATTTTTAGTCGTTGAGGTCATCCAAGACATTCACAAGCTGACAGGAAATACAATAGATTGCTTTGACAGACAGCCAATGATTTTAAGTCTATTGCTTATGTAAGGTAATATGTAGCATGCATTTTTTTGTCCATCTTCTATAAATATACTGATGAGCAGTGTGTTGACTTTGTCTGAATACAGTTAAGACTCCCTGTCTCCCCTTGAGACTTTACTGTGGAACCTGAGTCAAATCATCATAATCAGACTATCTCAAGCTTCTCAAAACACTGATGAACCTATTCAAAAGCTCAGCAGAAATGAGAGACTTCAGCATCTAGAAAGCCCTCATTAATACAAAAACCAAGTACAACTCAGTCCTCAGAAATCACATATCAACATTTTCTGAGGACATTTGGTAAAATTCAAGACAAATTTGGGAAAGGAACAGGGGTATTACTATACCAAAAAGACTCTCAACTCTGTTCCCTCCCTAACCCCCGCCCCATCCCCTCCTTCAGATACAAGAACTCAGAGAGAGGGATTCCATTTGCTGCTCAGGGGACAGAGGAGAAAATGGCTATACGATTCAGCCTACAGGATTTCTACTGACGTGATAGGCCTCAGGCTGAGAAAGTCCTGTATTTTTCTAATTCCATTATGTTAGCTGGAATTGTTCTCTCATTGTAACTGTTTAAGGGAAACTTCTTCATGACTTTTATCCTTTTTTTTATTCTTTAAGGCATTCCAAGTGTTTATATATAAGGTTTCATTCTTCTGACATAACTTTGCTTATGTAGGGAAGAACTACAGAGTGCTTTTGAGGACCAGTATGTACGTCATGAGGCAGAAAAAGAGCAGGAGTGGCACAAAGGATAGAGAACACAACAGAGTGCTAGCCTGGAAGAGAAGGAAACAAGAGAAAAGAAAATAGCAACAATGAAAAAAGATGAGGAAGGAGTAGGGTGTAAGACAAAATGGGAGGGAAACACATTTTCCCTGTTTTGGGGGAAAAAAGGGAAAAAGACATATGAAGAAATAGAAGTGGGATGGAACAAGGCAGAGACAAACAGTTTCTGGAAAGAAAAAGAGATGAGGCATTTTTTTCTGATAGCTGGTAGCTAGAAGATCACATGCAGGGAAGCAGTGGATTTGAACAGAAAAACTACCCAGCATGTGCTACCCATCAAGAACTTCCAAAAAAAAAAAAATTTGACTAGCATACAGAAATATCAGGAAAATGCAAACAGGTTACATATATTCGCTAAAACAATAACGGNCAGTTCACATTTCCAAAATATTTCAACAATGGGGTATTCAGCAATATTTACAACATGGAGTATTCAGCTCTAATTCATACATTTGTAATGGAATTGCCAGCAGTTGGCCTAGTCTTCCTCTGGTCTACCACATGCAAACACACATTGGGAACTGATCATACTTCTCCATGGCTATGGATTTGACCCAGGAGGATAAAGCAGACCTGTTAATAGGCAATAACCTTCCTGAAGGGCTCCTTGGGCTGGTCTTTGTCTTCTTGCTGGCTGGCGGTAAAGTGGAGTAGCTAATGACTTAACTGCACAGGTTGCAAAAAAAATAGAGAAAGCACCAATGAACAGGAAAAAAAAAAAAATTTGTTTTTTTTTCTCTGCCCTAAAAAGCTTCCTAAAATTTCCTTCCTTTTGTGTAGGAGGTAAACACTTATTGGAAGAGGGCTCTCATTTCATGTCTCTTGTCATCAGCGGTTAAGGGCATGGGAAGANTAAGACAAAATGGGAGGGAAACACATTTTCCCTGTTTTGGGGGAAAAAAGGGAAAAAGACATATGAAGAAATAGAAGTGGGATGGAACAAGGCAGAGACAAACAGTTTCTGGAAAGAAAAAGAGATGAGGCATTTTTTTCTGATAGCTGGTAGCTAGAAGATCACATGCAGGGAAGCAGTGGATTTGAACAGAAAAACTACCCAGCATGTGCTACCCATCAAGAACTTCCAAAAAAAAAAAAATTTGACTAGCATACAGAAATATCAGGAAAATGCAAACAGGTTACATATATTCGCTAAAACAATAACGGGCAGCTGTGAAATGTGCCTATAGGTTTGAACAAATTCGTATTTGCTGCATGTTTGTTAAAAACATCACACCCCTGCCATTTCCCAGCCCTTTCCCCTAAATAAATTGTAGCAGGTACAACTCCTAAGAAAAAAGCAGGAGCACAATTCCAATGGAATTTTATTATTATNTTTTTTTTTCTCTGCCCTAAAAAGCTTCCTAAAATTTCCTTCCTTTTGTGTAGGAGGTAAACACTTATTGGAAGAGGGCTCTCATTTCATGTCTCTTGTCATCAGCGGTTAAGGGCATGGGAAGAGAGAGGCATCTGCTTTCTTCTCCAGTCTCATGTAACACCACACTGACTGTCAGGACACCAGCCTAAAATATTAGTAACCCATACTTGCCTTAGGCTTTCAAGACCACAGATTTGAACCAATTTTGAACCACAGTCTACCAATAATACCCTGGTCTCCTAGTTATTGACAGCTTTGCAAACATAAGCTTTACTTTTATTATTGTTTTTCTTTTATTCTTTTCTAACCAGCAATAATTTTGGATCCAGGAAGCTTTTCCAGAAGGGAAATCACTCATAAAAAGGCCAACTTAAAAAGCCCCAGTGTTTCAATTCATCAGATTTCTCTGCAAAAAATAAATAATTTTTCAAAATTGAAGTACAAATCTCTGTCTGAGAAGCTGGTGCTCAAAAGGGAAGGAGTTCAGCTTATGATTTAAGTTATCTTTACGTGGAAATATATAATTATATTTAGATATTCAGCTGTGTACGAGCAGTGTCCCCCTTTTTATTGATTTTTCAATGTCATATGCAATGATATTACATATGAAAAGTAGACTTAATAACGTATTGATAGCATCGCATATTTTAACATCACACCTTCAGTATTCCAATATTTTGTGAACATTGTAGATAATATATTACAGTTTAAAATGAAGTAACGTCTTTACCTTCACTTAAACCCCCATGATGGTAAGAAATACTATACCAGCTGAAACCACTGCATTTTTCTGGAACTTGCAGGATATCATACGATTTAACCATATCATCAACTTTTCAGCAGCAGTCAGACACCAAAGAAATCATGTTGCCCATGCATACAACTACCTTTAAAAATGTTAATAAAGATGATGTAGAAGCATTTTTTTTTTTTAAAGTAATAAAATGCATTTGCAAGGTAGGTCTGCTTAGTGCAATAAACTATACTGAAGTCATTAAAAATCCACAGTTTGGGCAAGGTTACTAATGTTATCAAAATGACAAAGAAAAGTAGTACGAGGAGTTCATAGGTACTAACTTCACCTTGTCAAATGAGTATATTTGGGGAAAATACACTCTACAACCCAAAGCTGCAGTTTTCACCCCAGCTGAAGAAAGATACTTCAACTCTCTCATTTCCCAAGGACAACTAAGGACTTGTAAAGTCCTTAGCAGAGACCACACTCCGCGGTTGCTGCTTAATCCAATTGTTGTTGTTGGTCTGACTTGGACAAATGGGGAGACCCTAGCTGACATTTGAGGGAAAAAAAAAAAAAAAAAGGTTTAACTTATTTGAAGGAGTGACTAGGCATGATAAACAGATTGTATTAACTCTGGTTTCGAATGGTCTTATTTTAACCTATTTTTGTCCCTTTCCAGAGAAAACAGGAACTGTTAGCAGAAGAAAGAAGGGATCAATATCAGATATATATATTTTTTCCCTCCTCAGAACACATACGTATTTTCATAGGTTGCTCCTTGCGGAGGAAGGACTGCAGCAGCAGGATAGATTGATAGGCCCAGGCAGGGAGCGTGGCAGCAGCAGTCCCTCTGCGAGACCTAACATACAGCCAGCACTGGGAAAATCCTCATCAGTTAAAGACTAATAAAATTGCTTTGTGTACACAGGGCGTTTCGTGACAACCTGTAATAAGCATTGTTAGTCCTCCGTACCAGTGATCCAAGAACTGCTGAAACTAATTCAAAGTGAAAGCGACTGCTCTCACCTCAACTGCTGTTACCACGCTGGCTTGAAGTGAACCCCAACGTTATAAATGTTCCTGTCACTGTTGCGGGAAAAGTTACATACCAGAAAACAGCAGCACAGGCAGATCCTCTATTTCAGCAATGTCACCAAAAAAAAAAAAAATCCTCACAAAAAAAATAAGAAACATGTTTTTCAAAACCTTTAAATGGCCCTAACCTTTATGGTTTTCACCAGGAAAGTTCTTATGTGCCCTGGGAGGAGGAAAACTGTGATAAAAGACCTGTGGCCAACAGCAAACTTTGCTTGCCAGGACATGGAACCTGTAGGTTTCTTGGCATGTTTTGGGTTTTTTTATTTTTTGTTGGTTTGTGTTTTTTAAATTTTAGAGGGAAGATCAGCATTTAGTTGATCAGCAGACCACCTCAGGGTAAGCTATAACAGTGGTATTGTGTGGGAGTACTATTATAACAGATAATAACTATGTAAAATAAAAAAATCAAGGTTATGTAACTGGGTAAAATTACTCACAATTTTCATATTTATAACTTTTATGAAAAATACCCAATTATTTTTGTTCAAGAAACAGTAGATAAATCCTTACTGTGAGACTGACCGTGCCTTTCCTTAGATGGAGATTTTTACCATCTAGGTTTCTATTTATGTTTAAATGCAAACAATAAGGACAAGGCACTAAGGACAGTAAGGTTTGTTCATGAGCCAGTCACAGGAGCACACATGAAAAAGAGAAAATAAAAGCCCACAAATTTTCTGAATTGGCTGTCGACCAATAACAAATGAAGCTGAAGGAAGCATTAGGATTCAAAACAGGTAATAAAAGTCTAAAATATGACACTAGTACCTAATGCTTCACACAAGCTTCTCATGTAAAACTGAAATTGCTGCACTGTTTTCAGCAAATGCCATCTAGTGATACGGAGTTGCACAGCTTGAAAGCGCTTTGACTTTTATGTATTTTCTCCCAGATTTTCTGATTTGTTTCTATAAAAAAAAGCAAACAAATGATCTACATTGTCTGTATGATCACAGGGCGCCAAAATTCATCTCACATGCATGCAGAACACAGACAGAGGAGAATGGGTTAACTGTATGTGGAGACCAACATTAGCTTCAGTTTGTATTAAAATATTAATCACAAATAACCACGCTAAGTACATAATTGTGGCTAGAGCTAGTCTGCAATATTTCAAGTTCTTTTTTTGTTCCTCTGTCAAAAGCAATTAGAGAACAGGCTGTTCTAGTCTGCTTGAGTGACTGCTGTCTACTTTATTTCATCTGACCCAATTAGTATCTGAGTTAATTAGTAGAGGCTGCCACTGAGACATGTATTAGAGAAGTTTGTGATTAATGAGACCAAGATGTTAATATGCAATTGTTTACAATACATGCACCCTGTTCTTACAGTGATATTACTGTCATTGCAAAGCTGATAACACCTACTGGCCCTCAGGTAGGCTTCAACTTATTCTACACCTTTTGCAAATCTTTGAAAGAAAAGAAAACGTGCCCCTAAGAACAACTGTGTAAATTAAAGGTAGGTGATCGGTGTTTTCCACATTTGTTTTAGTCTTATTTGAAGTATCTAAGGTAACGATGAATGCGTCTAATTGTGATTTATTTAGTTCAGAAAGAACTATTACAGACTGCATGTTGTCAGGTCTTTTAGTTTCCTCTCACCATCCCCAAGCACCTCCCTCTCTCTAGGGGAGAAAAGAAAGGATAGACAAAGAGCAAGAGAAAGCATTTATAAAGCACCTGTTGATATTGATCAATTGGAGATGCATGTGTGTGGGAGGGAGCTAATAGAATAGAATTTAATTCCTCTAAACCCCTTCCAATCGCACAGCTACTTTATACTATTTGTAGTGGTTCAATTGTACAAGTGACTGAAGAATCTTAAACTTTCAGAAATACACGATACAGTCTGAGTGTTTAATTAATTAGTATACTAAAAATGCTCGTCTAGTATTACCCGACATTTGGGAAAACTGCTACTGTTAAATGTGTGTCCCTATCCCTTATAATACAAAGAATTCTTGAAAGAAAAATGAAAGTCATTAAATTTCTACACAGCTCATAAGCAACACTTCACAAACAGACACAATGCTTACTGCAGAATGTAAGTAGTTCTTACTTCAGCTTCTATCTGAAGCTTCTAATTTTTCATTTAATGTCTTTAGTTGGGAAGTGACTGAAAAAAATACTCAAATTGGAAGAATATCAGGGGAGGGAGGGTAGACTCTTTTTGTTATTAATATATTGAAAAAAGAGAACACAACAGAAATCAGTTTACCCTTCATCCTGAACATAGTGACCACCATTACAAAGAAAATGCAGTGCACTCTAGTATTTTTAAGACAAAATGTGTTAAAACTAGAATTCAGCAATGTTTCCAGACCCACCAACATTTCCAACCCCTCTTTTCCCCAGAAATCAGTGGGGAAAAAACTATCATTAGATAGAACAGGCATTATAAGATGTGGAATTACATCACTGTACACAAGAGAAGCACTTTAGGTGGTGTACCATCCTTGCCTATCAAATTATACAGTGGATAGCACTGGTTTCTTGTCCAATTTCTGTCTGTCAAGTACTGTGTTCAGAAGTAGTCAACCTGCAATACATGGGGGAGATACAGGATCCATTTCTTTTTAAGAGATTAGACATAGGTTCCACTTAGGAGCATTTTAATGTCTATAGGAATGTTGGAACAACATACTTTGCTATGCATTATTAAATGTATCATTTACAAGTCTGCAGATACTTTTCAGATTAATTTTAAGTTGTCTAAGTAACTAACCCAAAGTAGTAAGGAATCCTATCTGAAACCCATCTACCTGGCATTACTGCGTTGGCAGTTGTTAAATCTGAATACTCAGTGTGGGGCTAGACACAGAGTTCACCTTATTACTCTCTACAACTACCTGAAGAGAGTTTGTAGCGAGGTGGGGGTCAGTCTCTTCTCCCAAGTAATAAGTGACAGGACAAGAGGAAATGGCCTCAAGTTGTGCCAGGGGGGGGTTAGATTAGATATTATGGAAAAATTTTACACTGAAAGGGTTATCAAGCACTGGAACAGACTGCCCAGGGAAGTGGTAGAATCTTCATCCCTGGAGGTGTCTAAAAAAAAGGGTAGACGTTGTGCTTAGCAACATGGTTTAGAGATGGTTTTTGTCAGTGTTATGTTGATGGTTGGCCTAAACCATCTGAAAGATCTTTTCCAACCTACACAATTTTATGATTCTATGATAAAGTGCAACATCTAAAAGTTATCTTGCAAGGGTGGAGTAGAAAGAATTGGTAAAAATAAAAGGAACAGGGATATAGAGATAGCAAGGACAAAAGAGGAGAAAAATAATTTCCTTATCGATATATTGAGCTTTTTTTCCATGCTGGAGAAGGGGGAAAAGCAAAAGGGGGAGCACTTATTAGAAAGGTAACATCATTAGATTTTGTAACATCTCCTTGAAATTATTACCCCATATGAGAGTATTTTAGGCACTAGTTAAATACTTCTTAGAATTTTATTTAAGATGAGTACTGTTCATTTTCTCATTAAGTGGGTATTATCTGAGGAAGATACAAAAATATTTGCAATAGCAAGATAGATTATTTATCTATTTATTTTTATAAATCATGCAGTTCTTATGCCTTCCCAACTGGAACTATGTTTTTCTGGCTGCACTAGATGTGAACATTTTAGATAACTAACACATTTGCTGCCTGTATGTATTCTGTGCATTGATCGGGGATTTTTCATTTCATACATCATTCAGAACTGCTTGCAGTGAATGATTTCATATCTATAACATTAAGTGAAGATTAAGAAATATTAGTATTGATGTTAGGACAGTTACCTATTATAAACATTGATTTTGATTTCAATTCAGTGCCAACTCATCGGCTCTACAGAGAGGAACTGCTTTTCCTTAATATAGATTCAGTACAGAAAAAGAAGAAAAACATCTATTTGTCATTCTTTTTACAGCTGTTCTTTTCCAGTCTAGACAACTCAAGGCAAGTATGACATTTCACAGCATCATAAACTACATTCAAGAAACATATTGCTATTCTATTCCAATGTTTTTGCAACAGTAAAGAAGAGTAATTTTCTTTGTAGCCTAATGCCTTCTAGAGGCACCTCAATCAAACCACATAGATATTTTGATCACTTCCATCCTAATAGAGAAACAGAAGTGAATAGATATTGGAACTTTAGTTTTGGCTTCTACCCTGGAGGATTGTACAGAAGACCAAATGAAAACATTCAGAGCTGTACAGGCAGGAAAGCACCCAAGCTGGCAGAGAAGGGAGGGAGGAAGGAGGAATACATCGCCAAGAGAGACACTGCCCTCCACTTCCTCTGCCCTCGGGAGCCCAAACCAGTCTTATCAGACCCCAGTAAAATGTCTCCCTTCACAGCCTGAAGCAATGTTCCAGGTAACTGCTCTTTCACAGAGCATCCCAAAGTCTCCCCATGCAATGTGTTTATGTCACAGTATTCAAAGTGTGCATCATGGACATTTCAGTTCTGGAACTAGATCTTGTGTCTACTGATTTCCACTACAAAGCAGTTGTCATTTTACTGTTTTGTTTGCGTATACCTATATTGAAATCTATAGGTATTTTTTAATTAAAGTAATAATATAAATGAATTAATAATACAAGCATTAAAAAAAGGACATGTATTATAATTTAAAAGATCCGAGCATGCACAAATGCTCCAGAAGTCATATGAGAATAATTAGGTGTTCTAAACATTTGAAATCAAACCTGGAAATAGATTAGGATTTAATGGATACTTTCCAAGACAACTGTATTTCTTCAATTTATAAAGTGCATTAGAAGGTATACTTTAAAAGTTAAAATGAAAAAGCTTATGTATTTTATTAGTGGATTTTCATACTTCTGGTAAGTTCAAAATAAACATTTAATTGAAAATTTTAAATGAGATGGGAACGGTAATACCATACAATGCTTCCATATGTCAAATAAAAAACTTGATCTTGTACATGGCCTTTGTTTGACAAATTTTGAAAAGGAACCAGAATAATGTGAATAAGAAGGGGACTTAATTCTAATTCCATTTATATCCCATTCAGTAAGTTTTTCCAATGATCAGTCTAAAGCAGCAGCTTGTTGGTAGGAACATGCAAAAACTGGTATTTTAAACAGGAACCCAAAATATATATTAAACAAATGTAAAAATACATGGATAGCTCATTGGGAAAGGAAAGAGAGATGAAATGAGGATTCATGTCAAAAAACTATTGATAAAATCTCACCCAAGAAGCTGAGACTATAACATTGTGGCATTGACAGGTACTAAAAGATCTTAAAGTACGACCAATTTGAATATCCAACAAATGCAGTCAAACTTCAGAATAGTTTAAAAGTAAACTTAGTACACAAAGTGAATTCCGTATGAATATAATACCTTTAATGTTTAGCAGTTCTCTAGTGGTTCAGTTCCATAATCTCAAACATCTGTATCACGCTGAATGAAATAAACCCCATATCAAAATGGAGCTAAGATCGAGTATGCCTGTGAATAACTACACAACCCAAAATATAAGAGAAGCAAATTAGGCCACCTACAATGTCATTTGACAAACATTGAACAATGGAGCAAGGGCAAAACTTTCAGCTACTTCAACATCAATGCTAAAATCTAAGCAGGAAAGTAAGAGGGCTGAAAAAGAATTTGAGAACTTGCATCCCTGCATAGGTTGCACAAACTAGTAGTAAAAAGTATATAAAAAGCAGGAAGCCAGATAGCAAAGCTGGTGGATGAGCACTGGGGGATTAATAGGCCATTACAGACACTCATCTTTGCACTGGTTTTTACTGTTGAAGATGCTGAGAAGATTCCCACACCTGCCATGTTCTTTGCAGTAAGTAGATCAGAGGAATTGCATCAATTTGAAATAAACAGAGAAAAAGCATTAGGCCATATTAGTAAATTATATGGCAGTAAGTTGCCAGGGCCGGTAGGCATGCTCAACGTTTCTGAAGGAATCACAATGAGAAATTGCAAAATAGCTGGCCAAGGCATGTACCCTGTCATTACCAATAGCAGCTCAGCCAGCATGGTGGTGGGTTGCCAGTGTAGAACCCATAAAAAGGGCTCCAGAGAGGATCCTGGCAACTATAGATGAACATATTTTATTTCCATTCCTGTTAAGATGGAAGTGTCTGTAACAAAGACTAAGATCATTGGACATGGGAATAAACTGGGAATGAGTCAGGTTAACTTCAAAGTCAAGGGAAATCCAGTGCTGGAATTCAGTGATTCTGTCAGGACGTTTGTGTAAAGGGGACCCAGGGGACATCATATACATGTGTTCCAGCAAAGCCTTTGAAAATGTTCCATGCCCAAGGTTATTAAAGAAGCTAAATTTCTATGCGACTGGAAGAATAATTTCTTTACTGATGGAAAGCAGCGTAAAGAATACCTAGGAAAGGTAAGGCTTAAGAGACTTTTCAGGGTGAAGACAAGGCAACAGCTGGGACCTCCAGACACCTTAGCAGGAAGGAAACAGAAGGCTCTTTAAGGCCATGAAAGGCCTGGAACATCATTCAGTAGTCAAGAAGTCTGGGAAACCCTCACAAAACTAAGCAAGAAAAAATACGGCCATTAACATTGAAGATGAAGTGGTGCCTCAAGAGAAAATTGTTCTAAATGATGACAACATGAGACTGAGCACAGATCTGGCAACTATAAAAGAGGTCCTGGATTCATCATTGACAGTTCTCTGAAATCATCCTCTCAATGTGCAAAGCATATAAAAAAAGTCACCCAACATGGGGCATCCCCACATGTGCTGTGAACAACACAGAAGGGGTCATTTTTTTCCTATAAAAGTCTGGCATGCCCACACTTAAAGGGCTGCATGCAGTTCTGGTCTCCACATCTCCAGGCGGATTTAGCGGAGTTAGAGATGGGCAAGCGGAGACAATCAAGGGGATGGAGTCGCTGCTTTATAAGTAGATACTCAAGGAGCTGGGACGCTTTAGCTTGGAGAGGAGAAGACTCAGGGGAGATAAGATGGAGACATGAAAAGCATGAAGGGGGTGGAATTTCTGTTAAAAACCTGCTGTACATGAACCAGGGAAAACTCACCAAAATAAGAACATATTCGTTTAGAACAGATCAAAGAAAGTACTTTACCATTATTTATCAGGAATTTCAGACACCACTATATGAAACAGTTCAATGTGTCCACCATTAGAGAACATATATTTCTTCTTCCCCTGCCCAACCCAAATGTAATTCCTATTTTCTTCAAATTTCTCCTTTAATTTATTAATAATATACCTCCTTTGCACACTCTTTAATTCTTTTATGTTTTCACACTCCAAAATACAAACACACTGAAAATACAAAATTCTCAGGCCAGATATGTAAAGGGTTTAAGGAGGATTTATAAAAGTTAATGATAGAAAGTTATGCAGATGGATCCAAACATAAGTATCCTGAGGCAGCGCTTAGCCTCAGTACCAACTAATTACTGATATCCAGAAGCTGTGAGGTGTTATATACCACATAAAGGAATCTTGTTTCACATTATTGCTAGATGGACATTTAGGCTAATTCGATGCAGATAAGGAATAAGAAAATTAAGATGACTTCTGTATTTTGCTCCTTTTACTCAACTCACAGAAGAATTCTTTGGCCAACACAAGAATGAAAAAGAAAGTATATTTTTGAGAATTTGGGGAAATAAGGAATGAGCTGGCTACTCCTCTAATATTTGAAATGCCTAAGAACTAATTTAACAACCATAATGTCTATGTTATTTTGGTATTTCTACATCACTAATTGTCAGGCATTCTTCATCAGGATCATCAGCTTGATGACAATGACACACAGAGGTTAAATCACTTGGATATCTAATTAGCCATCAGGAGCAATGCTTCTATGACATTCATGCTCCACCTAACCTCACAGCAGAATCTGGACAGTTTGTAACCAAATAACTAGTTTTGGAAATCAAAAATACTGCCGTTCTTGTAAGAACAAATAGAAAATCATGCAGCAGGCAACTAAAGTAATAAAAGTAACATGAAGAGGATCTCTAATGAATACAAAACAAGTTAAAAAGGTCAAATTGACATGACTGTCACATTTCAATCAATGCAAATGGAAGCGTTAAAATTCTCTTCTTCATTTCTATTTTATTATCCCAGTAAAAAGGAAATGAAGTGCATTTCAAGTCTTCAACATTTTTTCACCATTCACAGTTCAGTCTTGAATGGAGAAACACCTTTGGGAATACACAGTTCTCCATATTAAACTGAGGAGATCACCGTGCATAAAAACTCTTCCTTTTTTAATTATTTCCATTCAAATCATAATCAAATATAATACTCCAAGATATGAAGAAAGTTTAATATAGCTTCTAAATTGTGTTTGTTCATATAAGTGGGCGTGCTGATGTTATGTAAAAGGATAAAAAGCAGATATTTGCCTCCTGCGAGCTTTATACAATGTAAGGAACTATGCAGAACACAGATTGAACTTTTGGAATAAGCAAAGTGAGCCTGACTACTAACTTAAACATAGAAAACTTTAGCCTTCATTTCCCATTTCCCTATGAAGCTAGGTGTGGTCATGAGAAAAAAATTTCCAGTGCCAACAGCAAATATATTGACAGAGGGCAAATATATTGACAGACCTAGGCAATTCTATAGTTCTATGATTTTATGATAACTATTCATTGAGGCAGGGGAAGAAGCAGGCTAAAGAAGCAATATGAATACAAAATTTTAAGAGTATGACTATACATTAATGTGTCATTGATTATCAACAAGAAAAAAGCAGGGACTTACTCTCTTAGTAAAAAAAAAAAATATTACAGTAAATGTAAATACAACTCAATGTTTCAGTTTTGTCTCTACAGAAGTGCATTAACACTAAAAGAGAAAACCATAAGGTATGGGACATCTGTTCTCATTCAGAAAGTTTTTTAAAACTTTACACATAATTAGATGAGTATTTGAGATTTTCATTTTCACTATGAATAGTGAATAACCAGTCAGAGAAACATGCACTAGCTGTTCTAATTTTTACTAGCTTAATGCTTATCACTATATTTTAAAAATATTTTTCACTGTCATCATTGGCTTGTACCACATAAACCTCACATAAAATATGAGAATGACTTTAATGACATGACATTCAACCAACCTGTATGACAGCTAATCAACAGAATTTAAATATTTTAAAAGTTGAAAATGTTTATTGTCTCGGAAACAGAAAGAGTTAACTAATTCATCTTCCTTTCAGCTGTTGATTTATTTAAATGCACTTGATTTAAGGTGAGCATTTGAGGGTTGGCTGTTTTTCATTTTAAAACGTAACAGATGTACACCCACGTTTCAATGTACTGCACTGTCAATACATTCCCCACAGCACTCCCATAGTTTAAGGCTCTACTAGAGCATACGCACACGCAGGAACCTGTTGTGTATTTCAACTTTGAAAAATAAAATATAAAATTATACTGTATGGAAAGAAAAAGAGGAAAAAAAAAAGAAAAAAAATCCTATTTCACAGATATCACAAGTCACCCTCCTGGTTGGAAGGAGGGGGAAAAGCAGTGCCATTGCTTGAGACAATGTGTGTTGCTGGATTACTACTTAACATTAGTGAGGATTACAGTCTTGTCAGAGTAAGCAACACAGATTGAAGTAACTCCAGCAAGTATAATACTAATGCTAAGAAATAAGCAAAAGACAGAATTATTGTTCACTATCAGTTTGCAAAGTTTAATAGCTTTCAGAATTTTTTTTCCATGGAACTTTGAAATATTTTAAAATCTTTCTATACTTTCCTAAGTAACATAGAATTACTAGGATTACAGTGAAAGTAGTAGAGAAAAACACTAAAAAGTTGGCTTTGATTTTTACTGCAAGTCTTATCAGAAATGTAAGCATTCTACAAGTTTAAAAATTGAGATTAGAGATTACTTTACAGAACAAATTATTAGTGAGATTAAATGTTTCTTTAGAGAATGAATTATTACTGCCAAAAACATTACAGGTATTAACATTTTGTGCACTTGCTTACACCATACAATGATACAAAGATGAAAAACTGAAAGTGAATTAATTTTAATTCTACAAAATTGGAATTCAGCTAGACAAACTGATTGTTAATTAACACAGACTTGCTATGCACATTCAGAAGACTATAAAAACAAAGACATCAACAAAGTGATTCAGAAGCAAATTGCAAACAATTTAAAAAAAAATCATCCTGAGGTAATTTTCAAATGCATCCATATTCAAAATTTGCAGTATTTGTATCAAGTGAAATGTGTCTTAAGTGACGACCCAAGGAGACAATTCAAACACACACACATACACACAGATATACATGCTTAAAAAAGTGAAGTTTTGAGGGTCAGTTGTGACCTTCAGATGTATCAGAGCACTCTGTGACCGACTAGTTGTGATAGAAGCAAAATAATCACGCATATGATCTTCATTTGTGCAAGCATTCAAGCAGCCATGTCTCTGTATTACCGATATGCTAACATAGCTTTCCACAAGTTTCTGAAAGATGGCACATAACATCCAATGATGGTTGATGGCTTTTATTAAATTCTTCAAGCAAGAAGTGTTCTCCTCACTTCTAAGTATTTATGAAGATCATTTTCAATGCCAATGACACTAAAGTGAGCATTAAATGTGGGTTTTGTTCCTTAATCAGTGATTTAATCTAGGAACATAAACTTTAACCTATATGTACAAGCAGGTCTTTTTAATTTTTATACTGTGTATTTGATTGCAGCTGTCTTTTTTCAATGTTATCACTTGCTTTCATCTTCATTTTACAAAATGCAATTAGGCTTGATGGTTAAAATGCATGAAGATGATAAAAATGCATTTCTGAGAGCTGTTACATGAAACAAAGGCTGTAAATTGGGTATCTCTCATACTTTTCATATCATTGACTATTTTTTGGCAAGCTGCTATCTTCAACCACTGAGATTAATTAATGTCTCCACATTTTTCTGCAAGAGATATATACAAGGTATAGGAAACCAATAATGAAATCGCCAACTATCATCAAATATTTCAAGTACTGAGCCCCACCAATCAGGACTTTTGGGTGACCTTGTAAATGTAATCCCATCAGAAATTCTTTGTAAATGCATGACCATTTACCTTATACCTTGCAACGATTCATGAACATTTTATGCATACATTGTATTAAAACATTTTAGCTGTTAACCCTCCCCCGCCTTTAACACTTCCAAGCTACTGTTCCTGTAAGTGAGAAGTCATGTATGCACTGCTGTCTCTGACGCTTCTGGGTCTGCAAATCTAACCCACCATGCACACAAAAAGTCTCACCACCCAGAAGGTATTCCAGATGTTCTGGGTACCTGTAAGTTAGCAGCGGTTCAGCACAGAAGTCCACCCACCTTCCCTCTACAAGGTGGGCTGGTGTGCTTGTATCTCTGCTGCCCGTCTCCCAAAACCTATACTTACCTGGAAAAGATGCCAACAGAATTCAGAGTGCTCCAAAACTAAACTATTTATGCCACTGACATTTACAAGCAAGTCATTAAATTAAGAGAATATGAACAAAAACCTGTCAAACCGAGAGAATAAGCCTCAAAGAAGTACATGCAAGAATCTTGGCTTGGCTCTTTATTTAGGTTTTTTTTTTGGTAAGCAAAATTTTCAGTGAGTTGATCAGACTTCCAATTGAAGGCCAAAAATTACACTGTGTATTGCAGTGGGGATTTGTGTATTTTTGCCCCTTTTCCCCTCCTTTTTGGTGCAGTGTAACACTCTTCACAACACGTTTACATTCAAGCTGAGCTGAAACCCTTGAGGAAGACCTAGACTCTAGATTGGTTATGCTGCTCTTCCTCCCAGGTTAGGAAGGTCTCCTTGTATTGCTGCTGGTGAACCACCTGCTGAAGCAGCAAGCAGCATTGCTATCGGTCCCAGAGCTCCCTGGTGTAGCCATTGTAGCCACTCATTGACATCCAAAGAAGTGAAAAATGCTTTTGCATTGATGGTAGAGATTTTTTTTTTAATTCAGTTTGGTGGTTGTGGTGGCTTGGTTTGGGTTTTTTTACTTAAAAATTAAAAGAGGACAAGACATTTTTATTCTTAATTTACATGAGCAGTTATCAACAGAGTTGTAAAAAAGACTGTGTAAGGCTATGCTAGTTCATTAACTAAATGCATAGAAACACCTCTAGTCAAAAGGTGAATCCATCTATAGAATTACTATTAAGGAGACGAATTGCTCAAAACACAATTTGTTCTCTTATAGCAAGTAGTAAAACCATCTATTGATTCAAATGTTATCTCTTGTTTGAATAAAGAGTACCATTGTTACATTTAATTAATACAATGAAATTGCCCAGTCTATTCTATTAGTTGTTTAATACAGTTAGAATAAAGACTTAAATAAGTACTATATCTCCTTACAAACCTTAAAAATAAAATTAAAAAGTAGTGACATTTCTTGACATCATAAGGTATTTTTTTCATTTATTTTATATACTTAATTTTCCGCAATACTCCACTTCCTATCAGAGAAGCAATATATGTAATTCCCATATCCTGCAACAATAGTTACCAAAGACAAGTATCATTTACTGATCACATTAAACCAAACACAACTGTACTTGCAATATCGCTGTACTAATCCCTCTACTAAAGGCAATGTAAGACAGCACAAGCTTTCATGAGGACTGACTGCTCTTGCTTCCTTTGCAAAAAGGGGAAAAAACTTGAGAGGATACAAGAGTTGCTACCTAACAGAACCAAAATAACTTCTATATGTTAAGCGTATGTGCACGTTTTTGCACAGACATTGCTTATTACTAAATGACAAGTTACATATTAGTACTGACAAAGACCCATTTCTAAGATCGTGTACTAAGAAATGATACCAAAACCCTACCTACTTAAAATGTGTTGGTTTACTCACTGATGAGGGAGATGTGCAACAAAGAATTTTTTTTTTTTTTCATATAGATATACCTATCTATGTATCAGGACAGATTAAAAGCAGAGCTGTTGATTTGGTCGAATTTGCCTTATCCAGATCATCAACTAAACCTTCTCTAAGCTACATGTGCTAGACTGATTGAGGCTAAATTAGCTGAATTTATTACAGCATGCATGAAGGGCACTAACGAGACAACACACTGTTCACAGGAGGATTTTCCTGCAGTACAATAAAGCAGAGAGCAAGGGGAGCAAAGGGATGAGAGCAGCAACTCAGCTGTTGCTTTGCTCTGGAAGGTTTTTTACTTGAGGTGGCCAGACAGGAATACACTGTTCCCTCAACAGCTGAGTAACTTTGTCTTTGGTTCACAGCAGTTTGTTTCACTTGCCTCGTCAGTAAAAAATAAAAGCCAGAGGCTTTCATGCAATTGGGTCTTAATCAACCAACAAATAGAAAATTGACCAAGATCTGCAAGCAGTCGAGTGTTACTCTGAGTTGCCACCAGACAGCATATCAACCAAAAGACAAATGATAATTGCTAAGATATCATACTGAAACCTATACTGAAAAAAGTACTGTAAATATTCACTCCAATTCAAAACTTCAATCTGACAAAATATTTGTACTACTAGTATTTAGGCATTCAAGCTTTACCATTGCAAATACTTCTAGTGGAATAAGGTAAAAACCCCCTCTATTTTGTATTTTCTGTGTGTATAAAAATCCAGCTTAATACTACAGCTTAAACTGTATCTCTGAAAACATAACTGGAAATACATATTATGCTGGTTAATTCAAAATTGACTTTGAGATGAGGAATTAGTACTGGTAATTTCAAAATATGAATTGAGAACTACAAATATTTGCAAATCCTCAATGTGTTAATAATTATTCACTGAAGTTTGAGTAATTGTGGATGATTAATGTGTTGGAAAATTTTGTAGTTTGTTCATAAACAAAGACCTCCAAAAGCTAAGAACAGCATTTTAAGCAGATGTATACAATTTAACAGTGCCAAAATTAGTAACCTTTTAACTAATCACTTACTAAATAGCTATTTTTCCTAAATATAAAGCATTGCTGTTAATTCAGTCTTTATCAACTGCATTTTTGAAGTGGATACAGAATTTATTGTGGCCTTATTTTGTCTGACTCTGTTTGCAATACATGTGAAACCATCTTAGTGAAACTAAGGGAATAATTTCAGTTCATGCCAATACAGAAAGGCAACAGAATTTGGATCCCTATGTCAAAACCTGTCATACAATAACTTCAAAAATTAAGAACTATTATGGTGATTAATTTGCTGCACTGACTTACAACAACAAATATGTAGATATGATGCACCAGTATCACTTAGGTACTGTATCATCAATAAACATATGACATCTTTATTAAAAAAAAAAGATTGAAAATTATGAAGCTACTCAGCCATCTGTGCTGTTAGGACTGCAGGCTTTCAGCATTATTTAAAACAGACCAGCTAATACCCATTCCTGATATATAATTAAAAGTGGGCTTGTTTTGACTAGAGGATGTTATTTCATTAAAGTTTAACATGGGTAGCAATTACAACTATTCTACCAAATTACATATACAAAAAGAAACCAGCCATTTTTCAGAAGTAATCTGAGTTTATGTATAAGACAAACCTTGAAAGGAAAGGAAAATACTTAGAATAAAATCTTGGTTTTGGCATCTTTGGAAACTCCTTATTTATTAACTCCTTATATGGCAACAAAGATTATCTTTTCCATCAGCATCTATTACAGCTCTCAGAGTGATGTCTTTCAGCTTCAAGAGACTGAAGCCAAGTTAAATTTGTGTGCATTTTCGGTCTCTTGTCCTTACTGAGATTATTATTAGCATAAAAAGGTAAGAATTAGGGTTCAGCTGTCTTCATATATTTCCAACAGATATATTTGCAACTTTTCAAATAGAATTTTGCAGTTAAAATTGAATGTAACCTTTAAAATATTAAATATAAATTAAAAATATATAAATAAGTAAATATGAAATAGAAAAAAATATCTTTGAAAAACATAATCTTCTTGGATTCACAAGATCTGACTTCCTAAAAAATTTCTTCCCACTTAATGATTGTATTTCAGAGAATTTAATAGGCATTCACATGAGAAAATTTTGTAGTTAAGCGTCTAGAAGACATATGGTTTCCTACCGGTGCTTGAAATTACACTAAAACCAATTTGTAAATGGACTTTAGGGGCTCTTAGCAAATCTCTAGAGAACACACAATTCTGAGAGCTCTCACCTGGTCTCCAGGTCTGTGTGCCTGAAGGAATCCAGACACAGAAAAAAGCCCTCAATAGCAAAAAAAGGCCTAGATTTATTCTGAATGTATCTTGATGTTACTTTTCCTATACAAATAAACTAAGATCCTCACATCTGATGATCATTACAAAAGCCTGTGATCATTTTCTTTTCATTTCAAATCAATGTCAGTCCTATACAGGAGGAAACTGGAGAAAGTCAAAGAGAAAGCTGTAGCTTAACTAGGACCCAAATGCCTACAGATCTGCCCAGAAGTAGCCCCCCAGATCAGCTGTATGTTTAAAAAAAAGGTCCATTTTTTAAGCAACTGCCCTCTACTAAAACATGTGTTTGGCTCAGGGAAAACAGAAATCCTTATGTAAAGTCCATGTTTCTGCAAGAATATTTTCCTAAGTTCTCATCAATGCTTTTTTAAAGTCTTTTCCAGTGAGGAAATCTGAGCTTTCAAAACCTGGGTTACATGTGTGTCGTGGTTTGGCTTCAGATGGCAACAAAGAACCACGCCCCGCTCGCTCCAGGGGTTCCTCAATGGAAAGCGCAAGGAAAGGGCAGAACTCGTGGGCTGAGACAACGGCAGTTTTAATAAAATAACAAAGGTAGCACAAAAAAAACCCCAACAATAACAACAATAACAACAATAACAAGGACAGAGGAGTATACAGACGCGGTTAGGGAACCGCCGCTCACCGACCGCACCCAGGGCGCCCCCGCCGCTCCAAGCAGTGACTTCCCGCCCCCTCCCGGCAGCTCAGCTCAGCCCTGGCTCACATGGGATGGAATACTTATAGCTCCGGGCCAGGGAGATTTAACCCTCTCCCTGCCAGAATCAGGACAATGTGAAACGATCGAGGGGGAACTAGATTTCCACACAAAATTTAACACCATTTCATAAATCTGTAATTCACAATCCCACAGGCTATCCTTGCTCATTTTGTGTCATCCTCCTATAGAGAAACACAAAGTGAACCTCTAAAAATGAAAAACAACCAAGCAGGTAGGTTTCACAGATGTCCTATGATGCTCATTACACTAAAATTTAGAATGGTCATATTTCACAAGTCAAATAATCTAAACTATTAAAAAGGAGTGAAAAAAAGACATTGAAAACCAGATTGCGTTTGCTGTTTGTAACCTATTGCTTCCAGCAATTCATGACCATACTTGCTAAATTTATGCATGTTTAGCATGTATATTACCATAGCAGCATCTCTCCACTTCTTAGCTTCCTTTTGCAGGGCTGTATCAAAATATGCTAAATAATCATGGTTTCTTTTTACGCAGTTCCCAAAGTGCTTCCTTTTCCAGGCCTAATTAGAGCTGATATTCAATGTAATTAGTTGAATTTAGAAATTTCCTATGAAAAAAATTCGATTTGCAGCTTCCCATCGGCTCATATCATGAGGAAAAAATATCTGCAATGGTTAAATATCAACAATATATTTGCAGCTTTTCCAAAGATATTTCTCCACCATTAAAATAAATTAAAATGAAACAATCAGTTGGAATAAAATTCAGGCTGTTTCTCCACTACAAAAGGGAGGAACCTTCAATAAAGCCAGCTGGGATAAAGGCCTGTAAGATTCAACTTTGCAGGGAGAACTGGTAAAACACTATATATGGGATCCTAATAAAAGGATGTGTTTATATAAAGTCACTTTCTCCTCATATATAGATAAACAAACAAACAAATAACTAAATAATAAAATAAATAAATAAATATTATGAATCAATAAATAATAAAAAGCTGCAGGTATCAGATTTCAAGGATAACACTCCTGTAAAAAACAAATAATTCAGAGATCAGATATAAGTTTGCAAACTAAGTATTCCTCTACAAATATGACTGGACTGAAATGCCTCTTGAATCCATCTTCTATTGAAATACCAGTTTCATAAACTTTTATAAACATTACTAAGAATCTATAAAGATTTTTTTGTATAGCGTAAAAGCGACACATTAAAGAAAAAAGTGTTGGCTTTTCCATAGCACTATATTTGTTATACTAATGATTATTCTAGATAGTAAACAATAATTTCCAGAAACCTCAAGACTCATACGTTCATATTCTATTAACTACATATAATCAAATGTCTAGTAGAAGCAAGCTTCAATACAAATAATATATCAACAGAATTCATAAAGATCAACAAATAATGTCTTCATCACATATGAAAAATAAGTAGGTAAGTTTGATTTTTTAATTAAACATACTAACATTCTTAATTGAATTTCAGTTTTCCTGCAGCTATTTTATTTTGTTTCATCTAATTTTATTTTCATGCACAGCTTTCTATTTTCCCTTCTCTTATACTATCCACAGTTCTAACAAGTTATCGCAGACTTGAAAATATATTTTTGCCATTAAGAAGAAGGAATATTTGAACTGAAATTATAAAAATCATACCCAAATCTTACTTGTGCTGTGAAGAAAGGTCCATTAATTTTCTTCTAGGCATGGTTTGGATGATTAAAGCTATCTAAATATGCAGGTGTGTGAAAGCACAAAGCAATGAACAACATAGATGCATACCAAATTTAGAAAACTTAAAATATATTAATGAGACTAGTAATTTTTGCTTCATCCACTGAAAATATTTAATTAAGTGTGCATATTCTCCAAGCAAATAATTGCTAGTACAATCAGGATGTATGAAAGTAGTTTTATTTACTGAATTATCTTTCTGACTACTACAATCAAAGGATTATTGGAGCACTGAGGATAGTCTTCAGAATATCTAGGGTCAAAAAAAGAAAAAAAAAGTAATTCACAGCGTAGTATTTCTGCACCCTCATTTTCTCAAGGTCCATTCTATATTATTGTCATACCAAAGAAGTTCGAGAACAGTTGGATGTTCTTGTTATGCTCTACCATACAACAGGTCCCATGCCAAACCATGTTTCAGTAAACCTCCTGGACTTGAATTCTTTTAGGAAGACAGATAATTACTGTCTTTTTACTCTGCCTTCAAGAGACAACATCTATCAACTTCTTCTGCCATTCAGTGTTGGTTATGTACTCTCACTCACACACACACCTCTGTCATGCCCATGAAGGACTTGTGTCCATGTGGACTCTCTCAAGGTAACAGTCCTCATGGGAAACACCGAGGAAGACCCAGGCAGAAGATCCTGTTCCCTAGGGTCTGGGCAAGCTTAGGTTCCTCAAGCACAGCAGGGCTCTACAACTGGCTCTTAAGTCATGGTTATTGTCTGGTTTTAGTTCAGCTTCTTTCTCCTTCTTTCAAATCCTGGATCCAGGAAAGAAACCCTCAACCTTATTACCAGATTTAGTTGTTATTCATCCCAGATCTCCAGTATGCTATTGTTACTTTGGATTTTAAGATAGGAATGGGGAGAAAGTAAACTCGCATTCCGTTACCAGTGTAGCCACTGAATTTCAGAACGTGAGGAACCCCTCTGCTGAAGCAAGCCGTGGCACACATGGACCTATACCCAGTCATCTGCAGGCTCAGCCAAGATCACTGGTACAATCTGCCAGTGTCCCATTTCCACCTGCCTCTCAAGTGAACTTGTAGTAACAATGCAACGAATGCCACAATTTTTAAAAGCAAACCACCTGCAGAACTTGCTTTGGGATAGCTACTCACTGCAGATTTTTGTGTGCCTTTAGACACAGACAATGATACTTTGAAAGTAATACTCAGACGTGCAGACTAAAAACCTCATCACTGTGATGAAGGAAAATACAGTTTTAACATAAGTCAGTACTACACTATTGCCCTGAATTGTATAAACAAAGACATCAGTATTTACAACTCAGTATCCTGGCTGTACCTTACGGAGAGCACCTTCTTCAGTATTTTCATTCCATAGATTTATGACACTGTCCTTGTATCTGAGGCTACAGGAATCAAGTTCTAAGTGGTATTTGGAAACTAATAAGGGACTAGAATTGCAGCATCACTCATTACATTATATGTAGCCCCAAATTATACTTTCTGACCAAATTACTCATAATGGAAAAAACACGTTGGTTGGTTTGTTTGTTTTCCAAATTACTTAAACACAGAATAAATCTCCAGAGTTTGGGAAGTTTGGGCTGGTTTTTTGTGGTTTTTTTTTTCTTTTTTAGGGCAAAATTAACTTATTTATATGTTAATCAAGTTTCCAGTGCCTTTACCAATCGAGTGTTTTACACTGAAATTGAAGCTCCAAAGTCAAGGAAGCTAATTGGTTTCACCCAGCAAAATAAGCCACTACCTCTGTGACCACTCTGACCTGATTTGGAGTTCTCCCTTACTTGTAATAAAAGCCAACTTGCACTGATAGAAAATAGCTTTGTTATCCTCTCAAAGTCTCCGAGCAAAACATGCCATCATAATGGTCAATTATAGCTCAACACCTGCTGTTGGGAGGAGAACCTCGTTACTAACTAATTTGAAGAACAATTACTTTAATGTTTTCTGAAAAATAAGTAATAGCTGAGCAGCCACTTCACCAAGCCAGCTAACCCACAGGAAACCTTCTCCAAGACTGGCCACAGAAGTCAGGCAACTATAAATGACTGCTTTGTCATCTGAGGAAAGATTGAAATCCAAATTTCCGTAGTTTTTATAAGAAAATAGAAGTAGCACCTCCAGAATCTCTTTCCTCTGTTTATCCAGAATACTTCCATCCTAAACACTCCCTCTCAAAATTGTTATTCACTGCATGTTAATAAACACATTTAGAAAAAAATGAAGACAAAACTAACCTAAATAAAGTAGTTTTCCAGGCTATTTATTTAACAAAGTTATATTTTCAGTACATTCCTCTCACTATAAAGTAACACTAGCTAAATTAACAAACTGAACAAATTTGATTTCTTGAAAACTCAGACTAAAGAGGATGAAGAAGAGACCCACAGCAAGTCACATAATATTGGAAAGCCTGTGATGCTAACAAACATGATGCATTACTAACAGCCTCTAGTTGTATTAATTGTATAAATAATAAGGTGGATTCCCCCCATCTGAACCATATACAAATATTTTTGTCAAATAGTGCATGAAGTATAAAGTTCAAAGTGCTTCCAATATTTCTGATGAAACAGCTGTTTACAGACGAAGTTTTTATGTTTATCAGCAAGTTTGGCTACAGGAGATATTAGCAAACATTAGCTACCCGTCACACTACATGAGATACAGCAGATTTCTCTAATCCAAATTTTTCTTTTTCACCTACCCTCTTGGAGATGCTGTGTGACAGTGACCTTTCTATGTTTGAAATGATGATAGAGGTGATAAAGATTGATGTGAAAGACCAAAAGTATTGATTAAATAATAACTTGCATCCAGAGGCAGCACACAGGGTGACTTACAAAAATTTACTTTCCATTGGTGTGGAACTATGAGTAATTGTAACAGAATAACATTACTATGACATGGATTTTTTTTTTTTTTATTAAAAAAAACAAAACCAAAATCATAACATCTGAATTCTTTGTGTTACGATACAAAGTACATGTTAAGCCATTTAAATTCCATGCTTCATCTGCTGTGTCCAACTCAAAGCCAATGGTGTTAGTCCTGATTTATTAGTCATTAAGAAAGAGATTAAGATTCTCCTTTCTTAAGCTATAAATGCCCCCAAAGTATGACTGATGTGAACAGAGTTGATTGTATAAGACCTATTTAGAAGTCATTGACACTATCATGAGGTTTTCATTCTACCCCGTTTATCAAATGCAACCTAGTCAGGCTGAAATTTCTATACTTGTGTTGTTACTCCTATTTTTAAAAATTATAGTTAAGAAACGTTTAGCCATTTTCAAGAGTAAGACTAGGGAAAAGATTTTCTCCTGTCAAAAATATGAATCTTATAGCTATTTTCTTGAGACGTATCAATGTGTCCTTGGAGTTGCAAGGAAAATCAGTGTGCCCGTTCAGGACATATCTTTCCTAGTCCCTGTGGGAGGAGAGAGAAGAAAATACCTAAACTGGGAGAAGCTGCAGTCATCAGAAGAACCTGGCAATTGTATTTCACTATGAAGCATGTGGCAGCACACCAGGGAGTGATCAGAAAACACTGTCACTTTTTCATAACTTTTACTGGCTTCTTTTGCAGTAAACACAGAAAGTGAAGACCCTGTCCTGCTATTTCTCTCTTCCAGCACTCCCTTCAAACACACAATAGTGCAGAACAAAAGGTGATAACGGTCCTGGAAGATGAGCTAAAAATAAAAGAAATACCATGAGAACCAGTAAAGAATGGAGGAACAAATGTCTTACCACACAGGCTAGGTCACCTTCCCCCCAAAAAAAAATCCCTGAAAAAACCCAAACGACAAAAGCATACAATTTTCATGAAAATTAACTTAATTTGTGTTTGATGAAAACCCATAGAGGAGAAGTTAGGTCTCCTAGAGCAAGAAATTGAAGAGCAGAACCCAGACCAGTGAGGTGATGGATGTGGAGGTAGACCACCAGGAGGGGTTTGTGGGTGGATGGGGGAAGCACAACAAAATCAGAGAAGCAAGATCAGGCCCAGATCCTTGATCTCCCCATCCCCCAAACTATGCTGTTCCTCTGTTGTCAAATGTCTGAAAAAAATCACCCTCAGGGATATTTTTAGCCCATTCCAGTCTATTGAGAAAGTGCCAAATTCCTATGAATTTAACCTCAGTGGCAAAGATTACAAGCACAGCTGGTAACAGCACACAAGGACACATACCAGCACTACATCTACCACAAAATTATGCCCTAAAACCACTCAAAGCCACAGCAATAATTGCCCTGAAAAACTGATTACAGCTGCCTCTAAGATGGATCCCTAATTTAACATATACTTCTAACTTTGATAGCTCTGTTGCCGTAGCTTCTTATTTTTCAAGCAGAGATATTAATGCCACATTGCCTTATAGGCAGAATGAAAAGCAGAATGACCAATGTTTGTGAAACGTTGAGATTATATGGGACTGAGCACCACTGTGTCACTGTGCACTTAAAAGCTGTATCAAAATGCACAGCAGCAATGGGGAAAATGAACAGTTGCGTGAGTATCATCAAACAGAGCATTTCTTAGTTCACAAGTTCAAGACAATTTGGTGTTCATTCTACAAGAAATACCAGACGCCTCACAATACTTAATAGACTTTACATTTGGGGCATCTTCTTAATTTAACCTCAACCAGTTAAGTACAGGCTTTATTGAATTTTCACATTAAGAAGAAATGTTACAGACAAGAAAGTTGCCATAGAGACACATACACTCTTTTCCTATCTTTTCAAATCTAGTTTGACTCAATTAATTATTCAGTTCATAACAGAACCATTTATACTTTTATATGAAATATTCCAGGGAGAGAGATATTTTTCAAGTATGTAAAAAAAGAACTTTGGTAGTAAACAGTTTAATGAAAAAAAAAGGTTAACACTGTGATGAGAAATAATTTTGTCCGCAAACTGGGTAAAATTTCAAGCAGCTAGGCCTGCATTCGAGGTAATTCTGTATTTCCTTGTCACTCTCACATATGCAAAAGGTTTGGGAGGAAAAAGGATTGTTTTGCATTTATTTTAC
>VXBO01013494.1:0-13346 GCA_013400135.1 Rhinoptilus africanus
TACCCAGAGAAGAGTACACCTGTTCAGACCATGTGCAACCAGTTTCTCCAGGATAACCCTGACATGTTTCATTGCTATATATAAGAGAACTGCACTATAGGTGGTGAAAAAATCACACCTTTTGCATTTTTCGACTGTGCATTTTGAATTCATGATATTTAATGCATTTTTTTTTCTGAGCTGTGAATTTTAATAGCTGGATCTTAATGTTGTTGTTCAAAATCCATGAAAATATAATACATTTTCATGAATATTTATCTTTATTCAGCTATATTTACTTGTTTCCTTCATGTCTTTGTTTGCATCCTTATCCATCTGGCTGCTTTTTACTCTAACTTGGACTATGATTCATATCCACGGGAGTAAAAATGTTATATAAAGGACATTTATGTTTAAAAACATTTATTCTCTACAGTGGCTGTCACAGCATGTAGGCTAAACACAAGACAGATCTCAGGCATCAGTTAACATCCTCTGATCTCTATCTGTGAAATCGGAGCAATAATGCTTATCGTCCCAAGAAGTCTGTGAAAATTACCTGCTATTTGTAAATATGAATCTTGAATCCCTGCATAAAATCTAAAGGGAGTTCTCTGGTGTCTGGGTTGGCCCTTCAGGTCTGTAGGTTCCAACCTTTTGGAAACGTTTTCTGCACAAAAGTGTTTTTTTGGTATGTCAGTGACTATATACCTATTTAGAAGTAACAAGTGTTTTCTAAGAACCTAGACATTTAATAATAGTTTTTTTCCTCTTCCTCTCGTGGTTATTTTATTGTTTACAGTTCTCTACACAGTCATCTTGAAACCATGTGGCTGTCACTGTGGACTTAAGGTGTGTTTGTCTTTATGGAAGCAGAAAACCAGAGAGCCAGCACAATAACTTTTGAATTCAGTACTGAGAATGATTGCTTGTTTCCTTTCCAAAATGATTTTGCTATAAAGATGGAAAACATCTGTATTTTGATGACTGGTGTTTTATATGATGGAGAAAGCAAAAAGAAGACAAAGAAAAGGAAAAGAGAATAGGAAAAATTCATTAAAACACAAAAGGACAGTAAATGATTCTTCCTTCAACTGCTTAGTGTTTTCCATAGAATATTTTGATGATGGGAAAAATCATTTTCCCATTACCAGCAACACCATTGCCTCTGGAATAAGCTAGCTGTGGCAGTGGGTATCTTTGCCTTCCAGTTGTGAATTCCGTAAAGCAATTTAATTTAACCTCAGCTGGTTATTAGTCTAGCATTAAAATATTCTCCACCTCCACACTCTCAGCACATTGCTAAAAGCTGGCACTCTTCATTGCTAGTCTACGTTAAAAAAGAAAATAAAAATGTCCGAATGTTGGAAAGTTGCTGCTGCTTCACAAACATCCTCCTTTCCCCTACTTTGTGTTAGCACCAGAAGAAATAAAGACAGACTGAAGGTGCCAGTTTTGATGGCATTGCCATCATGAGTGCTGGAGACCCACCAGCTGAGGCTGGTCCTACGTGCTGCCCCATGTCTAGCATGCAGGGGTAGACCTGACCTCCCTTGAGAAGGGAAGCCCTTTCCTTGGGCAGACTGCACTCTCCTGAGCTTTAGTCGCCTTTGATGCTTATCACTCCTTGCAGCATTTCAGGATCGCATTTTAGTATTCATAAAGGCCATGCTGAAAGAAAAAAAATTGTAATTTTTTAATCTCTAACATCACTAATGCTGTTTTCCACCTCTCCCTCCTTCAGCTGAAGGAAAGATGGGATAAGCACCTGGAGAAAGGAAGTAAACAGGCGTTGTTTTCAAGAGGGAAGATAGACTAAGAGAGAGGTAGCAGTGTGAATACAGGGAATAATCTGCAATACAGAGGGCAAAGGACAGAAACAATGTGGATGAGCAGCAGATTGGGCATGGGAGTGATAGAAGGGTTGTTGGCTGGGTTGGGTTGCAGGGGCGGGAATCCCGAAACCCTCTGCTGTGCACCACCATCCAATGGAGAGTGATTGTTGGAGACCCCAGTCCTGGCCTCTGAGAAGGGAAACACAATGGATTTGTCTCTCATCTGCTCTGATAGTTGTGCACCTGGGATTTTCTCTTGTTCCAATATCCTAGTTGGTCGGGGAGGCATTGGAGCACAGAAGCTGCTCCCACGCAGCCTGTGAGCAGCCCTCTTCCTCCACCGTGGTGCTGCCCTGCCCTTTGAAGCCGGGTGGGAAGCAAATGACAGCAATAACCTGCTCCTCGATGCTCTTTGATCTCCTGCTCCAGCTGAAATTCATCCTGGCTGGTGAGGCCCCCTGTCAAGCTGTCTGTTCCACAGATATTCTTAATGTCTTGGTCAGGCTCTGGCCCAGTGGTGAAGGGCTCTGCATTGTAGCTGAAGCTAGAAAGTCAAGGTTTTAATCTTTTCATGAAACAACAGACTTCACAGATGAAACTGTAAATTTTAGTCTTATTTTCCCTTCTAGTCTGGGAAAAAAGTGCACAATTTTAATCACTCAGTTCATCACTTGGGTCATTTCACTNTTTTCTTAACATTTTTTTACCTATTCCAGACAGTGTCATTTATATAATGAAAAAAATGGCATATTAATCTTTTGATGTGGACTCATGCCGTTTATCAAGTTTCTCAGATCCTTAAACCTGTCTGTCTTGTCATGTTTTTAAAGATATTAATCTTCAGCAGAGAAAGTATGATGCTTTTCTCCCAGCATCCTGTTATCCTCATGGAATCACACTGCCTACCCATTGTAAAAACCTGGAAGGGATAACATATTATAACTTCCTTATTAGGTAAACTAGTAAGTAATAGTGTGTCTAACTGATATTTCATTGTAGATTTGCAGATCTCTGTCCCCAGTTAGGATTTTATTACTAACTGATAATTAATTGCACAATAGCTTCCTTGTAAAAAGCACCACCTTTCTGGAAGTGAAAGCAAAGATTAATGTTCATAATGAGAAGTACTATAGAAATGTTTGCTTTAAACTATGACAAAATTTTGGCTGCAGCCACAGCTTCTCAGATTTGTTTGCATTTTTGACTACTGTTTTTCATGCTGCACATAATTCCACAACATTTTGGAAAACTAATCTCCTTTTTCTGCGATGGGCTAACTCCATGCTGTCCTCAGGAATGCATATTTCCCTTGTTTTGGTCAGATTTGTGTGTGTGTGTCTGTGACTTGATTGGCCTATGCCTTTTTCAAGGAAAGAGGTTTATGCTGCGGCTGGCTGTTGTGACAGTAGCCACCTGCCTGTTTTGCCTCGGGTAGGTGAGCCCATTTCCCATGCAAGCAGGAGTAAGCAACTTTTGGTGACTAAGGCAAAATCGGTTTTCTGGAGGCTCACATCTATATTCATGTTTTGGTGTGGATACATGCTATGCAGTTACTTGCTGGCCTGCACTCAAGTATCCCGAGACAATGACTTCTCTTGTCGCCTTTGCCTGCAGGATATAGAGGAAATGAAGAGAAAAAAACCCCAAAGTAGCATTTTATCATTCTCCAGCCCACTTTGGCAAATAGATTCCACAGGCAGCTCTTATCCATTACACATCCCAAGAAAACAGGCATGGCTGACTACACGTGGCCATCAGAGAGGAGAAAAGGAGACATAATGTGACACACCTAGCATCTTGCCAAAGGAGGAGCCCAAGGGTTGTTACTATCACCAAAGCTGGTGATCGACCTACTCAGATGGTCCTTTGCCAACAGTGGATACTACTATATTTCTTCAGAGCAAAGGCTTGTCTGCCAGATACCATCTACTGGCTCAGCTTCTTTCTGGCCTCAGGCGCATAGTGCTCACCTTGTGTCATGGGAAACACAGACTGCAGAGGTCCCTTATCTCTCGTCACTCTGTTACCTGCAAATTTTGTTAACAATATTCACATAAATGTCTACTTTTAAAAATCTTGCATTTATTTATTTATCTATCTATCTATCTATCTATCTATCTATTTATTTATTTATCCATCCTCTCTAGTAAGGTGTTTAAAATGAGTCTTTCTAGGTCAATTATTCTTATGGATTCTTAAGCTTGGTTTATTTTTATGGGTGTTTAAAGTTTGGTCTTTAATTCCAGTAAGTGGATTACTAAGGGCAATAAATAGGGAAGAGCTCAGTGACTTTCTCTGTAGTGTATACTATTTTTAGTGTAAGCTTTTCTCTCCAAATACTGCTTACTAATTTCTGTCCTTCCCTCCTTGCACTCATGGACACACTTGGCCTAACTTCAGGAGACAAGCATGTGGGAGCAGTGGGCTATTTTATTATCGGTGTGCATGTTCAAAGGACAAATATTTCTCCTGTTTCCTGCAGAAAAGACAGTATTGTGACAGGGTTTCTTTAGCCATTTTTCTATATGTCTAGTTCATAGGACACAATGGATCCTACAGTTTGAACCATGTAATGCAGTAAATCTAGCACATGTGAAAACAATCCTATCGTAGTATTTTTTGTGCTGGCTCTCAGTTCTTCATTAACTCCCTGCCTCTTTTAATCATTCAAGCAATACATTGCCGTAAACCAATGTTCCGCCTACCAAATCAAGGCGAGAAGTGTGGAGTATTTACTTCTGCCACCTAAACAGGCTGAATTATAGACAGAAATGTTCTTGCTGCCATTGTACAATGGACACTGGTCTTGGCAGTTGGTGTACTCTGCTCAACTGCAGACTAGCTGATAAAACAAGAGCTGATGGGTGTCAACATGGACTTGTATATAGGGTGGTGGAGGGACATAAAGAATACTTAGTGAACAGAATTAATTCTAGTATTTAGAGGGCTTAGTGCTGCTGCAAAGATGAAGAAAATATTGTCCCCCTAAGACATTTTACAATTCTAAAAATCTCTGAAGCGATTAAACATTTTTTTCCATTTTCTGAAGCATTTCAGGATGCTCAAAATGCTGTTAGGAATTGTTGTAGTTCTGTAGTTAGGAACAGTTCTGTCTACAGAGGTGTAGGCAGCCCTAACTTGGGACTAGATTTTGGTTTGTTGCTTTACAGCAGAGATAGTTTTAGCATTGAGAAAGAAGAATTTGACAGGTGCTTTGTAGAAAGGAAGGTGGAAGGTTGTTGGGGTTTATATTTGAATACTTCAGAGGCTGGATTGTGGTTGAGTCTGCTACATTTGTATTTACATCCATAGACAGTTATGATATACCTGAGCAGTCCTGTCAGATGTAGGTAAGGATTCTCACATGCTCAAGTCAGCTGAAATACACTGAGATAATTGAGTACAACACGCCAGTTAGGATGCATACCAGTCCCATGATATCTGGAGGTTGAAGAAACTCACGACCATAAGGTTTATTAAGTTCTTTGGATCTCTATATAGCTTTAAAATTTCTCCTGACGCCCTCCTTGAACCTTGTAACATCTTGATGAAAATGACTGTCATGTTAATTTTTGAATATTATGATGATTCTTAAAAATTTTCTTTTGAAATGTTTATATTTTTGTCTTCTGAAAATCCTGTGAGTAGACAATATCTTTGTTTGTACAATGTTTTCCTTTACTCTTATAGCAGCATCCTGTGTTTATTGAAATAGAAGAAAATTTTTGTCACGGGGTTAACATGTTCAGGTTTTTTTATTCTTTTTTTTTTTTTTTTCCTGGGGAATCCATTACATTCCTATTTTTACCGTTGAATGTCATCACACAGATTTTGTGCCCTCCAGATGTTTCTGACTAAAATATCTTAACTACCAACATAGTCTTTTATCTCTTTTGGCAAATCTTAATATCCAAAACCAGAGAGTTTCCATAGACAAGATTTTCTATCTCTGAAAGAGCAACCAGAGCTCCAGAATAAGGGTTGCTTTTTTTTTTTTTTTTTTTTTATCAAACTCTATGTGAGTTTGGGAAGGGATAATCTTCGCTGGCTGTTACCTGTTATTTCACTGCAGGGTGTTTCCTGGTAGCTGGAAGGAAAGTGCAAGCTATAAAGCCACTTATCTAGTTCCTTATATTTGTAATTCTCTACCACTGCCACGTCCTGAAAATCCACAGATGTTTAATTTGCTCCTTTGTGAAAACTCTTATTTGGTGAACCTGTGTTTAACTTCAGTAATAGAGCTATTGGCACTATTAGTGTTATATTTTAAAATTCTTTAAAGTTCTTCTTCCTTTGAAATATGCTATGTTCTTACTTTTTTGTTCACCTAGTGGTTTTGGCTTTGGTTTATGGCAGTTTTGATCTTCCTGGAGCTGAAAGGATGCCTGCGGCATTTGGGAAGGCCTGAGCAAAAGCAAGGACAGGGGAGGTACTCTACTCAGAAGCCTCCCTCCCTTTCCTTCTCAGGCACCCCTTCCTTCCAGCAGAACAAGATGTGTAAAATGGGACTGCCTTGCAGGGGAAGCCTGCAGGGACCAGACTCTTTGTGCCTTTGCTGTGTCTCAAGCTTGCCTTGCCCAGAGGCACCCTACGCTTCCCCTCAGAGCTGCAGAAGACATGGAAAGTAAGGCTCTTACATGGCACTAGCTCAAAAACAACAGCTTTTATGGAAATACAGTAATTACTGGCACCTTGTCAGTAAATGTTACCATTGAAAAATCTTCCTGTTAAAGTCACTTCTTCCATCAAAGTAGACTTCTTCCACAGTAAGTATGGCGATATGATATATGAACACAATTTTTTGTGGACAAAACTCAGCCATTTTTCATAGGTGGCTGGACTCAGCCCTCTCTCTCCTCCTTGTCTGTCTCTTGCTGACAGCAAGTCTGACGTGTGTTAATCCACTCTAGTCCTGTGCTGAATACCTTCACGCCTGGAGTAAGTCAGGTTCCTCTTCTAGCTGAATGGCTGGGCCTAGGCAATTAACACTGACAGCTGCCCACTCACCGTTAATGTGTACAGTGAGTAGAGAAAATGATCCTGAGACTGGTTCGGTTCAGGGAAGGCGCAGAGGTGTTACCTGTCATTCATTCCTCACTTGGGTGAAGTCAACACCATCCCCTTGGACACGCTGACCCCAACTTTGGGACTATATTTGTTTCAGTATTATTCACAGTATTATCTGTGCAGGGCTGGAGATTGCATACACAGAGGTGTGCAGGCAGCTGGTAGCACTGGATCTATTGCATAAACTAAGAAAAGGAAGAAAAGTGGTATTCATTATCTAGATGAAAGAAAGCACTTAAAAAAATAAAGAGGCTCAGGAAAGATAAGGAAGTTAAATACCACACTGCCATCCGATACTAGCAGAGCAATGAAGTGTGCAGCCAGCCAGCCTTTGGGGCAGTGTGTGTCTGTGCTTGCTGCAGGCAGTGGGAGCCACCAAGGTAGTTCTGAGTGAAATCATAGGATAAAAACCTGCAACATGGTGCTGGGTTACCGGGGGAAGCAAAAGAGCAAGTGGTCTTGCACTGGGGAATTAAAGAGGCAGAGATAACCAGAGCCAGCATGAGGTCCAGGTTTTGGACTGTGGGACTGGGAAGGCTTCCAGTCTGTGAGGCAGGGACTGTCCTTCTCTCCTGGGAAGAAAGGTCCAATTTTGGATCAGGCAGGGTTACTCACTGTAAGATGGGATGTGCCCTCCACTGCTTCTCAGACATCTGAGGGATGCTTTGGAACTTTACATGTGAACTGTTATATCATGCTTTAGGCTGGCTTGCAGGTATGCGCTGAGCCTTCAGTGTTTTTTTTAACACTGAAATTTAGGCTGGATAAGGCATAAGTTAACTCCCTGAGCCCTTATTAGAGTTAGTTTTAGTGTCTCCAAAGTACTTAGTATTCACATGCCAGCAGAGAGGCTGGGGTCAAGCTCTCATCTTGCACACGGAAGCCTTGTGTGTAGTGTCTGGGGCACCTGAGCATCCGTGTCTGTGGTCAAAATCTGACCTAGTGTGAATGGCACGACTGCAGCATGACTGATTATTATATGTTATGCACATAGTCTTGACTTCACACAGGAGTAAATGGCAATTCATGAGGAAATCTGTGTTGAAAGAGCCTTCCCAATCTTGCTGGTGAGGCCAGGAGGTTGCGCAGTGCTGCTGGCACTGGGGAAAGACCTATGTCTCTGCATCTTTGTCCTGCCCTCAAGAGACCCCAAGCTGGTTGCTCAAGGCATGGCCACCAGCTCTGGAGCTAGCAGGTGCTTTGCCATGCTATTCAACATGCCAGTTACTCGCTGGCTTCCTTGGGCAGGGCTTATGTGGTACAGAGGGCTTTGTCCCAGCTTTCTACGTCAAAAGGGAATTACATTTCAGTGCAGACACAGGTTGCATGGTTGAGCCCTTAAGCCTACAACAAATTGTACATTTTAATCTGCTACTGCTGTAGACAAGCTATCTTTGTTAAATAGTTTAAATTTAGCTGGTAAAGCCCTTGACGGATTATTTTTGGGACACATCCTGTTTACTGATCTCCACTAATCGTGTTATCTATTAATTCTGCTGTTTAAAAGCACATGCCTAGACCTTGTACTGTGTCGCTAATTTGTCTCTCTGCTATATGAAGCAGGGACCCAAGGAAATTAAAAAATGACTCTGACTGTTTCTATCAGTTCTCAGATCAGACCTGCATTGGGAGTCTGAAATCTGGCTGACCTTTTCTTCACCCTGAGTTTACAAACATTGGGAAGAAGTTTGCTTACTGCAGACATGCAGTTTGCTGGATGCGATTGCGAATGTCAGCAGTCTGAGCTCCCTCACCGTTGCTGCTCAGAAGTACCGTGCTGTTGAGTGGAAGATGCAGCCTTCAAACCATGGTGCTCGGAAGCACAATTCTCCCCGTGCTTTTTGTCCCCTGCTGTAGCCCCTTTAACCAAAAGAGCTTCTTGCTGGACTTAGCTCTGTGGTTTTGTTTTTTGTGCTTTGTTCTTTTTTTTCCCGCCAGTTTTCTGCCCTGGTGGAGAATCAAGGCAGCCAAAGTTCTTGGAGAAGCCACCATGCAGTGTTAGATATTTGTGTACTATTTGTGAAATTTAGCACGATATACTGTCCCTGCTTAAGCTCCCCAGTTAAACGTAAGTTTGAATTTCCAGTTAGACTATCCCAGCACTACCCAAAAAACATCATTCTGGTTTACTGCAGAAAACAAAACACCTTGGAGAATAGTAGAACTGTGGTAAACCTACCTCAAACTTCTCTGTAAAGCCTTTATTCCACTTTTATCATTAACAGCATAATGACAGCAAAAATGTATGGAGGGAAAGGGAAGAGAGGGACAAAGTATATGAGAGGAAAATGCTTTCACGTGGCTTTTTGAATTTATGGAAAATATTTCTGTGGATACATTCTCTTGTCAGCTCTTCACTGAGTTGTCTGGAGGGCCGTGGAAAAAAAAAACCAATCCAATTTTTAGACAAGATGCCCAAGTACATACAGGGATGTGCTGTATTTTGGAGGCACTGAGAGAGAAGGATCTCTGTCATCTGAGCATCACATAAGGTAACTTTGAGAGCAGGGCACTGTTGGGAGGTTGGGGCCCGGTGTCAGGAAAGCTTTGGTCTTTTCTGCTTGCCCTGGGGAAGTTATCTTGGTACAAGTGGTACAAGTGAGACTGATAAAAAGCCTGTCCAACCGCTAATTCTTTCATTGGATAATATTCCTTTAAATTATCTTTTTATCACAACTGAGGAAGTTTCCCTTCCCTAAGTGCTGAAGACCAAAGGCATTTTATATTTGCAGTCACAAAGCTTTTTCTTTATGTAGCCTCTTGTAAAATGTTGTTCTAAAAGTGATTCATGTAAAATTAAGAAGTGGCATTAAGCAAATAAGTTTGCACAAATCAGAAAGCTCCACAGCTCCTTACTGGCGGATGTATTTTTATGGAAAAACTTTAATTTATCTCTTCCCCTCCCAGTTCTTTTATTTCTGTGCTATTCAACTCTCTGTGTAAGACTATAACTCTCTTAAGAGAGAACTTTCCATGGACAGGCCTTCGTGATTGCGGAGTATTTTGGTGACCAGTGAAGAACATAAGCGTGAATAGGTGCTATTTTATCTCAAGAGAGAAGTCTTCTTTTCCTTTGGAAGATCTGTCCAGCAAAAGAAAGGATTTCAGTGGGCTTAATATTCAATTTCCACCATGGAGAAGAATCAGCAGCAGTGCCTCCAGGGACAGATTTTTTTCCAAAAACATGGTCAGGGAGATGGATAAAGGAATGAACAATGAAATCTCCATGTCTATGGGTGATATTAAATTTATGCAGATAATCAAATGTCCTGATGAAATGAGACTCTAAATGAACCTTGCAAAACTTAGTGAGCAAGCAAAAAGATCATAGACGAGTTTCAATGTAGGTAAATATAAGGCCATACACTGAGGAAAAAACAATCTTAACCTTGCCTACCTGATGCTGAACTTGGAAAAAGGTCTTGGAGTCACTGTTGAGGGCTCTCTGCAATTATTTTTCAACATACAGCAGCAGCAGCAGCCAAAAAACCCAACAAAATACTGTTCAGCATTAGAAGAGTGATGAGAACAAGGAAAAAGGCACCATTTTACTTGATGAGAGCACATCTTAAATGCTGTATGCAATTCTGGTCTCCATATCCCAAGAAGGACTTAGAAGGCGGCAGCATTCAAGATCAGTATCTTGTGAAGAGGTATTAAAATGCTGGATATTAAAAAGTCTCTTCTTGGAGAGGAAAAAGCTGGAGTGTTGTGCCTGAAACCTACAAAATCAGAAAGAAGGTGGACAAGCCTAGTGCAGAATTAAAGATCCCTGTATCGGGACTAGGGGCACACACTGAAATTTGTAGGACATCAGTTTAAATTGGATAAAACCACTCCACTCTGTGGGTAGTAAACTTCTGAATTTGAAGTTGCAAGACACCGTAGAAGGAAATGGCATCAGCAAATTCAAATACAGATTAGACAATTTAACGAGTAATAGGTCTGGAAACATATACTCAAAGGTTTAAGGGACACAGGAAGCGGTATATATCCTGTAACAACCCTAAGAAAGCAGTTGAGACTACTGGATAAGGGTGTAGGAGAACGGATCAGGAGAGTGGCAGGTTTTGCATGCCTGACTGGTGTCTCCTGTCGCGCTGCTGGAGGCAGATCATCAGGCTGGATGCGCCCACGGTCTGACCTCTCAGTTTGTACCCAGCTGTTTAGCTGGCCTGTGTCCAGTGCAAGACAACAACTGCAGCCAGCACTCGCAAAAGGGCAATAAGGGGTAGAGAATTAGGACCTCATACAGCTGGCAAACACAAACCAGCCCCAAAATAGCTTTCCCCTTTGAAAGCAAGTGGTTGCTGCTCAGTGCTGCCAGAGCATTGCCAGTGCTTAGCTCGGGCACCAGGCTGGGGAGAGAATGGGTGCCTGAGCAGGGCAGTGCTTGGACTTTTCATGGATATCTAAATTAAATAGCAAGACAGTTGATTTAGGCTACTTTAAACTTCTCCTTGTGCATAGGGAAGATGAACTGAGTTTAAGTAGGTCCTATGTTTACTAAATGAGAGTAAATAAGATCTCAAACATTACCTCCTCTCTTCACAGGAAAAAAGGGTTCAGAAGGGTTAGGCTGCTACATATTGTATTTATGTATTAATTTTTATTAGAAATCTTCAGAATTTTCCTTTTTTATTAACAAAACCATATTTTTCTTTTAACAGAAAATATTTGCCTCTGTTGCTGAGACTTACACTTGATGCTTTTATTTTTTAATGGAAATGTTTATGTTTTCAAGATTTTTTTTTTTTTTTCTCAAATGAGAGCCCCTGTTTTGTGTTGGAAGTTTTAAGGAAAGGCTTTGGCAGAAGTTTTTGTTGTTGGCTGTCGAGGTCATGCTCTGATCTGAAGTGTTTGATTTCCTCTGACATGACAAAGCAGAGGACACCTAACCCCCAGGACAGCCCTGTTGTGTCTCTTGGAAGCCTTCTGGGGAGCTTTGCAGTGCTGGGCAGCCACAGCAACTCTTCCCCTCCTGCCTGCCCATGTTCTTGGGACTGAGAGATGATGTGCTGGAAGGACTACGTGTGTACATGTGTACTCTTTCTTCATCCTTAAATGTAATGATTTAATGAAGTAGTCTTCAAATGTAATTTTTCAACCAAATGTTGTTTTGTAAATGAAAGGAAATGAAGGAAAATAAAAAACAAAGTAAAACAAAACAAGCCCTCATAAAAACGCCCCAAAAAACTTCATTGCAGCTGTGCTTATTCTGTAATCTACTGTGACTGCCTAGGCGGCCTAGCCATCAGTGAAGAAGGAGGTAATGGATTTTACTTGAATATGTCACTTTTGGGGAATGACTGAGCAGGAAAACCAAGGAACTCTTCCATCTTTAGCCACAGCATCACCTGAAAAACTTTTCCTATCAAAAAATGAATTGAAAGGACACACTCAGTTTGGCTCACAGGAGTGAGTATTGCTCAACAGAAGGTGGGGTTTGATGGTGTTTTTTTGTTTGTTTTTCTTTTTTCCTTTGCATTGACCTTATTGGAACTCATTGCTACAACATCTCCATCTGCAGTACCAGTCAAGGGCAGACTAAACCCAAGTTAGAAGGTGTGGCAAATGTTTGTGGGTGGTTGAGTTCAGCTTCCATTTGAGACAGCCTTGCCTTTTGGAGTGAACAGGAGTGCTAACTTTCCCTCTAATCACAAACTATACCTCCAATTTAAAAGATGCAGACTGATAGGACATTTTAGCAAAACCATCTGTTAAAAGAAATAGTCTCTTGATTCTTTGCGTAACTTTTTTCTCTTAATTATGATGAGACTGGCCTGTGTTCCTTTCCAGTTTCTACATTTGCACCTCCATCTAGGAGCTCCTGAAGCACCTGTCCTGCTGTAATGCCTCTGCAGCAGCCCCTGTAACATCACATCAGTGGCTTCCTGTCACTACAACAAGCCCTAGACCCTGCAACCTTGACAGGAGAGCGTTTGCTGAGTAGAAAACCTGCCACATTGTTACAGGGTTATGTCCTTTCTTTCTGTTTTTAAACTTACTTAATCAGGATTTCTTTTTGGATCCTCATGATGCTGCACAACAAGAGCTGGCTGGGTCTATTTAGGCATCTGTCTTTACATCCCTGTCTCCCACTGATTTGTTGCTTTGCTGATTTGAGGGAGGCCAGCATCTCTGTTACTGCTGTAACAGTGGCAAATAAAACAGCATCAACAGAAAGAAAAACTACAGCTGAGACAGTGGACCTGTGTATGACTTAATATGATTATTGATTTAATGTGGTCAATATGACAGTGATTTCATGGCTTTCATCCTGGCATGCTCTGTTGGTGTCTATAGCGGTTTTATTTATTTTGAATTTGTTCCTTGATGTAACTCCTGACTGCAACTGCTATGGAAGTGAGCACAAACTCCTCCTTCACAGGCTCATTAGCGTTCAATAGTGCTCACAGGAATACAAAACACATACAGCCAAATATAAAGTGCCAAGCTCCTGCT
>VXBO01013494.1:19788-46305 GCA_013400135.1 Rhinoptilus africanus
TGGTATTCTTGCTCAGTTTCGAAAAAATCAGGATAATATATTCAGGTCATAAAGAGGTAGAAAATTGCCTTACAATTTATTTACAGGGAGTGAGGGGAGAGGATGTCTGAAGTACGTGTATTAGAAAATGATTTCTTTAAATTTGTTCTAAATAGGCCATTCTGGATAAATTAGACCAAGACTCTTGAAAATCCTGGCTTGGTTGGTCTTAAATTGACTGGTGTAAAATATTCTTTATAGTTACAAGTAAGTCATGCATCTCTTAGTAATTGTTGAGCTAGTATATATGGGAAGTGTGAAGGAGTACTAAAATTTGGAAAAGTAAATTGTAATTTATAAAGTTACATTGTAACTTAAAAGTTTATTATCTTGTCATCCGTTGCAAGGAAAGAAAAGGCATGAGGGTTGAATGATAAAGAGATTAAAGGATAGGGAATGTATTTAATGGAATTCACCATGATTTTGGAAGAAATTAATCATGTCAAGAAAACCTAATTTGACTCTTTTTCATTAAAATGCATAAAAATACAATGACAGTATTAGTACTGCATAATATTCTAATTTTAAACTAGCACATCATGGTATCAGTAAAGCAAGTAGTACATGGATTAAAAGTTGGGCCAAAAAGGAAAGCTCACCAAATGGAAGTATTTCTGGCATTTTCCATGTCCTAGATTATTAACAAGCCTTACACTATTCTGTGTTTTCATCAATGGTCTAAATGCAAGTATTCTCATTCTGTGATTAGTACTGATTTTATTTTATAGAACTTTTCAGAGCCTTAATCAATGATGATGACATAAGAGCTGGAGGGAGAAATCAGGATGTCTGAGTACAGGAGGCCATAGCACATGGTTTGCTAATAAAAATACAAACTTTTCGGTTCAGATCCTGGCAATGAAGAGGGTCCCTTGAATAGAAAATCGGAAGCAGTGAGTCTGAAAAGGCTGTAGGATCTGGCCTGTCCTGTACCATGTCCTCCCACCACAGCCCTGCGGTAAGGGGGGCTGATGCTGTCAACAGAAGAGCAACGAAGATGAGAAGCAAAGGGAGGAGGGGCACTGATGCTGCAATATGGTATGCATAGTCAGAGACCACCTAAAATGCAGAACAAACTTGAAGATGGTGATGACAACAGCTACAAAAAACATTGGAAGGCTGAAGGGATAGCCTGTCAGTGAAAAATTTCAAATAACTCAGTCTACCTAACTTAGCAAAAGAGGCCTGAGAAGTGATTTATTTAAATTTTGCAAGCATCTTCAAGTAATTTTTATTTGCCTGTATGTTACAGGCTGTTTTCATGGAAAGCAAATAGCAATAGAATAAATGAAGAAGGTGAGAATGGAAAATTTCATTCCTTTAAAACAGTACTATTCATATTTATAGGACCTAGGCTTCAGTTAGAAAAGTTATGCTTTAGTCAGATGCATGCTGTTAGGTTCAATACAGGGCAATTGAATGAAATTTTATGGTGAGTATTTTATAAATGAGAAGCCTCGATCCTTGAGTGTGGTTTACTGGTCTTCTGTTTTAAAAAATCTAGAAACTGAAAGGAAAAACATGGATAGCACAGTTGTGTCTTAACTTCTCCTAGGGTAAGGCTGAAAAGTGTTGTGGACAGAAGACTCTTTGAACACGAATACTACCTTGGCTTGCTTTCAAATACTACAAACAAATATTTGACTATACAAAGCTCATGTAGGTACTGACCTGGAATTCCTATTCCTCCAATCCACATAAATAGTGAAACTGCAATAGATTGTTAACCAAATTTCAGTGCAGACAAGTGAAATAAGTCCTGAAATGGAAGAGACTTGAGCCTTTTGCTTGCTGCCTTATGTTGAAGAGCAAGCAGAGATGACACAGCCTTTGGGAATTTTCCCTTCCCTCTTGCCAGTGGAAATCTTCTTTCTCGTGTGCTCATGTGTTGCTGCCACGCTTCAGAGATTGCTGTGTGCTGAGGCTGTGTCCCCTTCTTCTCCCCTCGTGCAGGCTGCGTAGGGGCAGTCTGTGGGCCCTGGGGTCAGCGGGGAGGCAGAGACCCATCTGATGCCTCAGAGCTGATGGGAAGAAGGCAGTCACCAGCAATGTCCTTCCTTTGCTGTGTGTCTGCATTATCCTGGTATCCGCATTAGCCTGGTAAGCTGCTAGAATAAATTGTGAAGAGGCCACCAGGTGTTGTAGGGTGAATGCCGAGCCGGTGTTACCTGCCTGGCCAGGAAATGCAGAGGGTGGTTGTGAAGTAAGTGGGTAAGGGGATAGCAGAAGCGGAGTCTGGGAAGCCTGGGATGCTTATGGCCACTGGTTACTAGAGGAAGCCTGTAGACACCATGTCAGTAATGTCAGTACAGCGCTTGAGTCCAAGGTAGTTAAACCTGCTGAGAGAGAGGGAATGCAGTGGCAGGGTGTATTAATTGAGCTCGGTGCGATGATAACATGGTTATGTTACCCTTTTCAGGCTTGGAGCGTGGGCAGTGCAGGCCTGCTTCTGCCACAGTTTGTGTGGTAAATCCCCAATCCAAACACAAGCACAGGTGCATGGGCTTGGCCATCTTCATGATGAGAAATCAGCAGCTGGGCACAGCTCGGAATGCATCACTTCCCTTCTCCTGGGCCAGCATGTCCATGGGAACACGCTTTGAACCAACACTTTATGGATAAAAGGTTTTATGCTCAAATGACTGTGAGCTTTTGACAACACTGTATAGTAAAGTAAGCTGTACCGAATCTTAGAAGTATTCTGTAATCAGGGATTGTTCAAGACTAGTCTAACTTGATGCATCGCTCATCTCTGTGCTGCTCTGTATGATCTGTATTCAGCAAAGATGGACATCCACATTATTAAAGTTTATTCTTCTGGGTAGAATCTGAAGCCCTATCTTGCAGAAAGCATTTGGTAAGTGGATGCTTGTGAGCTCTCAGAAGGACTGTAAGTTCTGCAGGCTTTTGGCAGAAGTTCTAAAAGTGAATGCAGAGATCATGTTTCATGTCAGGATTGACAGCTGAAATCACACGGCAGAAGAACTCAGCTTCTTTGTGTTTTTTCCTCGTTTCACAGACAGCTAATTTTGCGGCAGAAAGGTCTGGAATAGTATACTGAAACCTGTTCTGCCTGTCAGCTGAGCTGCTATGTTGGTCTCTGATTGTTACATATATCAGAGAATATAATAGCAGCCACTCCCACATAAAATTAGCTCTGTTTGTGTATTGCCTACCAGAAGACTATATTATTTAAGCACAAGAATGTAATAAACTGTGAGCAGCAAGGATTTCTATGGTCTGGTTCTGCATCTCCTCATTTGACATCTGATTTCAGTGTACTTGCACTGGTACAAATAAGATCAGGTCTTCAGCATAGAATCTATTTGAAATTATGCAGGCTGTTTTTATGTTTGTGCTCTTTGGTTAAGCTTTGTCTTTATATGTGGGCTCAGTTGCAAAAAGTGAGGCTGTGTCTACACATGCTTTTTTATGAGTAGGATGTCTTTGTAATACTGGAAGTCTTAAAATAGCTGAGCAACATGATACCCTCACACATTCTTTTCTAAAGCTGATACATCTGTGGTGGGATCACACATTACTTGGATATAAGTTATTAGCAAAGCAGGCAATTTTTCTCTGGAAGTAACCCTTCTTCTGTAAGCCACTTACCTGGGCAGCTGTACCAGATATGTCCATTCTCCTAGAGGAACGTGATTCTTGTAGCCACTCCCCTAGTTCTGATCTTAACCTGCAACCAGAAAATATTCTCCAAGGCTGGATTTCTGTGTTCTGGTTCTAAAGCCTTTCATGTAAATCCTTGCTTGAAAAATAATGTTTTGGTCTGGGTAGACTGGGTTTAGGATATTTTTCAACAGAGATTTTCTTTTGTAATGCTATTTTGGCTGCATGTGAAGCGTAACTCAGTTTATGAACACATGTGGATAATTTTGGACTACAAGGATATTTTAGTCACAACATATGAAGATATTCAATGATTTATTCTTTCAGAGGCATTGAGTAACTGACTCAAAATTTAGTTACTGCTAGAAACGAATAGCGGAAACAGAGGCAACAAAAGCAACAAAGGACAAATGTCTTCTGGCTACTAGCAGCAGCTACCTTTGGCTGGGGCTACATGGTGCTCTGTGCTTGCATACGGCAAAAAAAGGGCTGATCTCCGGTAATGTCATCTGGTAATACGTATCCTTAGAACCTGTTGTGAACATGGTGATTAGTTGCACTTAAAATTCATAGTTTTTCAAACTTGTCAGAAAACAAATGTTAGACAGGTGTCTTAAAAAAGGGAGGGAGAGGAGTAATAAAAGATGTCTCCATTTGATGGCTATGCTTATATAGCAGAGGCCATATAAGTAATGTACTGAAGTTCCCCTTCTGTGCTTTTGGGTAAAGAAATAATTGCAGGCAGCATGAAAGGAAGTGTATTAGCTTTCATCCTGACCTTTCTGAAAGACACTTTGGACACAGGACAGCACTGCAGTGTTAGAGCAATCCTAGTTCCTGCACCAGAGACTACACTATAGGTTTGCAAAAAGGTTTTGATGGGCATGATATCACATGCTTCCTCATATCCTCTATGAGGAATAAGCTGTACATAGAACTATGCTGGTTTTATACCAACATCTGAGAATACTTTGAAGCCTTTTGTCACGCTTCAGAGTCAGAAGTTGCCAGGAGTCTCTAAGATCAAGTAAAATATCAGTATCCTTCTTCCCTAATAGTTGAATAATTTTGGCATCACATATGAGGAATTAGTTTCCTTGCAGTTTACTATGTATTTTGCTGGACAAAGTTCTAAGCAGTTAAAAATCCTTCATGAAAGAGCAATTTATCTGGTAAGGAGCGTGCAGTCAGCATGCCAGCACGAACTACTTGCTTGCATTGACTGCAAGGAAGGTAAATAACCAGGGACACTATCTATCAGAACAAAGACATAAGCCTGAAATGGAAATTTTATTTACTTGAAGGGGGTTAAAAGACTCTCAAGGAAAATATGTGGCATAACATTGAGAGACATTTTACTACTACGAGTCAGTATAGGCTTTGGGAAACAGTACAGAGAATGTAGAAACTGAAAAGAACTTAATTTATTTTTATCTGAGATTCCGATAGGCAGAGTTTCAAATGAGGTTTCCTTCTTGTAATTTCATGGGACGTTTAAAGAGGAATTGGAGATCAAGGTGCACAAAAGCTTGGTTCTGTCTGTGATCAAGCAACCACTGGGTCAAAGGAATGACTTTTTCTATAAGTCTATTTTGAAAGAGAACAAAAAAGGCTTCTGAGAAGTCATTACCACCCTGAGTATCATGAACGTGGGGTGGAGGATTGTGTCAGGCTTTGTTTATCTTTGATGCAGCCACAGGAAACTTGCCTTACAGGCTATTCCTGGGCACTTCATGTGTAAAATAAAACATAAACAGGAATATTAACAGGATTAGGACCTGGGTTATACCATTCATTCATCCTTAGAATTTATTTTGTGCTTGGATTCCTTTTGTGATCTCCACTTGCTGAAGTGCAGGAGCTTGACAGGTTACTTGCCCTTTGAGGAGCAACTGAGGGCATGAAGTTGGGCTGTATCTTTGATGCGACCCATTCTTACTTTCTTTTCCAAGAAATGGTATTTGCTTGCAGTATTTGCTGCAAAGGGTATTAGCTGGAAAACTGATAACACACCTGTATTTCAAAGATCACATTACCAGCTTAAATGCAAATAAAACCACTTTCTTCCTCTATGCAAGATAGTGACATCACTGTGATATCATTTCAATATTATATCAGGTCTGTGTTAATATCATAGCAACATCATGCTGGTTCTTGTGTACTGCTGTCTTTAATCTGGATATGCTGCTTGGGTCTGTTTTGTTTTGATTGTCTACAGTTTATTACTCAGTGAGTGAATTAGAAATACTCCAATAAAGGCTTAATGAAAATTTGATTTATAAATTCTTACTTTGCTCTGAGAATATGTAGGAAATGACAGATGAAGTTTATATCAGTTCTGAGTTTGTGGAAGATTCCTTAAGGCAATGAACCAGTTCATTTATGAGGTGAGCAAGCTGACGGAGTAGGGCAGCGCTTAGGACCAACCCTAGCACCCCTTTAACTCTTTAAAGAAAGCCCAAAGACTGCTGAGTTTCCAACTCCTTCTCCCATCTTCCCAAAAGTGCTCACTGCAGTGTGGTTTTTCTCATGTAAAGGTGGAGGGTGCCTACTTCAACCCTTAGACAGAACAATTCTCAGCATGTGCTAGTGCCCCAGAAGTGTGCAAGACAGTAACAGAAGGGCAGAGAGGCTGCAAGTCCTGGGGGAGTGATGCAGCAACTACTTCCAGCTCCAGCCTTTCCCCATGGCGTGTGCCTGGCTTAGGTGCAGGATTGACCCATTGCCACAGCCACTCATCCCAACCTCAAATGGTCACCTATGTGCTCCTTTGGGGTGGCCCCCGGTGGCGGTGCTCACATCCTGCACACACAAAGCAGAATTGGCTCCCATATTTTCATCACAACTGCTACCCCAGTGAGTTTTTCAAAGCCCTTTGCCAACTGGTTGATGCAGACAGCAGAGCTATTTTGGCAACCACCAGTGGGCAGGGAGAACGCAGCCGGGGTGGTTTCCAAGGCTTGTGAGTCTCCTGGCTGTGGGAAGGGTGTGAGCTGCTCTGTCCTCTATCGTGGTAAGGTATTGCGAAGGTTTGAAATTGGTGTCATAACAAATGCTCAGGCTTGGGAAAAGGTTTTGAGGTCGGACCTGAAAGGAGGGATAATGCCCTTTTCCCAAGACTGTCTCGTTCCCACAGGTGCCTGTAGATAGCTATATGATGCGGAAGCTGATAAGATAATTAAGCTGCTAAAGGCAAGCAACATTTGAGGATAAATCTGGCAGCTGTTCTGTGAAGTGGCTTTGGTTGAAAGCTGTGTCCTGATGGAGTGAGCTGTACAAACTGTGCCACAGAGTCAACAAAAAACACCTTTTTGGCACAGAGAAGAGTGTCAGACTGATTCACAGGATCACAAGTAGGTTGTGGCCTGAGAATCACTTTATTAAGGAAAGCTGTCGAAGCAAGACTCTGTTTCCTAGGAAAATCATTTATCTGGATGCAGGTTATTTAGCGCAGATGTATCAGTCCCAGAGGGCAGGTTTCTCAGCAGCCCCACAGGCAGGTGTCTGCCCGGCGAGTTTGCTGGCAGCTGTCCACTGGGATTTCTTTGCAATCCCTAGCCATATTCAAAACATCTAGACTTTCACAAATAGGTGTTTTCCATTGGGAAAATGTTCTCCCAGAAGTTCTGAGTTATTTATCCACTGTTATTTAGCTAAAATAACTGCTTCTAATACAGCATAGACACAACCCCAGAGCTGAATCAGCACTCATTCAGAAGCAAGAAAATAACGCAGTGTTAATTCTTCACATGTTCTTCACTGCTAATTGGTGCTTTCCACCTGAAATAGTCTGAGTGAGAAGAAAAAAGCCGTAACATTTCATTTTCTGAGCAAACATTCATGTAACCTAATAGAAGACGACAGTATCTCTGGGTACTGTTAGGACTTACTATGTAAAATACAGTCCTGTTGCAGAAGGGCAAATTTCATGGTGTTGTCTTTTAGAAGTGTAGCAGCCAGATGGGAGCTGAATATGTTCAACTAGGACATAACTGCCTAATATGAATAGTTAATCAGCAGTGTAGCTCTGTCTCAAGGTTTGTTTAGATGTTGTCTTTAGACTGATTCCATATATAAGCGTGCCTAAACCTCGGGCAATTGATATTCTTGAGACTGTGGTGGATTCCTCTAGTACACTGTCTTGCAACTACTTTTCTAGGAGGCATCTGAGTTTTTGGGTTAGCTCTGATTTTGAATCTGTCCTCTGATTAAAATTAAACAATTATTCTTATTTCATTGACCTTGAAAAAGGAAAAAATGTTACCTTAGGACTATTTTTTTACATTTTTTGAATTATTTAGTGTTATGGTCAGGAACATTTCTAAACAAAGTTACTTTTTACATGAAAAATCAAAACACTTCTTAATATTTCTCTTCCCTTCTCTCCAGGCTTTTTCAGCTGAAACTAATCAGTAAATCATGTACCTGTCTGCAAATAGTTATAGTAGTATACAAATCTGCATTTTTGCCCCCAAAATTATTCAACTGAAAAATTTTATCCTGTGCTGTATGTGGTAAATCTGCTTCTTTAAGTCTTTGAAAGAAATCAGCACCCCAGTGCTAATGTAGAACACGCTGTGAGACATTGTTCTGTGTACTTTTGTAGAAGAAACTATTTCCCTGCAAGTCAAAGATCATTTTTCAGAGCTCCGTGGATCTGATAAAGCTAGAATTATATACCTTTGACTTTTATTGGTTCAAAGTATAATTACATAGAAATGAGTGGGTGCATAAAGCCTATTGATGGAATTAGGATTTCCAAAGAGGGTTTTGAAGAGCACAAATGTCCAGAGATGCTGGCTGACAGAGCTGCGTGGGACATGCATGAATCACAGCAGGAGCAGGGTAGAAAAAATCAGCTTCCATCAGAGAAGAACAGCCTATTAAACTGAGAAGAAAAAAATGGTGCTACTGAGACTTGACTTGTATGTACCAGGGAGCTTGCTTGGACCACAGAGTAAAAAAGAAAGTGCTCCTGGAAACTGGAAATATGAGAGATAAGACTTGATATTTCGTTGTCCTTTTAGGAGAATAGGGAAAAAGCTGGCTTTGATAACTGAAAAGAGCATTACCCCTATGCAGGTTCTACAAAATGGTGATTGCTGCATTGATGGGCGGTTCTTAACAGAAAATTTGTTTATTTTTGGAAATGGTAGGACAAAACAGAATTAGGAAAGTAGAGGAGGAAACATTTTTGAAGGTCTCAATATGGTTCAAATAGTTTCACTTTCTGAAGTTGCCAACTTGAATTAAATGCACTGTGTGGAAATCTTGCCCTATTTACCAAACCTCTGTCCAAAGGCTCAGCTTTGGTGAATGGTTCCAGAACAGAAAACCTGCTGTTGTGGCATCAGAGTTGGGAGGGAGTAGCACAGGTAGTTTTCCTGGTATGGAGGTGATGGGGAGAACTGTCTGAATGGGATTATCTCTAACCCCCATCTGTTCTGTCAGGTTGCCTTATACATGTGAGGGGCAGGAATGGGCAGCTCAACGGGAACATGTGATCTGTCTCTGCTGCTGATGGGAACAAGCAGGAGAAGCACTGGTTTGGGGTGCAGGACAGGGAGAGCAAGGAGCCCCAGGAGAGGCTGCTGGGCAGGGGGGAGCAAATGGGGATGGGGGACTGCAGGATGTGGCTAGCCTCGGTGGGGAGCAGCGGGTTTGTTGCCAGTGGAAAACCTGGACCATCCTCCTTTTCTGCTTGTTTTCAGGCAGACCAGCTTGCTTTGACCTCTCGAGCTGAAAGAGAGACATAGGAAGAAAGAGCTTTCTTGTGATAAGAGCAGGAGCCTATGCTGCATGTTCCTCCCATGGATCAAAACAGGAAGTGTTTGCCCCAGTATCCCCTTCTCTGTCCACATTGCTGCTCTCCCCTGCCCAACACTTCAAATGTCTGTTCTCACCCAACCTCCTCCCTCCAGCTTGTTGTGAGGTTAAAACAAAGTCGTTATCCCATCATTTTTGTGATTGCAAGGAGCTTTACACACTAATTGAATAACTGCAAAATAGATAGAGGGAAGGGGGATAGCATAAGTAATAATCCTGCCTGGTTTTAATTTTTCCTTATTTGGTTCCTCAATCACTTCTTTTTCTCAGTGGATCAATGTCCAAACTTATTCTTGAGCTTGGTTTGACCAATCCAGCTTGAACCCTCAGTATTTTACCTCTCCAAAACTGCTCATGATTTGATCTATCAGTGCCTGTGTGACTACAGGAAGATCTGTACCCTGGAGGGGGCTGCAGTAGTGCTGGGAAGAGAGATCACCCCTTCCCTCAGCCTGCCAGCCAGCCCGGCCAGCACACCCGCTGCAGGGCACAGCCAGTGCCCACTGCTGCCTTTCCTAAACTTGCTGAGGGTGCACTATGTTCCACTGCCCCGATCACTGGGGAGGATGCATCAACCCCAGCATCCTCCCCTGAGAGATGTTGCCCCTAACTGGTTGCCAGCTGCACTGGGAATTGCTTACCTCTGATCTGTAACCCCCAACATCCCTCCAGTCTCCCAGCCCACCCTGTGGTTCACTCAACATGTCCTTGTTTCTAGCTCAGGTGCAAGAATACTGCATATCAAAAGACTTACAGAAGTCAAGGTATACGTTACTACTGCTAATCTTGGCATTTATTCTTTTATAAATTTTGTGCTTTTTAAAACACCTGAATATTTAAAAATTCATACAAATCTTATTTGAAAAAGAACAACCCCAAATTCAAAAAGTGAAGGCTATAACAAACTTTGATAGCTTTCCCACATGATATTTTGAGTACTCTCGCTTGTAATTCTCAGAGGCTTCCATTAAAATTTTGAGACAAAAACATCTCTTTGTGGTGGCTACTTTTATATCCGCAGTACCCAGTGTTACTGAGCAAGGGATAAAACTATTATTATCGCTATCAGAGTACAGCCTAGAGACAGGCAGGGGAGGTGAGGCCCCAGGAGAAAATGCAGAATAATTGAGACTTGCTGCTGTTTGTTGTTGATGATGTTCCACTGCAGAATGTAAGACAAAATGTGAAATGGTATTTCAAACTAAAAATAAAGTAGGCATGATAAAACCAAATCAAGACAAAACAAGAAAAAGTCAACATTCATTACAGTGTTTTGAGAAAGCTTTTGCTTAACGAGCTACCAGATAGTGTATAAATATTAAATTAAGGTTCCACAGATGGAAGGGCAAATTTATCAGGTGGGTTTGATGAAGAGAGCCTGCAGGTGATGATAAAAAAGACCTTCATTGTCTTGGTATGTCTGTGCCAACTTCTGTCACATTAGATTTTGTCTCATCATTTCTAGCCGCAGATGGAGCCTTTGGAGGTAATAAATATTACTTGCACCACCATCCCTGGGACAGCTGCTCAGGCTTCAGCTCAGCAAAGCACATGCCTGACTTGAAGTCTGTGTTTCTGATCTGTGAGACATGTGAGCACCGGCTGGATAAGTGCCTCAGCCCTGGGGTTGCCTTAGTCCTGTTATCAGCAGCATGACTCCTGGCTGAGCAGAGGGGAAAATCCCACGTCTCTGTTTGGGTTGTGGTGAGAGGAAACTGTGAGCAAAGGAAACCTCCCCCTGCGCGGGGCATGAGGAGCCGCGGGGAAACCTTCCCTGCTCCTCGCCCTCGGTCGCGGCACAACCCGCCAGCCAGCCCGCAGCTTCAGGGTAACACTGTTGTGCTATCAACAGAACATGAATGACTATTTGCCATTTATCTTGCCAATGTATTTTAAAGCTAAAACTGCAGCCAGCTCTCCATACTGTCTGGGTTTCAATCTGCTTTTTTTGTGCTTTCACAGGCAGGTGATGGAGGCCCTCGTCAAGCAAATAGAAGCAGTGACTTCTCCAGTCTCTTCCAGTGAACAGTTACATTTTGGCTTTGATTCCTTTTCCTTTTTTAAAGGCACTCTTGATTTTACATTGTTTTTAGTTTGCATTGTGTGTTGGTTAGTGTACAGTCTTCTCCAGATACATCCTTTTATCCCTCCTCTCTCTCTCCCCCCTCTAGACTGTGCTGTCAGTACAAAGCCATATAAATTGACTCATTAGCCAAAATACATCTTCCCAGCTTTTGGTAAAGCAGAGGACGATCCAAGGAGTTTTTCTGAGCTTTACAAATATGGCAAAGCTATTTTTCATAGTGTGTTCAGCATGCCATTTCCACACATTTTCTGCTTCATCATGCAATTGAATAAGAACATTTTAAGCACTTCAAATAAAAACAGAGGGCATTTCTGGAAGGTTGAAATAGGATAATACCAACTGTTACAGGTCAGTGCTGGTTTGCTTGAAGAGGGAAATGTCTGAGCAGTGATTAGGGCTATTCTTAGTGCTACCTCTTACCGAAGCTCGCAATCAGTCAGGTAGAGCTGGGTAAGCGCCAGGAGCAAGTTCCAGCAGATAACACAGAAATCAGTGGCCGTGTCAGTGTTTCCAGCAGCACTGCTGTTTTCTTTAGTTCATGGCAAAAGAAACACAGCTGAGTGGCAGCTTTCGTTAAACTATTTCCTGGCAGCGTGCAAGGATAAGCTTATTTGGAAACAAACATATTTTTCTAATCCCTGGCTAAGAAAACTTGACATCTATCCCTATGCATGACATGATTGCTCCAGCAGGCTTTCCTACACGTATTGCAACCAGACCTGTTACTGCACACAGTGTTGTACATATATGGTGGTGGTCTGTTTCTGGTTTTCTTTCCTTTTTAATTTCCCCTTGTTTTTTTTCCCTTGCTCCAGTGTATGCCTTGCCAGCCTGAAGGCAAGAGTGCTAAACTGATGCATGGAGAGAATGGAGTGTAAATATATATGTATTTTAACATCATCTGTTTTATTCAGGTCCTTCCTTTCTGACCCCCAGGGAAATCCTCTGTGTAAAGACACCTGCCTGCACCTGAGTGAGGACATGTTTTCTGGCACTGACCAGGAAGAACCAGGCAATCTGAAAAAAAATTTCTCCTCACCGCCTTCCACAACTAAAACTTTAATTTTTGCAGACATGACATTAGAAATTGGATTCTACAAGTTTTACTCACAATTACAAGATATCATTATGTGGATGAAATGAAGATTCAGTTTTCCTTCCCCTGTGGGAGCTGGGCTAAAATACCAAACCCAATAAAAAGCTAGCTATAGAAAGTAGAGGAAATTCTTCCCTTTGCAATAGCCTATTCTCATAGCTTTTAATGGATAAAACTGTAACAGATAGGAAGTTTTGTTTCAGAGGCATCAGTAACATGCATGACAATTTCTTAGTCTACTAGAGATGTCATTTTTTTTTTCCTTTAAATAGGTTTCTAGAATGGGCCTTCTTACTCTGTTAACTTGTTCCCAATGGACTATTTTATTGGCTTACGTTATTTTTGCTTTGTGATAGATGACTTGATAAGAAATACATTTACTGTCTGACTACATTAGAAATAGATTTATAATGTGGATATAAAGATGTCCATTCATGAGCAATGTGATAAAGGGAACCTACAGCAAGCTTGTACACAGGGAAATAGCTAGAGAGCTGATGGACCATTACCTCTGTGGTACTTGCTTAATAAGATGCTTAAGAATAACCCATTGACTTTAGCCAGTATTGGTTTTGGTGCAGAATTATTCAGACTGGCTTTGTTCATCTTGACTATGAGATATGCTTGCAAAAAAGCATTCTAGAATTCACAGAATCACAGAATCCTAGAGTTGGAAGGGACCTTAGTAGATCATCTAGTCCAACCCCCTGCCAGAGCAGGGACACCTAAAGCAGGTTGCACAGGAACCATCCAGGTGGGTTTGGAATGTCTCCAGAGACGGAGACTCCACCACCTCCCTGGGCAGCCTGTGCCAGGGCTCTGCCACCCTCAAGGGAAAGAAGTTCCTCCTCAGGTTTAGGTGGAACTTCCTAGACTCAAGTTTGTGCCCATTCCCTCTTGTCCTGTCACTGGGCACCACTGAAAAGAGCCTGGCCCCATCCTCCTGACACCCACCCTTTCAGTATTTGTAAGCATTGATAAGGTCCCTCCTCAGTCGTCTTTTTTTGAGACTGAAGGGACCCAATTCTCTTAGTCTTTCTTCATAAGAGAGGTGTTCCAATCCCCTAATCATCTCCATAGCCCTTTGCTGCACCCTCTCCAGCAATTCCTTGTCCTTCTTGAGCCGGGGAGCCCAGAACTGGACGCAGTGCTCCAGGTGGGGCCTCACCAAGGCAGAGTAGAGGGGGAGGATGACCTCCCTCCACCTGCTGGCCACACTCTTCTTGATGCACCCCAGGATGCCATTGGCCTTCTTGGCCACAAGGGCACATTGCTGGCTCATGGTCATCCTGTTGTCCACCAGGACTCCCAGGTCCCTTTCCCCAAAGCTGCTCTCCAGCAGGTCAGCCCCCAACCTGTCCTGGTGCAGGGGGTTATTCCTCCACAGGGGCAGCACCCTACACTTGCCCTTATTGAATTTCATAAGGTTCCTCTCCGCCCAGCTCTCCAGCCTGTCCAGGTCTCTCTGGATGGCGGCACAGCCTTCCAGGGTGTCAGCCACCCCTCCCAGCTTTGTGTCATCAAGCATTCTACCCCTACAGCTTAGTTTTGAGGCCAGGTTCTTAGAAAAGAATGGCCCAGCTACTGTCTGATGTGTGTGTTTGGGCAGCTCAGCAACAAAGCAAGGCGTGGGTTGTCAGAGGCCGGACTTAAGATGATGGCATGAGTTTTTCTGCATGCTGCGGTTGATGGGAGGCAGCATTGGCAGGTGCCAGCGTGGCAAGATGGACCACAATGTGGGGTGCTTGGGGTCAGGCCAGCGAGCAGTGCTCAGCATTTTTCACTAAAACACACAATGGTTTTTATCTGGAGTATATCCATCATGAGAAGTAGTTGTGAAAGAGTTAAAGTGTTCCCTGGGTTTTTTTTTTTTTTTTGTCTGTGTTATCAAGCACTTTCAGATGCAGGAAGGAAAGAAGTATTTAAGAGTTGTTGCTATTGAGTTATCATTCAATATGTACTTGTAGCTGGGTGCTCCGATTTCAGACAGGACACTCCAAGAATTTGAGGGTTTGTGGGATGCCTCTGTGTGTATGTAAATGCCCTTCTCTAATTCTAATCAACCCTTCCCTCTTCTCCGCCTGTCAATGTTATTTGAGGCAGCTGTAGTGCAGAGAGGAACCATTTCAACAGCTGTAAGAAGTGTGTGTATATTCCATATACATACCCAGACCCTCTCTTCTACATATTTAGGGTTTGGAAGGTCCTACGTCAACAAAGTGCTTGGGGAATTAATTATAGTTAAGCTTGGGCACATGCAGCAGGTTTATGCTGAACACATGAACGTTACACAGCCCAGCCAGTGCTGCTGCATGTATGGGTCAGTCTGTCGTGTCTGACTATGGGCCGCCTCATGCCTGCTTGTTGCCTTTTCATGTAATGGCTATTCCCCTAGCAACTAGCACACCAAGCTGCCACGTGTCCTGAAAATCCTTCTATTTATATGAAAACATGGGAAAAGCTGTGTCCTGTCATGAATGATGTAGAATTTAAGCATAAACTACGGTAAAACCCAGAGTGGCAATTACACCAGCAGCTGATGACCCTTCTGAAACAGAAGTCTGCAGCTAAGAGACCCATTCCTCAAGGTGGGATAGCCATGCATTACAGCTACTTGTGGTGTCAGGGAATGGGAACGAAAATGTGACAAGTGAAGAATATGATGTATGCAGGATTTCTTTGTTCTTGATTTTATTTTTTTTTATGAAAAAATAAATATATAGGGCGAAAATGTATGCATTTCCATTCAAAAGAAGCACCAAACTTGCTAGCCAACATGAGTGAGAAAATCATAGTAATTTTGCCTGTCTTGGTAGTGAGCCATTTTATGATTTTTGACATAGGTTAGGTGTACCTAGGGACTTGTATTAAGGTAGCTCATCTGAAGCTACCTGTAGGCTGTGGTGCTGCCAGCAGCCTAGGGCTTTTGCTGCCCCGCTGCTTGATAGAGGACACCCCCTTTCTCAGTTGCTCCCTAAAGGACATCTGCACAGCTTTCTCATGGTGACTATGCCCTTTCCCTGCTGACCAGGAGCTAAAACTTGTGTGGGCAGCGCATTGCCCATCTCTGCAGAGAGCTGTGCCTGGCAACGTGCTCGGCAGATCCTCCCCTGTCCCGGGTTTCGCCCGCTGATTTTTTTGCTCACAGTGTGATGGGCTCTGCGCCGTGTTTCTCACTCCCTAAAGCATGTGCAGGTTTTACCCTGCCACAGGCAAAGAGGTGTTTCTGTGGCTGGGTCTCTCTCGGGACAAATGGCTCTTTCCGCGGGAAGGGTGGGCAGGAGCTGCTGCCCCACGGGTGGCAGGGCGTGCTGGCCGTGGGCTGTGGGCTGAGCCTCTAGAGGTCACTGACACACCGGGGCTGGCGAGAGGGACGGGGATGCTCTGGGCAGGGTGCACACAGCTAGCTGTGCCCAAATAACAAGGAAGAGCAGAGCAGAGCCTGGGCTTGGGATCTGCTGCAGAGACAGGAGTGGAACGAGAGGCAATGTCTTGTCTGGAGGAGACAGCTGAGTTCCCAGAGGCACTGTACCGCTCCCCGGACAATAGCTCAGGCTGCAGACGGGCATAGCGCTATGGGACAGAGGTTTAGTTCATCTGGCAGCACAGAACTGTCATGGAAAGTGCTGCAGCCATAGGGCCTGGCTGTGGGGCTGATGTCCTGAGGAGCAGGCAGGGGCAGGGGGAGCCTCCTAACCACAGTGACCTGTGGGTACCATCACAAAGGCTTCCAGGTTTGCCGTGTGGCCGTTTCCCCAACCTCACCTGCCATGCGGTGATGCAGGGTGCTATTACTACACATAAGCAGTGCCTGAATTCCCAAGATCACAAACGCCTCAGAAAAGGGAACAATTAATTAATTTGTAGAGCACCTTATTGCGCCTCCCTATATAAGAAACCCCAAAGGGCTAGGAGAAACCAGTAACCTGCTGACGCCAGCCCAGATTTGCCCTGTGTGTGTGAAACCACCTCGTATTGGTATTAACAGTGACAAGGGAGGCAGAGAGTAGTCAGGTAGGGAGCTCTGCCCAGGGTTGGAGGAAGGAGCCGTGGTAAAGGGGTATTTGGGCTGTGTCAGACCTGGTGTCCCGAAGGTGGGCTGTGGGGTGACCACGTGCCTAGTTTGGGCATCTGAAACGTGCTGCAATAACTGCAGGTCTCCTTGGAAAAGCAAAGCTCTTGGGGTTAAAGAGATGTCAGCCAAGACATGCCTAGTAGTAATGCATAAGGACTGTTCCCTTTGTAGTTTATCACTGTAAGGTTTAAGCAAATTTTATCTTCTAATGTGTTTCCCCTTGAAGTCACCAAGTCGCACAAGAAAATAAAGCTCCGCAGTTCACAACCGCGGACGTGTAAATGTTATTGAAAAGCCAGGACGTGGTGCGGGACAACAGCGGTGGGGGATTGTCCGTCTCCGCTGACCTGGGCGTAGCCGCCCGCCTTTCTCAGCATTGTTCCTCCGACACTTGGAGCCGGGGGGAGAGGAATTCCCACTGCCCGCGGCCCCCCGCCCGCCTCTCCTTCCTCACCCACCCCCCGCACGAGGCTGGCCGCCTTCACTCAGAAAATCTGCTGGGCTTTGCACAAACCTCCCCTAATGTAAATACCAGAGCACTATAGAAACCCTCTCTGTTGGTGCCGGTTCTTCAGAGCCATGCTTTCAAAGTGCTGACTGCGTTGGTTCTTATCGTAACTCTGTCTCAGCAATTAACTTTCTTTGATCACTTGGGTGTGTGCTTTTTTTTTTTTTCTTTTTAAGTACACTTTTAATAGCAGATGAATGTAATGGGCAAATATACAATCAGAAGATTTTTAATTTAAAGGAAATGATAGTTAATGTCTTTGTAAACTGACCAGACATTATCATGCTTCTCCGTACTAAAGAATAGCTTTAAATTATAGTTTTATAAAGGAGAATAGTAATGAGGAATATTATTTTAAAATAGAAAATATCTGTGTGTGTAACGATGTGTGAAAATTGGCATACAGATTTAGAGTACAATATGTTAAAGTCTGATGCAGGTTACTATGCTGTTTCAAGTGAACAGCTGTTGGAGTAATTGTTGAAGTTTTTCTGTCCATGTAGGTATGGTACTCGGGTCCCAGTGCCCCTGAATGTGTACCTGATTTGATAAGGGCCAGCCCTGCACCTTGTTTCTAAGGACTTGATGTCTTGACAGCCCGTGCCACCATCAATCTCTGCTATTCAGTTCCAATGAACACAGAAGAGTTTTTCACTGAATGTTGTGGTACCACCCCAGAAGCATTTTGCTCCCTGTGGTATTAGACCCAACCTGAGTGAAATATAAGGGAACTAGGGCAGTAAACAGAATCTGAGCTTTTGTTTTAGTGCAAAGATTGGTGTTTGCTATTAATGATTTGCATTTTACAAACTCTCAGGAGACTAGAGATGTCCCAGTGCTCGCAGTTGTCAGGAATGCCTGTGGTCTGTTTTGTTAAGCAATATTACATTTCTGGGGTTAAGCCTTGTGAGTCACAAGACATGATTTTTTTTTTTTTCCTTGCAATCATGAATATTTGAGACAAACCCTTCTTATTTTAGGGAGTTAGATCACAACCTTCTTGCAGCATACATGCAGGCTGCATTTTTTAACATATCTTGTGACAGAAGTGTTGCTGTAAACTTTTTGATGAAAACGTGACCAGAACGCTCAGCTTTTCATGCTGTCAGTGGTGTACAAGGACAGCACTCCATTTGCTGGTACCCACCCCAGCCGGAGCTCCTGAATACATTTGCCTGGTCATGTTTTTGATATGTAGATTACTATTTTTGTTATTTGATGAAGACTAGACATAGTTCAGGCTCATGTAATTAAAAATTAGGGGTTATTTATGTATTGTACCTCCAGTGCTCTTCCTCAGAGAGCTTTTGGGTGAAGCTCAGCAGGTATAACTATGTCTTTTCCATAATTGTTGGGTTCAATCCAGTCATAGGGCTCCACTCGGGTACTGCTCACTGCAAAAGGAGGTTTCTATCATGCAAAACTCAGTTTCCTTTCCATAGTGTCTCCCTCACAAGCAAATAATTTGTAGCTACTGTAAGATTTCTTATTCCAGCCACAGAAGATCGCCTTTCTTGTTTTGCGATCAAAACAAGATCGCAAATTGTACAAATATACAAATTGTAAAGTACGATTTTGTAGCACACTTGATGGTGGCAGCTCGCAAGTATTTTCTTACACCATGGTAAATGCGATGTAATTTAAGACCAGAAGAACTTACGTATGAATCTACTGAAAGTCCAGCCAGCTCAGTGTCCTGTTGCAAGCAGTGGCCTTCAATAGGTGCTCAAAGAGGGGGGACGAGGAACAGGGGATGTAGAAAGTGATTATCCTCACCTCCAGTAATTGACGGTTTAAGAATTTCCTGTGATAAAGTATGCATCCGGACCATTGTGTCTAATAGCCACCAGGGGGTTTATCCTCCACAAATCCCCTTTTTTTTCAGCTCCTTTCATGCTGTGGCCTCCACAGCTTCCTGTGGTAATGAATTCCACACTTCAATTAAGAAGTTATGTGGAAAAAGCATTTCCTTTTGTTTGGTTTCTTTGGGTGCCTCCTTACTTTTGTATTGTGAGAAGACATGAAAAATCATTCTCTACAAATCTTTTTCATGGCATTTGTCATTTAGAATCTTCTAGCATATTCTCTTCATGCCCTGTTTTTATAGTATGTGATTTTCATTTACCTCTTTTCTTTAGCTTTGCCAAGTAGTCCTCTTGAAGAAAGTTAAGACTAACTTAATTTAATCATAATGACAAACTAGAAAGGTCAAAATAAAAAAAAAATTAATTCATTTAGTGTCTCCTTTTACAGAAGCTCTTCCAAAACGTACCATCATCCTGGACTCCTCCATCTGCACGTTTTATGTTCTGCATATACCATGAGGTGGTGGATAGGATCTATCTGCAGTCCATGAAATACATCTGTGTTATTGCTCTGTACAAAACTGTAATTACATTATCTGCTTTGACCTATATTGCTTTAATAAAATTTCTTTTATTTGTTTTGTTTGATAATCATTGAGCTCTGATGCTTTTTGAAGCTTTCCTACATGCTTTTGGTTAACGTAGTCTATCATTATGCATATCTACTTAAGTTTATTTCTTCATCCACATACATTATTTTGCACTCACTAGAATTTCATCTGCTACTTTCTTCAGGTCACTCTGCTGTTCTCTGCTTTGATGTTCTTCAGTGCATCTCCACAGGCAGTTATTAGGCTGGATAAGTGTGTTTCAAATTAGTTTGACTATTTTGATCTATTCAGTTCAAAAATGCTGTAAACTGTTTTCTTTACAGGTCTGCTGAGTGTATGTGAGCAGTGGTAACAAGTATGATTTAAAGCATCACTCTTTATCTTTTTCATACAGAATTTATTTAAATCTAAGATTTACATGAAGACTGTAATGTCTGTACTTGAACAGAGCAATCACCTGAAACAAGTCTGCACTGTTCAACGAGGTCTTAATACCAGTTGCTGCTTGAGTGAGGCAGAGAAACGATCTGAATGCAACCTTTCCCATTTCCAGGCAATCTGAGTGCAAACAGGGAATTCCTCTCTTGAAACATCAAAAATCTTGTAATCCTGGACCTTTTCATTGTAGAGGACAGGCATTCAGCTCTGCCCAGTTCTGGCTATGGGAAGCTGAAGGTTTGATGGGAAGAAGGATGTTCCTCCTTGCCCTTCTCCTGAATTCTGTATATCTTCCTAGTGCTTTTCACATCCTATTACCACATTTTGTTTCTGAGTAATTATATTAAAGGCCACTGTACCTGACTTCAGTTTATCATCCCATGCTGCTCTTTTGGATTATTTTTCATAGCACAACCTGTTTGTTTCTGCAGGCAGTGCATCCAGACAGGTGCCTTTTCATGCTACTGTCTGAACGCTGCAGAAAAGCAAAGCCTGTCTTTGAAGGAAGAACTCCAAAGAAAAAAGCAAAGGTAGAAATGTGGTCTTTTAATGCTCATCTTGGCCACCAAATACCTTTATATTATATTACTAAGCAGATACATGCATATGCTGTACAAAAGCATGTAGTCTCTTAAAAACGACTGTTGTCTTACGATGTATGTAGTAGTTCCCCCAGCATAGAGGGCACACCTTTCTGCTGTTCCTAAAATGGAAGAAGTCACCTTTTTTAGTCACCCTGAATGTGAAAAAAGGTTGTTTTCTGTAGCTGGTTTAGACTGTGCATCATGAGTTGAAGCATGTGCATCTGGGCAGACAAATAAGAGTAGCTGCAATATAGCACGATGACTGGCTTTTTCACTTGCTTGTTTACAGGGAGCTTTTATAACCCATCATTATGTTTGTGGTTGACTTTTGGGAGTATGGGTTTTAATTTACTACCCTTTATACATGTGGATGTGAGAGTATGTCAGGCACGTCCTTTTCTGTAAAATATTACTGTATCCTGGAATGTGAAAAAAAAGTAGTTCTGTCTTCTATCAATACTAATGCACCTACCTTTCCTCTCCAGAGGTTTGCATGCCCAATATATCATTAAATCCAGTAAGAGAGAAGCACTGGCTTCTTTCTTTTTGAGACAAGCACATGAGAGAAGTGATTCTGAACTGCCTATTATGCTGAGACAGCGTGTGCTGTTAGAAGTGACTATATTTTAGAATTAAAAGCAATACAGAAAGCACATCATCCTGACTGAAGATGTTTCAAGATTTTTTTCCCTTCAGCTGAATAATATTTACTTTGTTTTAGTTGAGGAGATTTTTAGAGATTATTATATTTAAAGTTATATGTTAAATTTAAATTACCTCCGGTTTAACACTTGTTCTAAAATTGCTTTCTGATTTAAAAAAAAAAAAACCCAAAACTTTATCTTTTTTAGCATGACAGATGATAAGTACGCTCACTTATGTATAAAAATGGAGGATCAAAATCCTTCAGATCATTTTTGTGTTCCCATGCATATGTTAAATACTGAGAACGTAAAGGCCTACAAGATAAAGATAACAAAATCAGACAAGCAATGCACTGAAAAGATCAAGGCATGCTTTCAGAGAATGACTAAAATTATTTTGTGAGAGCATGACACCATTATTGTGACTAATATAGATTAGATGTATTGGCGGACATCACTGAAAAGAGAGAATTTTGCAAAAAGAGATGTTAATGAAGACAGAGTGGCAGACACTGCGTGACTTCCAGCTGGGCAAGTTTTCTAGCTGGCCTGTCCAGTACGTGCATAATTTGCTTCCAATTACTACCTGCTAGAGAAACCTGTTTTCACTCTTTCTATGATGCTAAGTGTATCAGCACTCCTGGAAATACCAGTTGCTAAGAGTAACAAGAGAAAATAGAGCCAAAGGGCTCAATGCATTAATCATTTGAAAATATTCCTGATGCCAGTTTTCTTACTTTCTCTGTGAGTTGGGGCTTTTTGTTAAATCCAAGGAAATTCTGCTTGCTGTTTCCATAAAATCTAGGTACTTTATCTGAACTGGAACTCCTCTGCGGTTGCAGGGTGTGGGTGGCAGAACGCTGAAATGCCTTTCAACTAATCTCCCCAGAATCGTGTTTACAGGATAATGCAATAGACACAGTTTTGGAATTGCGCTTCCAGCACAGCTGTCATGTGGGAAATCTCTGGCTAGAAATATATTTATTGGAACAGCCTAGAGATAGCCCACCGGTGCTGCTATTGTCTGAGCTCTCCTTTTTCCTAGCTATGGGTCTGCTGAAGAAAAAGATGACGCGTGAAGGAAAGAGATGTGGGAAGAAAAATCCTTTGTAGCAATGGTAACAGGGGCACTGCCAGCTCCAGAGGGAGGCTTGCTTATTTTGTGTAATCAGAAGAGGCTCTAAAAACCTGATGGCAAGTGAAAGGATTTTAATGGGAGGAATGAAACAACTGTTTTTACTAGGTTATATCTGAAAAGGTGGATTTGGTGTGACACTGATGAGATGTCTTGCCCCTTTATAGCTTCTCTCAAACCTGAAAATTCCTGCCTTCTAACACTTTGTGTATGGTCATTGGGATCTCTGAATGTGACAATCCAATAGAGTTATCAATGAGAACTCTGCAGAGTCCCAACTTCAAACATTCAATTTTGCTCAACGTAAAACCCCAGATATTGCTGCTTGGTCTTGTTCGTGTGGATCATTGAATCCATTCCAGGCTCTCGGTGGCAGTCGTCAGTGCCAGAGACTCTGAAATCATAAATGAAACTTGTCCCAATGAAAGACTTGAGATAACTTGTCTTCCTTCTGCCTTCTCCTTCTGTTAAACTTAAATGTGGAATCGTAATATTTTACATAAGATATAAAAGTTACTGCATTTTTTAATAATGTAGGTTTAGGTTTTTAGTGTCTAGGTTGCTCAATAAAACCTTCAGAAGTTAGGAGCTAGTGCTTGCCTGTGAAATTGTACTTCCATCCCTTGCTTTTCAGTACATAGAAGAGACATAGGACCTGTAACAGATCAGCCACTGGAGTTTCAGCCAGGTCATGTAAAACTAATGGCACAGGGAATTAAAACTCTAATCCAAGGCCATGACCTGTAATGGGTGTGCTTGAAACATGGCTCATTTTAAGGCAATCTCATGTCACATACATGAGATGAGTAAAGTGACTTCAGGCTCTTGGAAGTCATCAACTTCAACACCAGGCCATTCAAGGTTTTGCTATTGTTACTATTGCTTGAACATGGCCTCACTTTTTGCGACTTGCTTTTAAACGTTATTTTAAAGAAACCTTTTAAGCCTTACTTATTTTCTACGTCAACTTGAACTTTATGTACCAACACTGAACACTTATCAGAAAGGCAAATCTTGACAAACCCTGTTGGCTGCATCTGCCAGGCTGTGCGATGTTTGACAGTGCTGCCTCAGTTGAGTACAGCTATTGGAACAGATCTCTTGTGCTAAACTATCTGGGGCTGAATGGCCTAGTTGTTGTCTGTGTGTCCCATGTGCATGCTCATCCTGATTACATTTCCAGTGAAAGTGTAGTTCTTGACTTCTGTGCATCAAACTTAAGAGTTTGAGTCTTCCTGGAGATGAAGCTGTTGCCATTATCTCATTCTTCCAGGCAAATGAAGTTGTGGTGCAAGAGGGCAGCGGTCATATCCACTGACAGACCTGACAAGAAAACATAATGGGGGCTTAATGTAAAGAGGGAATGAAATGCATCTGTTATCATTCCTGAGAATATGTATGCATTGAGAAAACAGGGCTCAAAGGCTAAGTAAATAAGAAATAGGTCTTTTTTTGGGAGAAAACAAAATTAAGTTGGCTATGCTATATCTCGGCACTCAGAGAGTAAGAAAAGGGGTTTGTTGTGGTTTTTGTTTTTGTTTTGTTTTGTTTTGTTTTGTTTTGTTTGTCTGCAGCTGGGTTATATTTCTTTCTTGCTTCCATTATCTCCTTCCCCAGAAAGCCGATGGTCATGTGGCTTCAAGGCTGTTACTGTGCCCAAGGCTGCTCTGTAGACATAGATCTGCCAAACAAATGATGGCCTCAGTCTTCCATGGAGCACTTACAATTCCGTGTAATCAAAGTGGTGCTGGAGGGAGGAAGGTGGGAGAGAGAGATGGTACATGTGTATTGAGGTGTTAAGACTAAGACACAACATTACTTCAGGGTAGTTCAGTAAGAATTTCTGTTTTAGTTTGGAAAGGTGCAGTTTTGGTTCTCGTATGGTCCTGCATTGAGAGAGGTTTACTGGAACAAGAGGAAGGAGAACTTAAAAATCATGTGTTTGTGATATGTATTTGATCTTTGTAAAGAATTTTTGAGTGTGACTATCTCCACCTCTCCCTCCTACAAGATCAATACTGTGTTTTTCAATCATCTCTGTGTTATATGTGTTGATAAGGAGCAACACTTACTGTGTTGCTCAGCTCTGAACAGCCTGTATTGGTATTGCAGGAGAGGCAGTGCCCACCCTGGAATTAGTCTTGCAGCCCCTCTTAAGAATTAGCATTTCTGCTTTGGGGGTGAGACACAAAGATCATAAAGTAAAAGAAACTGGCCTATATACTTATTTTCCTCAGTTACATTTCCGTATATGTTTGATACTGTTTATTTTGCAGGTGTGTCACACTGAAAGGTGAAAATTATTTGAATAATGGGTTAGCCGACTTGCATGGGTGTTTTTTATTTTGTGATCTTCAGTTACCGTGGCAGGCTGATAGGTTCTCTGAGGTCTCCAAAATTCTTAGGAAAACTTTCAAGTTCTGTTAGTTACTCATGTTTAATATACAAGAAATTATTTAAGGCTCAGGATGTCAGTGTTATCTTGCTGTTCTACGGGAAACTGCTCATTTGGTTGCTTGTCAGCTGCCTGGATCCATTTTAAAAATCTTTATGCCAATATGCTCTGTCAGCTATAAACTGTTGGCATTTACTTAGTTAATGCTTATGAGGTTTTTTTTCTGGTTGGCTCATTATTCTGTTTCCATTAAAAGTGACCTATTTGGGTGGTAGTTGCCATGTGTGAGAAGTAACTTATTCAGAGGTTTGTGGTGCACAGTACTGAAGAGCCATGGCCTAAAATAACCCTGAGCTGGACTTCTCAGCAAGGACTTGTCACTTCAATTCTCCAATGAGTCCTCCCGAGGGAGCTGGGAACACAAAGAATTTCCAAGACCTGACAAAACCTGTCCATGGAAGTAACATTTGAGATATTCAGTTGCATGTGTGCACTTGCTGTTTTGGCCTTTCAAATTCATTTACAGCCCTGCAATTCAGTACTTTTGAATTTCCAGTTTAGTATGTATTTTGCTGTCTCGCAAAAATTATAGTGGTTCTTAGCTGGTGCATGTGAGGAAAGAGCTGGGGAGGAAGGGGGAAAATTAATTTTTCATGCGGCAAATGTTTCTTTTGAAATCACCACAATAAATTACAGTTAAACCTCAAACACATGATTGATAACAAACTACCTAAGCCTATCAATAAAAAACTTCCCTTCTATGAAGTTTTTTTTCCCTTTGAAATTGTTTTACAATTAGCATAGTCTCATCTCATGTGATAAAGGGAGGATAATGTTTATGCCAAAAACTTCACAAGTCCTCCTCCCTGAATACAGATGATTAGATAAATGAACTGAAGTACCTTTAGAAAATAGATTTTGCATAAAATGTGGGACACCTTACCCCCACTGCCTCGTATTTGCAAACTGGAATCCTGGTTTATTTCTCAGGGTGAAATACGTAATTGTATTTTACATTAACTTTATCATATTGAGTTTATTGGTCTAAAGATCAAGGACATTTTTGCAAGAGAGATGTAGAGCTCTAGTGAAAAGTCATGATCTTTTTAAGCCTCAAGTTACTGCGCCAAAGAATACTCTTCTTTTTACAGTTCTGTGGGAGGGTAAACACCTATAATCTGGACAATGCAGAAATCCACTGTGATCAGAAAAAACTTTTATGGACAAAACCCTCTGAAAACTGTGAAGGGGTAGCTTAGTAGAGAATGCTCTCTGAAACAAGGAGCAAATTACAGTTTTACTTGAAAAGATGTCCCCAGACACCTGAAGAGGTCCCTAAACTACCTAAATAGCTCAATCAGGAAACAGCTGTGTATCTTGTGCAAGGCAGCCCCTGATCTGTATGATGCAATTGTACCAATTGTACCAAGTTGTGCAGGAGTGTTGATCTGCTTGAGGGTAGGAAGGCTCTACAGAGGGATCTGAACAGGCTGGATCGATGGGCCAAGGCAGAGAGTATGAGGTTGAACAAAGCCAAGTGCCAGGTCCCTCTCTTGGGTCACAACCCCATGCAGTGCTACAGGCTCGGGGAAGCATGATGGAAGCAGGCCCAAGGGTGCTGGTCGGCAGCCAGTTGAACATGAGCCAGCAG
>VXBO01013494.1:46435-89184 GCA_013400135.1 Rhinoptilus africanus
TCAGAAGTGGTGTTTTGGGACATGGTCTAGTGGTAACTTGGAAGTGATAGGTTAATGGTTGGACTTGATGATCTTAAAAGTTTATTCCAATAAAAATGATTCTATGATTCTCTAATTCTAAATTCAATGAGTTTTTCAGTGTAATAATCTTTTACCTTGGGCACAACAAGATCCAAAAAGATATTTTCTTCTTTCACTGAGGAAAGCTGAAACCAAAAGAGATGGGGCTTTGCATACATCTGTCTCCTCTGAGAACTATACCACAAAGAACTGGCTCCATTTTTTTGCTGAAAGTGTTTCATGTGGAGATTGATGTCTTAATTCTAAATCACATTCCTCTAAAACAGAAAGAGGCAGAACAAAAATCTAGTTCTGCTTCTTGGGGTCAAAGCTGTGCAGCTGATTAAAATCATTATGCCACGTCTGAGACAGAAAGTAAAAAATATCCCTCATATAAAAACTAAAATTGTCTGTTTAGGTCTTTAATGTGGTATAATTAAGTGTTTAAAGGGGAGGACTTATTTTTTTGGCCATTTCCTGGCCTCATAGGAAAGTGCAGAGAAAATTCTCAAAACCCAAATTCTGTCGAAACACAGCTGGCAGTAAAACTGACATGTATTCTTCATAGGGAAATAGCTGCAGGGCTATTTCTTAGCCTGGCAGTGTAAAACGTCCTGCAAGCTCTAGACAGCTCTGAATATCTGCTTACAGACAGAATACAAAAGTTGGATTTATCTGCAGAAACACCCCCTAGGATGTCCTTAAGATCCCTTTGTTGTGTTCTATTTGCCCCACAAGTCCTCAAGCTTTAAAGAAAACAAGGCATGTGAGGGATAGAAAACACGTAGGTAGAGATGGTTCTATATTATTTTCTGTTCTGAGATTTTTTAAATGAATGAGCTTCATGTAAAAGGTGAAGCTGAATGTTTGTTCTTTATATTATTGTCCGCTGGTAGATTATTATTCTGCAGGTGCTGTTCAGCTTCTCATTTGGAACTATTTTAAAAGTGTGGCCTTTGAAATGGCAACCATTTAAGACTGTCCTTTAAGGCTACCTCCCTACCTCTTGAAGTTCCTGAAAGGTTTGAATTTATAGAGGAACCAAGCTTGATCCTTTCACAGCTGTCACAGTCTGGCTGTTTTAGAGGTTTTTAAGGTTTGCAGGAATCATCATGTTATCTAAAAATTTTTTTTTTTTTCAAAATAATTGTTTAAGTTCACCTAAGTGCTCAGTATCAAACTTATTACTACATGGAACCAAAACATCCTTCCCTTCAGAAAATTGAAACTTGCTGTCCTCAGAAGAAAAGGGAAGGTGCCAGAAGTACTTGTTGCCTCTTCCATTCCATTACTGGATAACACATGTCTAGACGATCCAAACAAACAACATAGCCCTACTTTTAAAGAGGTGAATGATGGATCTGCTGGAACGGGTCTAGAGGAGGGATAAGAAGGTGATTGAAAGGCTGGATCACCTCTACTATGAGGACAAGCTGAAGGTGTTGGTGTTGTTCAGCCTGGAGAAGAGAAGACTCTGGGGGACCTCATAGCAGCCTTCCAGTACCTGAAGGGGGCCTAAAGGAAAGACGGGGAGGGACTCTTTATCAGGGAGCATAGTGATAGGACAAGGGGTAACGATTTTAAACTGAAAAGGGGAAGATTTAGATTAGATATTAGGAAGAAATTCTTTACTGTGAGAGTGGTGTGACAGTGGAAAAAATTGCCCAGTGAAGTTGTGGATGCCCCGTCCCTAGAAGTACACTTCCTCCCAAACTGATTTGAAGGAGAAATTACAGTTCTCACTCAACTTTCAAGGTTAATATAAGTTGTGGTCAAACAATTCTGTCATGTCTTAGAGTTCGTTTGTGTCTCCAGATAATTCAAAATGTTTTTAATAGATCCTAAGAATTGAATTTGAGCTAACCAAACAGAAAAAGCAGCTCTCAGTCTATTTCTGTCTGATATGCCTTGTCTATAGAAGAGATGTCACATTATTTTCTACCATTACTATCAGTAAAATTTGTATGCAGTCACCAATGGTTCTTGTTATAGGCTGTGCTTAAAGGCTTGATCCAAATCTTCTCTTGCATTGAAGAATAAGGTTTGGGGTAAGGTGCTAAATAGCATCTTTTTGAGAGTTAATGCTGATGAAAAATAACTAGGCCCAATTATGAGCTACCTTTCCAAAAGAAATTACGTGTCACATACTCTGTTTTACAGACTGTCCTCTTTGCTGGAGTACAGAAATATGAAGCTCAGCAGTCATTAGCCTTCCAGTGCAGTATATAGGCTCTTGGTGCCTGGGATCTCTAATGTACCACCTCGCTTTCTGGGGCAAAAATTGAGAGCACTGTGACTTGTATCAGAGAAAGGTACAGAGAGTCTCCTTTCCCTCAGGGAATAAAAGTGTGTGTGCGCATGTGTGTGTGTTTTTGTTGGGGGGAAAGGGAAGGAGGACAGGGAGAGAGCACTAAACTTCTGAAACTTGTTCCTGAGTTACTTGCTGAATCTGTTGCTTGCCAGTATTGACCTTTGCAGTGCAGATTACAGCAAATGTTTGACTGACAGATAGTTTGTCTTCATTTCTCCCTTGGAGTCTGTGCCCTCATGACTCTCAGTAAAGTAGTTCACTTCCCATGCTTTTGTGAACAGCCATTGACACTGCCACTGAGTAGGGCACGACTTTGTTGTGGTGAGAGTTCAATATTTCGGACCTGCATGATTGGAGAGTAGACACTTAGGCTTTGTTTTGACAATGAAACTACTAACTTGGCAGATCCCAGGGGAGAAAAGGCGGGGGTGGTTTTGGCACTGGTGAAGCTAGGGTAGGTACACTCAGGGCTTAGTACTTGGGGATTTCCTTGAGTACATTGAAGTATTCTTCAACCTCCTGTGCACTTGGGATGTAACAACTGCTAACTCCATGTAAGAAACTAGTTTTCTATTTGGCAAAGAAATAGCTCTTGGAGAGAGCAGAATCTGTTACCAATGTGAATGTGATTTGGTTTCTCTTAGTGTTCTGTGTTTCAGCTCTCTCTTGTGTTGCATAAGGGATGGTAGTTAACCAGGTTGTGTTAAGTAGCATCACTGTTTCAAAACAGGTTGGAGATGCTCTGCTGCAGAAGGAAGAACCAACATAGTTCTGAGATCAATGCGTGACCCTCATCCTTTCATTGGTGCAAAAGTAATTTCTTCCCAGTTCTAGTGTTGAAGTAGAGGACTCTCACAGCTGGAAAACTTTATGGTGAACTTGGTACTCTTCTGTGGTTAGAATGGCAGGAAAAGATATTTCAGGCAAAGCTTCAGAATCAGGGAAGCCTCACAGCCACTCTTGGATTTGCAGAAGAAGAAAGTCAGGTGGGAATGAGGAGAGAATACTTAAACGTGTAGAACCCTATGTTGTTTCATTCCTTCCTATAAAGAATATTTATGTTAAATGGTGTTGAAATGCTTCATTTGTGAGCTGAGGGCTGTGGAATATGAAAGTAACCTGAAATGTTTTAAATATTTTAAATATTGGTAACGTCTCAAATTCAGTTCTCACCTTGTTAGAAAGATTTGGTAAATGATCTAGGAGCTCAATATAGATCCTAGGTTTTGGAGCAGATTACCTCTCACATTCAGTAGGTGGAAAAGAAAAAGAATATAACAGTGAAGAACGACAACATTCAGCTACCACCCTAAACATTTTGGTCCATAGTGATATTAAGATCAGGAACTGTCTGACGCCATAAACAAATTCTAATCAGTGTCATCTCATGTAGGTCTTGAACTGGAGTTTCCAATTTTAGTAAACATGAGCTCTGTTACTAACAGTTGGATTTTTTCTCTCTTAGTGAAAACCTGGAGAATGATTTGAATATCCACATTATATGCAAGACCGCAGTAGGGTCTACACACATTTGGCGGGCATAAATAGAAGTCAAAGTTATGAAATTATGTATTTATGTTTGCTGAATGTATTTGTCCAATGTCTTCTTTTAGATCATGCAATTCTGGTATTAAGAAAACCATATTCAGCAGTCATATTTATTTTGCAGGCAACAGAACAAGCCTTGCAGTAACGTCCACAAGAGCTGTGTATTTGCAGTGACTAAGTAGTATGTCAGTTTTCTTTCTCCCGCAAAAGCATGCTTTTTATTATTATCCCCACCCTTGTTTACAATTCACCTAGCATAATTGTTATGTTTCTAGCTGAAAGAAAATGGGGAGCTAGAACCACACGATTGTCTTCCCATTTCCAGTCTTTCTTTTTTGCCTCTGTTTGCTGGATGGTGTTTTTGAAGAGATGCAGAAATGTTAACAAAAATATCTATAGGCCAAAACTGCCACTGGAAAGACCACATTTTGTAATGATTGAGATCTTGCAGGGTCTAATTTAAATAATAAGTAGATCAGGACTGTTTATGATAATGACTACATTTATGATTCAAAGCATCTAGGGAAAGATAGGTGATCAGAAAAGTGGAATAACTTGTTGAGTTTTCTTTAAGTTAGTGGGAGAGTGAGTTTCTCTACTAACCACTGAAGAAACTGGAGGGAGTGTTGGCTTTCTTATATTCAATAGGCCTATGGTTTAAATGGGCCCAAAGTTTCTCAAGTTTACACTACCTGTGTGATGACAAGTAGTCATTCCCATAAACGCCAGTCTACATCATTCTGAGGGTGAAATAGCTCTAATATGGGAGTAAGTAGTATTTACTCCCATTTCTAAGGCCTTCAGTTTTTAAAGTTGAGAACCATAAGCCATTCTTTAAGTAAAGAGGCATCAGGTCCTGGGAACTGAAGCATATCAAACCAAAAACAATAACAATGGTCCTCGTGGTTTGGCCTGAGCTCAAGTGCAAATGTGTGGGAAAAAGAAATAATCATCAGGCTGACTGAAGAGGATCTGATGAAGAATAATGGGAAGGTAACTCAGTGATTAAATTCTTTATAAATCATACAGCTTCCCACGAATATGTTGCTGGAAGTCCATGACATTGACACGTCCATCAGTTCTCATAGAATGGTTGTGACATGGTGTCTGAACTTGGCACTTTCTTGGTGTGGCATTTTGCCTGTCTTTTGAAGGGTACATTCAGGTTTCCAAATTCACCGGCATGGTCCTGTCACTGGAGACTGGCACCATAAAATAGAAGCAGGCAAGGCAGCGAGACGTGTTCTGCTTTGATCATTGCACAGCTTTTGTGGCTGCAGTTTTAGAACTCATTCTATTCCCTCCGAGATGGCTGGTCACCGTCGATTTTCTTCTTGTGTCATGAACATTAAGCAGCAAAAAAAGAAAAGCCTACAGGGCTGGAAATGTTCAAACATTGCATAAAAGTTTAAGAAGAACCTTATTGTGCAAGAATGAGAGATGCTTAACGTAATTTACTTTCCAGTATCAAAATGGTCCTGATGGATCACTGGACGTCGTGGTCCCTAATTCAGCAAATAACAGCAACAAAAAAAGATATTTTGAGACAAATGTTTGTTTGACTCTGGTTAAGCAGATTTATTTTCTCATGACTGAAATACTAAAAATGCTTTATTTATGTTGAATTATTATATAGTGATGTAGTTTCATAGGCATACTACAAAGGATTCTCAGTGCATTCCTTTATAAGGTGAATAAGTTCTAAAAAAATTTTGATGAGTCACAGAAATATGTGCATGTTTTACGTATGAGTCACTACAAAATATGATCAAAAATTATTTTTAAATTAAAAAAATTTCTTAAACAGGAATATTGCAAATATATGACCATGATTGTGCATTTCATGGCCTTCTGCCTTCTGGATATTTACTACTGCTGTTATGGCTACTGCTGAAGAATAGGAAAGGTGTAGATAAAAAAATTATAATCTATATTTCTGAAATTTATGAATACAAAAACAACGGAGTTCTTTATTTCAGCTGGTTTGGAAAGGGCTGCTATTGTAAGACACTGAGCAAGTTACTTTGCCTGTCCTGATACGTTGTCTGTTTTAATCACCTCATCTCTCTCTGAAATGCCAGCCAAAACAAACTCCATTATTTCACTTCCAACAGACTCTAATACTCTTTCATTCTTAGGGATTTATTACGGCTGTTAAGTTTAAGAATTCAGCATCCCTTTTAGATATAAGCCAAAAGCATTAAATAACCCTAGAGAATACTGTATTATCTTTTGAGTCCTCACTCCACAAGACGATGTCATTGAAATTATTATAGCAACCAGACCTGGGACTGACAAAAGGAAGGGCTGATTTCTGTAGCAATTACATCCCGACATCATAATTAAGACCTTCCTTTCTGATATCCAGTGGTATGTGGGGCAGCTTCCTTTCTCCCCGTTCCTTGACACAACTTGTTGAAGAGGAATGCGAAGGCTGGGTGTGATCTTCCCAACATCAGAGTGAAAGGAAGTAACATACCAAACAGATGATGGCATAAGTGCTGCTGAATCTAATTCCACCTCCACCCCTCTGGGTCACCACTCAGCAATATTTCAAAAGCGTAAAGTCAATAGTAATAACAAAACATGCATTCAAGATCTGTCAGTATTAGAAGTGGAGATAGAAGGACAGCTAATTAAAAACTGAATTTATTGATATGCCGCGTGTTTTGTTTTACTGGGTAAGCTGTGCTCAGGCACTTTGCAAGTTCAAAAGGTAAGGAGACTTCTGCAACAAGAAAGCACTGGTAAATGCTGACTGCAACCCATCTTTATAGAGCTAGGTAAACCTGTTCAGCATGAATAACTGTGCTTATTCTCCAGACAGGCTTTATTCTGAACTCAGTACTGTGAGCATCCCCATTCCTGATGGTACTTTCTTTGAGGGAGATGGTAGAAATTGAGAAGTTAACATCTTTTATTAATCTTTTCCCTGCAACTCTCTCACATTTCTCCAATGTGATGCTGCTTTGTTTATGTGTAAAAAACTTACAGCTATCCAGCAGATATGAATTTTTACATCACCTTCCTGGAGAGGTCAAACAGCACTCCTGATGTATTCATTGAGGTACGCATGTGGAGGGAGAGGTAATACTACCTGCCTTTCTGGGCAGGGCTACCTCTGCATAGTTCATTGCTTTCTGGGTGCACTTCATGCTAAGCACTTTGGCCTGCCTTCAAGTTCCCTCCGCCTCAGGAATGGCAAGGGGACTAAACTGAGGCTTAAATGCATTGCACGGGCATTGTCTAAATGAGAATCTATGTACCTGTGGAGGAAGGGATGCAGGGCTGTCCACCTGGTGGACGCACTCCGTGTAGCGGTGGTAAACACTGAGCCAAGGAGCCTGTTTAAATAACTGTCCATGTGGCATAGCCTGTCTTTAATAGAATTACTGTTGCCATCACAGACAGAATCCAAACCCATGCCTAACCATGTGAATACACAGGCCAGAAGGCCGCTGACTCAAGCACCTCACAGTTGAAGTTTGGTTCTTCTTTGTAATGGCACGGGAGATGTAAGCTGTGGTGAAACTAAAGCACAAAGAAATTGTTAGGTCTTCCTTAACTGCCTCCTGAGGAGAAGAGGCCTGTTTAGATTCAGGCCAATTGCTCCAAATGATGAGCCAGCCATGGTGTGTAAAGTGCACGCAGCTAACCACTCCATGGCTGTGCGCAAGTGTTAGCATTGAGTGCCCATTCACATCTGCTACCTCCTCTATATGCCTTGGTAATGGTAATTTTGTTTCTCTGTTTCTTTCCATAGAGCTATTTCAAGATACTACATACCAAACTTCAGGAAAAGAAAATTTGTTTTTCTCAATGTTGCCCAATAAAACCACAGCAGTAGCTGTGTGTTTTATGAATGCTCAATTGTTTTTTGAAGAAGAAAATTGGCCCTGCACTCTTGCACAACCTGACTATAATGATGATGTGCATGAATGATGAAAGAAAACAATTTGGCAAGGAATAAAAAAAAAAAAATGTAAAGATGAAAAGTACATTAAAAGTTTCCTTTTGAATCTTGAGAAGATATATAAATCTAGTAATATTAAGATGATTGCTTTGGGTTACTAAAATTTGAATATAATTTAATCTCCATTTAAGATATCTGCATATTTTTGTATTACAAACTTCGATAGCAAAGTCAGTGATAATGAGAATTTGATGCTTTACTTACAGGCACTTTTGCTCATAGCTCAGTGATGCCACTGTGAGATATCTTGTGATAATTTGTCTGAGAAGAAATTAGTCTATAACATTTAATCATTAGTTCTTTGATGTGTGGTGTGGTTAACATGCTTAACGTACCTGATTCAAATAACTTAGCCTTGGTACAGAACTATCTCATCCTTTAAGTCATATTGATTTTTCCACAGCAAAAAGAGCATTCACTCCATAATGCAAATATTAAAATATGCAGATTTATTCCTGTCCTGCAATTCTCTATAGTTTTGGGACAAATACCAATATATCAACCCAAGAAATATGAATTAGTATAAGCATGTAATAAACTTACTGGAAGGACTATAAAGAAAACATACCATGAAGGTACAATACATGGTGCAAGACCAGCTGTAAGAAATGCATGGTGTAATTCCTGTGTAATGAAATTTCATATCTAAATAAGATGATTTTAGAATCTGGTTTACAGCATCATTCAACAGCTAAGATGATAACAACCAAAAAAACGTAAGGGAGGCAGTCGAGGTCACAGGAATGAAGAAAACACAATGACATTTGAAAATCTCAAGTATTGCTATGGAAGAGAAGAAGGAATTACTGAGTTACTACCAAGCAGCACACACAACCCATTTCAAGATGCAAGTAAGGCAACATTAAGGCTTTCAAAATTTTTTAATTAAAGAGACAACAAAGTCAGAATTTCTTTAGCCATAGATAACTAGGGTCAAAAAGAACACTCAGGAGAAACAGAGACACTACAGAAAAGGCATATTAATTGTTTCACCTAGTAATGACCATGGAGAAGGGCTTTTGCCCAACAGTCCCTCCCTAAGAGAAGAGAAAATCTAAACTTCCAATTCAGAAGTAAATTAAAAACAAAAAAAAAGTTTTAGACTGTACTGATAAAGTGAATAGTAAAAAATTTACCAGGATCAAATTGTATTCATGCAAGAAATATAAAATGATCTTGATATAAATATTTATGTCACTTAAACATAGTTCAGTAGGTGTAGAAGATGAATAGCATGGTGCTAATCTTCAAAAAAAGGTGTTGAGAAATATCATTGAAGCCACAGAGCAAAAAGCCTGGCTTCTGTGGCAAAATACATATAACAGCTATATCAATTGTAACAAAATAGTAGAAATGAACATTGACAATAACAAAATAGTAGAACCAGACATTTACCATAGATATGTATAACTTCCTTTTGGAATAGGAGGCGTGGCTTTTGCAGGTCATGACTCACAAAGCTGATAGAGTTCTTTGAGGGAGCTGAAATTTTATCCAGATGTAGACCCAAAAGTATGAATCTGAATATCAAAAAGTCTTTAACAAGTTTCTTTATTGAAGAATAATAAACTCAAATTCTCAGAGGAAAGGAGATCTTATTTTTCTCTGGAAAAACAACTGATTTACAGATAAGAAATTAATAGAAACAGCAACTAGTTATCTTTCACATTAAAGAAGATTTCCAGCAGGAATGAAGGTCCACCTCAAACTTCTCTAGTACTGGCATGTGTTGATCAGTTTGCACTTAAATGATGTGGTATAAGGATAAGCTGTGAGTTGGCAAAGTCTGCAGATTACACACACTATTAGGACAGTCCAATCAAAAGCTGATGGCACAGGGTTGCAGAAGATCTTAAGAGCATTGAACTACAAGATGATGAAAGGGAAGATTAAATTTAATGTCAGCAAGTATGAAGTAATGCACATGGGAAAAAACAGCAATTGTTGTAAGTACACAACCTCTAAACTAGCACTCAAGAAAGAGATTTTTGGAAAACATTGTTTCACTAGGAGTTAAAACCCTAGTAATACTGTTAGAAATTATTACCGTCTTCTAGTTATATGGTGTAAAGGTATACGCAAGGAATGGTTTCCAGGCAGAGGCATTAGCATTGTCAGTAACCTAGCCGTGAGTGTTCTCAAATATTAACAAAGAAACAGAGAAGGAAAAAAAAAAAAGAAAAAGAAAAACAAAAAGAAAAAAAAAAGGTGGCACTGTGATGATGCAAAGCTATGGTTTATCTGAGCCTTGAATATTGCATGGAAACCTAGTAATTCAATTTCAGAAAAGTAGCAACAAAACTAGAAGATAGATTGAGAAGGTTGTCAAAGATGAACAGAGGCATGGAATTACTTCTGTCTGAGGAGAAATAAAGTGGGACTCTTCATCTCAGATAATAACAAGTAACACACGACTGAGAGGAATCTGACAGAAATGTCAAAATCATAAATGGCACACAGAAGGTGAGTAGAGCATAATTTCTCACAATGCAAGAGATTGGTGGGGTCAGGTAAAAAGTTATAACCAAATGAAAAGGAAACTACCTTTCCAAAAAGTATATAATCAAATTAAGGTGCCTGTTGTAATGGATTTGTTAAAAGTACAAATGGATTTTTAAAAAGCCTGGGCAGATTTGCACATCATAGTCCATCACTGGCACAACTTCCAGCCTGACAAGTCCCTGAATCACTAACTGAGAGAAGCTGAGAAGATCTATCAGCAGAAAGGTCACAGTCTCCTTGCCTTATTTTTCATGTTCCTAAGCACACACTGCTGACTACTGTCAGTCACTGTGGTGGGGTATGTGGGCTGTTGTCTTAAGCCCAAGTAAGTGAATAATTTTAAAATCCAGACCTGGTAGTGAAAAAAAACAATCAAAGAGGCCTTATTCTGCCAGTATTCCAGGACTGTGACTCATTTTTTATCTAATGTGATCTTCATGCCAATTAATCATAAGGGTTTCTGAACAAATATTTGCATTTTAATAAGAATGATAGAAATTTGTATGTTGAATATGATCTCGGTTCTTCCTGTGCTCAGAGGAGCTGACTCACCAGCTGATGCTAATATCCAGTTTGTACTTAATATGTTCAAAATATAAGGGTGTTAAATTACTCACGTTGCCACTTCATTAATTTACATACTAAATGTTCCTCATCCTACTGCTGTGAGCGAATAAATACAGAAAATGACAAATAACAGAGGGTGAAACTTTTCTCCTTTATTACGCTGTCTAAAACCACGCAGATGTAGAGACAAGAAGGTATTGCTTTCACAACAGATATTTTAAGAGAAAATTATAGGTATTAAGCCAATAGCAAAGATTTTTGTCATTGGTAAATTTTAAACATTTGCATTTGAAACCACTGGAAGGTAATATGGAGTTGAGAAGGAAGTACAGCTTTCCTCAAAGCAGTATTTGTTTGCATTTGCCTGGTAAATCCAGTCCTTGTAGAAAAAGATGTCATGGAATCAGAAGTTTGGTAATGCCAAGTCACAATGCCATGTTAGAAACTCACTTGCTTAGTCATTGTCCTCTGGAGAGGTAGAGTACAAGCTATCTCCTGGGAAAGTTACAAATCTAGGAAAGCCTGTTTTTTCACAACCCATCTCTAAATGGAAGGAACCTCCCTTGTATTTCCTCCTATAGTCGCTCGGTAAAGTCTAACATGGCATCTTTAGATCAAAGCATCTAAAGATTTAGCTCTATAGTATAAGGAACCAGGAAAAGCACCAGACATGTCCAGAATTAGACATGTTTTGCAGTAAGTGAAAGGTGTCTTCGTAAGGAGGCAACTTCATTGGACTTTCCATTGCTGTGTACTCTACACCTCCATTTACAGTAGGATAAAGAGTTTGCTCAGAGTTTCTCCTTTTAACGTGGGGACCTTCAAACTTTGCACTGGGCTAAATAACTTTGAAAGGTTCAGAAGCTGCTCAGAATTAGACACAAAGTATATGGAGCAGGAATACTATATATATACATATATACTTATGCACTCCATCTGGATAGCAGAAATCCATAGAAAAAGGGATTGATGCCAACAAGTTGTCTGCATAGTGACAGAACCCTGATGGCCCTCAGTCTAAAAAGTGGCCAGGGCTTTGCTGTTGCTGGGTAGAACAGGGAATGACCTTGCTCAGGAGAGAAAAACCTCCTGAAAAATACAGTCCTTCTGAGAGAGGTGAGGTGGTGATTCCTAAGTCCCTGTAGTAGATGGCTAACTTGTGTGTACCTGCTTGAGCAGAGTTAAGTATGGTCCTTTCAGATTCACTGTCTTTCTGTGATTACAGTTTTCTGCCGTGCTGGGTCACTGAGTGCAGGGTAGCACCCAAGGGCGGTTGTGCATAAGTGAGTTGTGAGTTTCTCTCCAGGTGCTCACCATGGTGTATCAGGCTAAAGAAGTGAAGAGAAACCAGGCCCTTGTGCTAGGATTGCACCAGGTACCAGCACCCTGGAGGAGTAAAAGGGCTAGAAGAGAAGGTCTTGCACCCTCAGACCATTATGGGTTCTGCAGGTGAACTTTGTGTTTTATGCTTTTTAATAAAAGAGTTTGTATGATTTTATATTTTGAGAACTCAGGCTGAGTTGAGTAAGGGCTGTGATTTCATAAGACTTCTAGCAATTTTGCATAGTTTCCACCAACTACATTGAAAACCACTAAGGCTTATAATTCTAGCATGTACAACATATACATTACAGAAGCAGATAAAATTATTATCTGTTTGCTATGAGAAACCTAAGCAAAGACCTTCAATACAGGGGCCTAAGTTTTCAGTGTGACCTGAAGAAAGAGGCTTATGTCTTGATCTCCAAACCACAGCTTCTTTCTCTCATGAGATGGCTTTCATGTTAATTGTCTCCTCAAGGTTATTTCGCAGGCTTCTGTTGGCTTCCCTGGCTTGTTACTCAAGCCTAGCATTGTCTTTTGGTTATTCCTGCTATTTATCTTCCTAGTTCTTATCTTGGCCTCTGCAACCTGTTCCTCATCCTCCCTCAGCAGACCTGGCATTACTACCTTCCCAAGCTTTTCTCTTAGAAGCTCTGACAAATTTTTTTCATCTCCCAAGGCACATCTATTAATTGCCCCAGCTTATTCCTTATCTCTACCAAGTTTCTCACCTCTTCATTTCCCCAGAGCTTAGCAGCATTACAGCACACCTCTTAGTTATTCCAGGACATTTCTTACCCCCCACCATACCTCCTCTTCATTTACTTTGTGATATGTTACATCTGCCTGTGGATTTAATCTCTCATGATCTACTTCTTTCCTCTCCCAGATGGTATGGTTATAGGGGAGCTGCTATGAGAAATCCTGCTTTGCCAATTCCACTCAATCAAAGCTACTAGTGTTGCAACTGGGGATGGACTACAAAGGTACTTGTAAGGTTTGACATGTTCAGATTGCCCAGTCTCCCAACCTCAGGGACCACTGATGTGCAAGCAACATGCCTCAAATATTGGCCTGTGAATGTCAGTAGGACAGGAAATAGGACAGAGTTTCTGGCTATAGTTGTGCACAGAGGCTTTAAAAGAAAGAAAATTGTCTGTATGAAGGTAGATGCTCTGCTAACTGTACTGACTCTGCCAGACAGACTATTCTAAAATACACAAAGAAACAAAGAGATGTGTCTGCCTGTGTGCAGGCATGCACTTTCATTTGTGATTTTACTAGTGTCCTTTGACAGCTCAGAGAATGATGTGACTCTGCTGACCCCAGTTCCTCTGGGACCTGCAGGTTCATGCATCCTCTGCATGCTCTCCAGACCTGCTAGTGGTGTTGCCTCTTCCATCTCCAGAGATCTTACCCTTTCACCAGCCACACCAGCACCAGGTTCATTTACTCTGCAGAACACCAGCTGGTGAGCTATAAGCCTGAGCAGCTCAAGGGCCTCTCCAGGCTGGTAGGCATCACTGCAAGTCAACAACATGTGCTTTCTCTCACTGTGGCACTGCAGGCTTATGTTGTTCAGGAGAGGGTATGTACCGATCTACTTCTGGTTGCTGCACCATAACACCAAAAGTCTCCTTACTTGCATCCTTCTCCATTCTGCATTGCAATTCTGTCTTCAGCAGTTGTTTCTTATTACCTAAGAGTCTATATTGAAGATAAAAGCTATATGCCATGAACAAAGGCTGTTAGTTTTAACTAGCTCCTTTTCAGACAAGTTAAAGGATTTTCTGCATCATATATTTTGGCTGTAGCATGCACCGAGTCCTACTCATCAGAGTTTACCATGTTCAGATAATCTGCTCTTGGAATTTACGTGGGTTGTGACTTTAATTTGCCTATTAATGAAAAAGCAGCAGCACATCAATGGCATTTGTGCAGATGAATCCCTCTGCTACGATGAAAGAATTTATCTTCATATTCAAAGAATGCAGTTGTCCTGAGTCAAGTTCTGCTAATCAGAAACTATAAACAACCCAGTTCTGATGAGCAATACTAAGTGAGGGGAATGCAGGTAATCAAAAGAATGCGGCTTTGCAAGTGAAGCGCCTGAAAGTACGTAAATGCTTCTGTGCAGCATATTCCTGGTCTGCATAAAAATAAATAAAAATGAGAGCATTTTATTTTTATCATGTAGGAGTTGCAAAGCACAGTGACTCAGTGGTATGATCTTATTCTTAGAGACAAAAATAACATGCAATCATCAAGCAATAAGAAAAACATTTGAAATCAACCTTTCCTTGGTAATCTCCTATACATTGTCATTTCTTGCTTTGGGCCATATCAGAAACCTCTTACTAAATCAACCTTTTCTGGAAGAGCAAGCTTTCTATCTGAATAGGAGATCTCAGTCTCCTAAATTAGAGGCAGTGCAATAAACTTCCACTTGGAGGCTTTGCTCCACCTTCTCTCAGATAGGAAGAAACTAACCAAAGCCATCTCTGAGAAAGAAGAAGAAATGAAACCAGATGACAAGAGACATCTCCCATTCATTGTGGTAGTGTTACCAGTGCTTTTACTGACTAGTGCTAGATGTAACTTGGTGCTGTGATTTGTAATTTTGTTTCTTTGTCAATGCCAATTGGACCAGCAATGAAAGCAAAAGATCAGAGCAAAGCCCCTCAGCATCTGATTCTAAAAGGTTTTGGAGGATTTTTCAAGTGTCCTCCAAAACATTTTAAAAAACCTTGTTCTTCCAGTGAATATCCAAATTACAGAAGTTGTGCAGGTATGATAATGCACTAACTTCCTTCAGATAATATGTAGGGGCTTTTTTGTCCTTTAAGACCATTTGCAGTTGGGATAGGATGGTGAGATTGTGGGGAAAAAAATTAAAGTAAAATTTGCAAATGTATTATTCAGATCATTTACAAAGATCTCAAAATAAAAGTAAAGCAGAAAAAAAAAATCTACCTTTTGGATCTGAAGTTCTTCTATTTGTGATAATTATACATCTTAGGCAGTCACAAGGGATGGGTTAAAATTTTAAGTAATAAATCAGTAATAAATCATTGTCTTAGATCATTGTTCAGCAATTCAGAAAAATTAAACCTTTTAGTGCCTCGGGGCCTAATTTTCCTCACTCACAAACATGAATCGGTTGTCTTAACCAATAATATTAAGTAGACAAAAAAGGCAACATACTTAATTCAGGATGACAGGCAAAACAAATTCCTCAAATCTGTTCATTTCACAGCCCTTGGCTTTGCAGAAGTAGTGGCCGAGCCAGCGCCTTGCTCGCCCTTCTCCAGCCACCCCTGGTCCGAGGGTCTCCAGGAGGGGAGTTCTTCCTGCCCCTGTCCTCTTAGCAGCTCCCTGCTCGCCCGGTTTGCAGGCAGACCTGTCTGGCCTCTGCTTGTGGGATTTGGAGCCCAGATCATATGCAGGAAAGTTTTTAATGCTGAACAATACTGCCAAAGTACCACAAGGCAGAGGTTTCATCAACAGCCCTTCTCTAAAATGCCTGATGTAACAGCAGATTGAGGTCTTTCCTGCAGTATCCTCCTGAGCTCCAGAGAAAGGAGCAGCCAGCCACAGCACCATACCTCTGAGCTCTGTCTCTCAAGCACACACACCAAAACAGTGTGTTAGCTCTCAAAAGCAGACTCTTGTGTAACACGTTAGGTTTCATGGAGGAGTGATTTTGAAGAACTTCCAAGACAGCAGGGTTGGTGGCTTTTTGGTGGGTTTTTTTGAACTCAGCTGGAATGTCTAGGCCAGGTTTCTAAACTTCGCAATGATCATAAGATTATCTCAAAAAAGCGCTGTACAAACACAAGTCTCCCTTTCATCTAGAAAGAGGAGTCTGGACTGCTGAACTTTTGTCTGCCGGTTCTCAATCTTCACGTTCAGTGAATGCCATGATTTCAGTGGTGAGCATTGCAGAAGGCCACAAAGGAAACTTGTAACCCTCAACCTATATTTGATCCTGGTGTCTTCCAGCAGTTTGCAATGAGCCACTGGTTCTCAAAGTCCTGCCTAAGCTATAGCAGTGCACTGGAGAATGATACTGAGCTTTGTGTAGGACTGACGCAGGGAGCATCCCATGCTGCATGTGAATTCTGATGAGAGAGTGGTAAGAGGTATAGAAGACTCATTTGCTTGTGCCTGTAAGTTACAGGTAGTTGTTAGGGACGTGACAGGGTACCAACATGGTCTGCATACAGAAAAAAACAAGACTTATAGTTTGGAGAGCTGGAACTATCATTTTATAAGAGAACTGCTTTTGCCTCCTTTTACTCCTAGGCCTTGTTTTGGAGTCCTAATATTATTGCAACTTTTTCTTGATGAGTGGCTCGACATCTCCTGGAGTCTTAGGAAGAGCCTTAGGAAGAGCACATAAAATATTTGGTGCACTGGTTCCCATGAAGAGTATGCTTTTGCTTTTTTCTGTGTTGAAGGGCTTTGAGATCTCAACCTGGTAAATTCTGAAGAGCAGGGCTGCCAGAATTGCCCAGCTATTGCTGTTGCGTTCTGCAGGCAGACTCACATGAGCTGCAAGTTAACTGCTGTAAGCAGGGTTTGGAGATTGTCTGCAGAGATACGGGACTAATTTCAGGCTAAAGACTTCTCTCAGAGCTTAGGTGAAGAGGTATTTGGTGCCTAATATTAAAAATAGCCCTAATGTGAGTTTGTTGTATAGAGACATCAGTGTTGACACATGAGGTTGGGAGGGTGGCTGGTAAACGCACTCTGACAATGCAATGTGCTCTTGTGTAAGCAGTAAGGAATATGCTTAGCCCTCAAAAATAGCCATGTAGCCCCTAAAAAGACAATGGGAATTTACATATATAAATGAGAGAGTGGCTGAGCTGAGATACTGGAGTTGTGACATCTGCTTTGAGTTTTTCCTTTGCTTGGTTACTCATGATCTTCCACTAAAATTTGTCAACAGTGTGTACAGTGAGGATGTGAAAGGGGAGATGAGCAAATCCTACCTTCCTGATGGAGGTGTCAGCCCATGTTGGGTTATGTGGTGGATAAGCATTCAGCTGAGGACTTCTGCCATTATTGCCCACCGTCACTCCTTTATATGTTTTCTACACCTGTTTTAACTACATAGACAGCAGGCATGGCATTGCCTTGCAAATGCACAAGTTCCCAGCACAGGGCAACAGGAATCAGAGAAGGAATAAAACACACTGTTCTCTCTAAACCATTGCCCGAGAAGTGGGAAGGGATTGCCCACCTGCAGAAAAACCCCAAGGACCCCTTGGAGGCTTCTGCAGCAGTGTGCAAGGACTAGGGCTCTGAGCTTGCGTGTACTTACTGTGTGCAACAGCAGTAGCCTGCTGGCCGTTATTTATTTTTGCTGCATATGTGTGAGGAAGAACTAAATACCTTTTGGATATTGTGGTTTACACCAGCATTATTCATGTCTTTTCCCAGGCCTTTACAAGCTGGGAAAGTCACCTTGTGTTCAACCAATACTGGGTGTATCCCGCTTCAGCTATTGTCAGGGAGCCAGCATTTCATCACTCGGCAGGCACATTGCAGTCGCATAATGGAGGCAGGAACTCAGCTGAGCTAAAGCAATGCTGAGAGCTTGTCAGAAATGTAAATGATATTGCACCTATTGTCAGCGACGTATCCGCTATTGTTCTCACAGTTGTTTCCCAGCTGAAAAAATGCTGGGGAGCCTGCATGATGAAACCAATGCCTGCCTAGTGTAACATGCTCTGTCAGGAACAGCTAACTGACCTCATGCTGCAAGTAGCATACGTCTGTGGCAAGGGAAACTGAGTACTGAAACCTGGTGTTCATAGTGCTGCAAAGCTGCAGCTGCATACTTTCCTCTGGCTGTGCCAGCATCATGCAGAAGGCTGGAAATGTAGTTTATTGTAGTATGGGGGGAAAGGTGGTTCCTCCTGACCTGTGCTGGAAGTAAAGCTAGAAGGGTCTCATCAGCTTTGGTTCAGTAGAGGAAGGATTGCTCTCCATAGGAAAGCAAAAGAACAGGAATTTAGATGAGAACCAAGCAAAGAAAAACTCTAGACCCAGTAAATTCACAAGGGATTTCTGGGTACAGTTTGTTTAGCTGATCTTAAAGAAACGAAACCTGAAAAGAAGGTGGTTTTTGGAAACTATTAATAAATATGCAGGCATGTTGACAGATGTGTTATTGAGAGAGAGGTGAGATGCCATTTTCTGCAAGCGTGTTACCTTCAGGCACCTTGCTGTGAGTATTTTGCTCCACTTCAATACTGTTATAGCATTTCCCATGATACTTATAACCCAAGCCTTCAGGACTTGCTCATGAGAACAGGGGTTGTTTGTGTATATGTATTTGGCTGAGCCTGACTGCAGAAGATGGCCTAACTCAGAATTTTCCTTATGTGAACTTTGTGATGTTGGAAATGCTTCTTACAGAGAATGCAGAGGAAAGTACCTTGATTAACTTACTGAATACATTTTTGCAATAGTTCTTGTTGAAGTGATAGGTGTTTTGACCTTTTGTGTTTTTAAACCACTTCAAACAACTCAAATTTCAAATGGGAAATTGTTTTGGAAAGGAAGGTGAAGATTTCATCTTGCAAATGTCAGAACAGTTGGTTTAATAAATGTAAATCTCTTAATGAAGGTTTTGTTTTAAAAATTGAGAGATTCTTAAATGCCAGTCTCTTCCCACAAGCAATTTCTGCTTTGATGGATCCTTGCTCTCTGACAGCTAAAATATTCTGTCAGAAGATGTCCAGTCAGTTGTACCTGCAAGCACTTCTGTTGTTCCCAAGTACCTCAGGCACTCAAGTCAGTAGGTCACAGGGAAGAAGATGAGTTAGTGGGTCATTGCCCCTTGGACAATTATTTTTGGCCAGTGAGTCCCAACGCAAAAGAATTAAGGAAATTTGGCAGAGGGAGACAGTGGAGAATAGTTTCACAATCCCTTTTTTTCCTCTTATGCTCACACAAGATAAAAAAGAATGCCACTTTTTGGGATTACTTTCCCTACCACTTTTAAAAATTTCTTTCTCTGAAGTTCTCCTCTTTATTCTCCCCCCCAACTTTCTTTTACGCCTGCTCTCTACTGGTTCATATTTCTGTATATTTCAGGAAAACTAGTTCTAGCTATTTCATTAGGACAACTGCAGTGCTAACGTCAGATGCGAGTAATGACATCGTGTACATACATTGCAGAAGTACTGCTCATCAGTTTAAGAGGAGTTTCCCATGAGGTAATGTCATGAGTCAGCGTGGAAGCTCTGCAACACAGACACAATGAAACAGGGGTAATTTACACAGAGATAAGTGTGATTTGCTTCGTGTCTCTTTTCTTTGACCAGTTTTCTGATCATACCAGCACCTCTCTCTTTTTCAACAGTGATGTTTGCAAGATGAATAAAAAATGTAGGCATACATTTCTGTGGCTGTACAGCCCTGTAAGAAACTGTGAGGTCAGCTAAGGAAATTGGTTGGTTGTTACCTGCCAGACACGGAGTGCACAAATTGGTCAAAGTTTCTCTGTGGAAAGATGCAGGCAACTTTTAGAAACATTTGTGGAGGTGATGCGCTTGTTCCTGGTTTGTTAGGGGCTGTCCTGGACATATAAAAATTGTGTTGTAAGAAGAATCCTTTTTTTTACCAGAAATACCTCTTCAGTTTAATACAACACATGGAAAAATACCCTGTGTATGTCAGTTCTTTTTTTCTTTTCATTTAACTCCCCTTTGCCTTGCTAGGTGTGAGTGGAGCTGCTCTCCTCTGAGTCTCCCTCCACTCTGTGCTCATTGAAGGCAGGGGTACCTCTTGCACTCACATCAGGTTGGTATTAATCTTCTTGATTCTCCTTTCTCCTTCCTATAGTACCATGATAAAATGTTGCAAGTATTTATTTCATGGTAGATCTCCCATGCCATTCATCTTAAGCCTGAATAGCAGAGACACAGTACAGACATTTGCTTTCCTTATTCACAAAACCTCACTGTAGGTTACTTTGTGATACCACAACACTATTATTTTTTTATTATTTAAAGCACATCCTTCTCAGTTCTAGAACCCTGCACTGTAATGGGACACTTGTCTGTAATTTCCATTTTAAGCCTGTCATCAGGAAACTGCTTAGCAATACCTGTTGCAGGTATCTTTCTGCCTCCATCTCATCTGCCTTAATCCACTGAGTGGGTGGTTGCCTTTGATTGTAAGAAAGTTCCCAGATGTATCACCTTTCATTTCCAAATACCTGGAAGGTATCTTCCAGTCATTTGACTGTTTTACCCATCTTGCCCAAACTTAGGACCAGGTCTAGAAAAGGAGATTCTAGGATTCATCCTATCCTGATGATAGGATTTTTGAGGCATTTCTTGCCCTGGTGAGACTACATAAGAAATTTTACAAGGCAGTTTCCCTTTTGTTTTTATGGATGAAATTGCCAGGTCAGGAATCTACAGTCTGAAGAAAATTGGAGAGTTTATTTCAGTGTGTGAGCTATGAAATAAATTCCCAGTCCCTTGAGGAACAGGTTATTAAGTCAAATTGCTTAAGGCTTTGCTAAGCCCAAATTTTTCTACGCTATAAAAAATAAATCACTATTTTATTGGTTAGGTAAATATTATTTATGTGATTAGAACTTTTGTTATATGAGGGATGGAAGAAAGGAGGAAAAATGACCACAGCAAACACAGAAGTATGTGAGTACACAGTAGCACTAAACACTTTTGTTTAAATGTGTCTGGGTTTGGATTCACGTCCTAGGACAACCCCAACACAAAGTCTTCTTAATTTCAGTCAAAAGGACCCTATCTATCAAAAGTGAATGGAAATGAATGCTATTAATTGGACACAGATGGAGTTTTGTTATGTGATCTAGAGTAAAAACAGAAAGACAAAAAGGGCTATTTAGTTACTTTGAAAATAACTTTAAATGTTTTTCTCATTTTTCACTCAAACCGCAAACGTGACTACTGTATTCTTTCATGAAATTAAAAAAAAAAAAAAAGGTTGCGGGTGCTGTGGATCTGCAGGTTAAGTGGTGCTGAGATCTCCTGTTTAGCTCTCAGCTGACTTTTTGCAGCATTGAAGAGCTCACTTTGTGTCACAGTCAGACCAATGTGAGAGAAAAGTTGCATTGTGCCAACTGCATCTGCCCGCTGCTAGGTTCATGATTCAACTACTGAACATGCTTGTATTTAAAAACAAACAGCTTAAGAAGAGAAGCAGGGAAGAGTACATTAAAAATGTATTTACTGCGAACATGCCTTTCAGCCTCCCCTTGAAACGTGCGTGTTGGGATTTGTTCATCTCCACTTGCTGTGAAATATTTTCCTCAGACTTGTAGATGAGGACTTTTTTTCATGATGTTGGGCCTGGATCCCATGCAAGAACGTGATTATGTTAAAAATCTGATCAGTAAAACAAAACTCTACTAGAACCTGAATGAACAAAACCGTGAGTATCTGACTGCAGCTTGAGGTACAGAGTTGTCAACGGGCTCTTTGAACCCTGGCACAACATGAGATACATAAGAAATTGCACAAATTCATGAATTTTGGACTTTTGTACTTCATCCATTGACATTGGAATGATTTACGAACCAGAATTAGAGTTCATCCCTCAGTTTGGAGTGAGCACTCCTGTGCTCTCTGCAGGGCATCCTCCCGGCGAGGGGCACATTTCTCCTCTCTCCTGGCCCAAGGGTCAGCATCCCCTCGCTGCTGTCCCAGGGGAGTGTTCCCTCTCCTTCCTTGCCCCAGAAACAGCTCATCCCTCATTCCCCAATGGAGAAGCAGGGCTCGTGCTGCCATATGTGTTTACAAGGAGAATCTACTCATGCTGTCATGACAGAGGGCACTGTTAAACTGGCTCGCCCTCACTGAAGGTATTTCGTGAGGAAGGATGGCATGAGGGACAGCAGGCAAAGAGGAGCAGCCCCCCGTGCTTGCACTGGAGAGGGCGGAGCAGGATGCATGTGGTGGGCCTCGGGTTCACCTATCCCGAGCAGATTGCAGCGCTCCTTCCACAAAGAAGCGCTGGCTGGTGAGAGCAACTGTGAGAAAAATTATGCAAAAGCTTACAGCAGAATTTTTGCAAATAAGATTGCGGGGAAGATGTTGTGATTTGCATCAGCCCTGAACTGCAATGTAGGTCTGCCTCACATTTTCCCTTGAAAGTAATCAACCTAATGAATTCTGCAGTGGTGCTTACCTTCTTATGAAAACAAAAGAGATAAACCCAAATGAATGCCATTCTCTGTTCCACTTTTTCTATACCTTTGATGCAAAGAACATCAAAAGGTAGTCCATAGAGTTCTTTCCAAAAGCATAAGTAAAGCACCATACTCTGGCTTTGAATTTTAACTTATTGCACATATTTAAATGCTTTTATTTTACTTGTTTGCTCATATATGAGGAACAGAGAGAGAGCAAAAACTGTGAGTGTGATACTGGAATATATCTTTCTTTTTCCTTTCCTTTTTCACATAAGTAATGAAACTAATAAAACGAGGTCAAATACAGTTAATAAAATTCAAAGTTAACCCTAATCTCCACTAGCGGCAGCATATAGAGCTCTCCTTTTATGCCCATGGGTTTCTTTCCTCAGAAAAATTAGGCTATCTTAAGAGTTAAGTCAAGCTGATAAGCATTGTTTAAATCATTGCAAGGGGTGGGTAAAGAGATTTCCTCTGGGATACTGACAGAAACTATTTAAAAGTTCAAGGGAAGAAGCTTCCACAGCTTTCCTGGTGAGGCAGTCCTGTGGCTCATTAGCACTCATTGAGTCTTTCCTGCTCTTTAGGCCCACCCTTCCTTTATTTTCTTACAATGAGATATTAATTTGTGATAATAAAGTATAACAGGAACCAGTCAAGTTTGCAGCAAGTTAAAACTGTATGTAATTCTGCATACTGCTACTAATGTCTTCTGCTATAACATCTAATAATTTGTGCTGACTAAATTACATTTTTGTCCTGGTCCATATGGTAGCACTTTCTAAGGGAAATGTAGTTGCTTTAATTGTCTTGAAATATGAATAAAACCTAAAAGAAACCTTTCCCTGAACCTTTCTTCTCTGTCTAAGCCTACTTGCATGTATAGTAATTCTGTATAAAGGTCACTTCCAATTTTCTTCACCCTGAAGGCTTCCCAGTAAAACCTCAGAAGATGTCCTGACAAGCTCTGCCTGACATCTTTGCCTCCAGTTTCAAAGCGATGATGACACCAGCGTGTTTGCCTCCCTGGGAACTTGGCAAATGCAGGAGTGTGCACAAAGAGACTCTTCACTCATTAAAGCATATAGAGACATTGTACAAAGGAGTCTTTTCCCCTTGTCTCTAGGTAAGATTTTAAAGAACAGAAAGAGGGGAAGAGAGGAGAAGGCCTTTAATACATTGTCTTTTATATGAATGATTTCCATAGGACTTTCATCATAGCGGATCTCAAGTGTCTTAAGATCTCGTAGACTCTTTAATCGCACATGCACTATATACCATCACGTGTTAACTGTGTAGAAGTTGGAGACCAAACTAATGCAGACATAAAAAGTTTATGAGCAATGCCATGAAGTGCAGTCCTGCGGTAACCTGGATGACACAGGTCACAAAACGCTGGCACTGCTGTCAGGGAGTGAAAGTCATCTGACTTCAGTGGAAAGAGGCTGACCTGTTTCCCAAGCCAGTTTGGCCTGAAGCTGGGTTTCTCTGTGGAGTGCACAAACCTGTTTATGCTGTAGGAACCCTCCCGCGGGAGCAGACGGGTCCTCGCCAGGCTGCCCTCTCCGGACCCCTGTTCCTGCGTCCCCACCACCGCTTTTGCTTGCCACTTCTAGGGAGTGAAATACACATCCCACAATTGGGTTTTCATATTCTGTTTTACTTTATTTTTTTCAACAAAGCAACCTTGATACATCAGATTAGCGAAAGGAAACAATTTGCCAGTTGGCCAGTTTTTAGCATACAGTGAACGCAGTCATGAATTGTTCCCATAATATTAATGTAGGGTGTCTTTGTCCTCAGGGCATTTACTATTGCCAGATGTTTCTCCTTCCTACTGCTGTGTGAAGCTCAAAATTGCAACATAAGCTGCAAAACACATTCCTTTGTTTCTTAACTCCTGCACCCACATTTTCACCTGATGTTAATCAGCATAGCTAAAGTCAGTCTAGGGCAGATATTCAGCTCTTCTGGAGATACTCTGCCAAGAACCTGGGTAGGCCTGATTGGCTGCTCCTAAAGCCCTTGCAACAGGATAGATTTCTGTGCAACCTTTCCTTCTGCCTCTCCACAGGTATGCAAAGCAGTGCTTGTGTCTTCAGAGTCAGGGATTTAAAAGATGGGGCAAAATCTGCTTAGCAACAAAGACAAATAGCAGATAAAATAACACAGGTGGTGGTGGAAATAATGCATGCATTTTATTGTTGTAAAAGGACAAAATTAAAACTGTATGTGCCCATATTCATTTCCTGAGCCTGCCACTGCCAAAGTGAAGTGGATTTCATGCACTGAAGATAGCTGAGCAGCCCCCAGTGAATATCTGAAGCAGTGAGCATGCATAGTCTTTGGGACCCCATATGGTCTTTGGGGAGCCATGACCAGAGAAGGGGTCACCACTGCCGGTGGCTCATCACTTCTCTTCTGCCCCATGTTGCTACACATCACCAACAACCCACAGCACACTTCATGTGCTGCTCCCTTCCCTCCCACAGTGACCAGGAAAATCAGGTGGGGCACTTTGAGCAGCAGACATTACTGCCAGGCCCGTTTTCCCTCATACGAACTTACTCCACCAGCAGAAGACTGTAGGTAGCATCCCTGGACTGAGTGCTAGTGAGCCTCTGGAGGCAATCACCTCTCCCACCAGTACGCCAGGAGCTGGCAGCATGAGTGATGGCCCTAAGAATCTTCTTAATTGGCTTTTCTTCAAAAGCAATGCTCTGCAAAGATTACAGCACTGAGAAAGAAAAGTCAGCGGGGGTCTATGCTTGAGTTACAGTCAGTGGGTTGCTTCATGTGTGTCTTGTGGCTGAGGGCAGATATATTTCAGCTTTTCAATTTTTAAACATCAGTTGAACCCTGAATTCTCATGTTTTCTGATGTTTCTATCTTTGCGAAACCAAAGCTTATTAAAAATATACTTTCTTCTACTCTGCAAGTGGTCACTAGCTATTTCAGTCCAGGAGAAAAAAATAATTCCTTTGAGAAAAGTAATGATAACTCCTCAATATCTGGTTTTCTTATAAGTGGAGGGGTCTAAAAGCAAGTCCTAACTGTGGTCCTCTTATTATCTGAAAAAGTACTTGCTTTCTTAACCCAGGTGCTTGATAATAGCAAACAATAGTTTTGCTATTTCTTTTTTCCCTGTTGAAGGGTATTGACAGTTTTCTGTTGCTAAACAAAAAGAGGGTTTTCAGTTCAGCACACTGACAAAAGAGGTATTGTACCAATCTATACTCATAATCAAAATGAACAGTGCAAAAGAGATCTTAGCAGCTCTTGTAATTGCTATGAGTGCATTTTACAAAGGAGAGATTTTGTTGGTACAGTAGCACTTCACTGTATCTTGAACAAAGACTGTAAGGAGATATGGGTGATATGAGGACAGGTAAAATACCACATTTTCTCTGCCAAGAGGGTTTTCAGGGCCCACAGGACATCTATACAACTGAAGATCCTTAAGACTCAAGGAAATTTTACCAAATCTCTTTCCAGAATGGAATCCTGGAGTAAAATATTAATTTGCAAGTTGTATTGTAAATACAGAGGTAGCTGAAGATGTTAAATTATTTTATTGAGTCTTGATGATTTTACAGTGACCTTTCATTTGAAGTAGTGGAAGTATTGGAAAAATGCTGCTACAAAGTCTATCCAAAATTTTAATGAACTTGTCTGAGCTGTGTTTTCATGTCTTTCAGGAATGTCAGGACCTCTGACTGTATTGTGTAATTTTTCACTGAAGCAGTAGGAAGTCATATCCTTCCAAGTCCAGGAGGGCTAAAGTCTAATCCATGGCTGGTTGTAAGCAATTCCTGACGGGGCTGATGTTGCTGAGAATCCTTCTCTGAGGAGGAAGCAGATGGGTGAAGTGATGGGAGGTGGCTCATCCTTAGCACTTTTGGGGATAACATCCAGCTGGGGAGGGCAGTGGGACAGTGGAGAGCAGGGCCCCACAGGGATGCCTGGACACACAGAGGAAGCAGGAAGCATTGTATTTATTAAATAAATAAATACAACTCCTACATTTTGAATTTTTTTTTCTTACCCCTCTGAGTGGAAAACGAACCCCAAAACATGATTTAAGGTACCAGTCACCACGTAGCAACAGTACACAACTCAAGTTCCAGTTACTTCTTGAAAGCTGATGTAATACAATTAAAAATAATTTAGCCCTGTGTTGGAAAAACAATGAAGAAAGTAAGTCCTCTTGAAAGATATTTAGGGAGGGAGAAATTGTTCATTGTGAATTACTTGCTTGATTCTTTTTAATATTTTATACTCATGTGAAATTTAGGATCATGGGGAGCATGGAAACTAATAGTTTCTTCCAAGACCAATTTCTGTTACTGGCAAGAGCCTTTGTGACTGAAAGAAACTTGGCATGAAGAAGGCACTTGAAAAAAAAAATGTTGATAGCAGAGTGATGAAGTCTCTCTTGTCCGCTCCCGTTGCACTGTGCAATCCCATTAATTCCAGTGACATAGCACATGTAAAACACCCAGTACTGGATTACTTTGACTTGCATAACAACTGTACCAAACACTAGGGAATCAAGAGGTCAAGAAAAAGAATATTCCACTCCCCAAAGTCCATTCTTTGCTGCATAATTGGCAATAGGTGTAATAGGGAATTATTTCTTACTTTCCTCATGCTATTTTATGAAACACTTTCATAGTATTGGTATGTATATGTGTACTCTTTTTTTTATTATTATAAAAGCAGATTTATGTGAATTTCAGTAATGCTTTTTTTTCCCCATCCATAATTAAATCATCATTAACCTCAGTCAGAGAGTGAGTATTTAGTGAACTAAAAATACTTTGATTTTCAGTTTGAAGATATGTGAAATCTGGCAGAGGATCAGAGAGGGCGTAGAATATGCTGTGGTCCCCATGATAAGTGGCACATTCTCCTGGCACACCCCCAGAGGTGGTGAGTTGTGCAGATTCTGGTTGAGGAGTCCTCTAGACCTACCAGATACTTTGAATCCCCCTCCTCTTTGTACAGTCTAAATTTTTGTCCATGCTGAGAGGAAGCATGCTATGTTAAGTGAATCATCCTCAGTGAGCAGTTATTTCCCAGTTGAACATGTATGACTGATAGTCGTAAATCAGAGCGTAATTGTTTCTTACTAAATCAGTAAGTTTTGGTAAATAACCTGACTTGCCAAAAAGAAAATCAAATTCAGAGCCATTTGTGGTCTGTGGTTTGCTGTCTTTCCTCTTGATGTGCCCAAATTGGCCTGCTCAGCATGCAGCGACATGGGATGGCTTTCTGTTGCTGTGATGTCTGTCTGGACCTGCACCTGGGCATCCACCTGCAGATGCTGCCAGAGATACTCCCAAATAGGACTGTTATTCTTAGCCCCAGTATGCTGGTGAATTTGTCTACACTGGTTATGCTTTTGTTTGTGTTACTTCTAAGCAATTTAGCCATTAAGAAAATTACTAGCAAGCTCATGATAATTTATAGAGTTACATAATACTTCTCATGTCCATAATGTAATTCACTGATTTTTAAGATATTTTTACCTTTTACAGCTAGGGCAATTATTTTATATCAGCTGAGATAAGCAATATAGAGCCACTGATCACCAGTTTCTGCATTTTGATCATGCCCAAAAGTTCTTAGTTTATTTCAAAGAAATTTTTTTTTGACCATTTCTTACCAAAAGAAGGATGACAATGGGTGTTTCTTCTTCCTAACCACACCTCAACTCTGATGTCCACAAAAGCTTCACCCTGCCCAGGAAGATGGTTCTCCACCAACAAGTTTTTTTTTTTTTTCTTTGCAGAGCAAATTGTTTAGCAAAAAGTTTCTGCTGCCTGTCCTCCTTTGCTGGGTGAGCGGGAAGTGCCTTCTTCTGTCAGACAGATCTTATCTTGAAGATCAGAGGTGAACTTGTGTTTCTGCTGATTTTCCACTAGAGACCTCCATCAGCCCAAATAACTGGTTGTTTGGAGTTATGATTACTGGGCGTTACTCAAACAGCTGAGGAGGATGTGGCCTTGCCAGTTGGCCTCAGGGAAAAGGCGGAGTCCCAGGTCAAAGGAAAATGTTTCTGTGAACTTTTTTTTTTCTCAGAGAAATTGAGGTTTATCCAAGCAGGTGTGCTGTGAGAACCTGAAGAGGAAGGAATTTTTATGCCTTGAGGCAATGGCACAGAGATGGCAAGAATGATATAATCTAAAGTATGTCTACCCTTTTCATAACGCACCCATGCAGAACTTGAAAGAAGGCTTCCTCCTTCTGAAAAGACCAGCCTATGTACATCCAGCCATCTTGCATTGATGAGCACAGATGCAAGCATGTTCAATTCCTGTAAACTGAAGAATCTGGAAATAAGACTCCCGGTTTACAAGAATTGCAGCAGTAACTGGGGGGGAGGGTGTCTTCCAGCACCGAGGTCAGAGCAGGAGAAGCCTGAAATTCTTGGATCGTTTTGCTGGACTTCTCGTTTGACTTGAGGGCCAAAGCACTGCTTCCTCTGATGAAACAAAACAGCTAAACCTACAAAAGCTGCCAGGACTCAGTAAGAATTCTGTTTTAGGTTTTTGAAAGTGATTTATCCCTTGAGTTTAAATTCTTGGTTTCTTGGGTATACACTCTGAACAGTTAGAATAGCTTTGTGCCTTTGTTTTGGCGTGAATCTCATCCGCAATATTATAACACCAACACTTCCTGTGATTGAAATTATGTTTGCAACATTCTTAACAACACTAGCTTTACCTTTAAAACACATTTTGCAGTGTGATAATGAAACAAAACAGCCATTACTTTCTGGAGTGAAAGTAGCTAGGAAGCTGAAAGTACCTGAAATGTATTAAAATAACACTATAAAGTTGTTAATGCACTATTGCGATAACAGTTTGAGTCTCATCTCCTATCCTTGCAACTGTGGTGCTGCTTACTTGAAACTATTATTTGTCTGTTCTCCTAGGAGGCTAAAATGTAGCTGAATCGGGAAAATATAGCTAAAACAACTGGTTTTGTTTTGTATATTTCTGGAAATTATACACTCCACTTGCTACAGGTAGATTTCATTGCAAAATGAATACTTGGGCTATTTTACTTGGATTTCAGTTGCACACAGCTCTTTCAAATAATGTGCAACACTATTCTGGGAAAAAAAAAGGCAACTGTATCTTTTTTTTTTTTTAACTGCTGTGATATAGTGATAACTGTATGCTTTGTGCTGAGTAGGGTGTAAGGATGAAGACAGTCTTTGTATTTACATTTATGCATGGCTGTTGTTCAACTGTGCATTCTGAGACTGACTCCATGCTTACACTTAACTGTGTGTTCAATGCAAAAAGGGCATGATATAGCGGGAACTCGGGACAGGGACTTCATTAGCCTCATAAGCTCATAATATTGTCTGCTGTTTAGGCAGCTGTTTGTGTCTTCCATATAATTTAAAAATCTTTCTTGACTTGCCAATCAATGGCTTGCTCAATGGATTACTGATCCTACCAGGTTAAGATTACTCTTAGAAGGTAGGGAATTGGAAAAATCCTTGTTGCTTATTGCAACAAGTAGAATTATGTGATGATGTATTTGAAAGCACAGCACTGACTATAGAGGAAGGCTCTTTCAAATAACTTTAAACATCTGGATGATGATGACGTACTTTAGCTAGATGTGCTAGGCTTGTATCTAAGTGAAAAGGCAACTGGTAAAAACGTCCCCCAAAACAGATTTGTTGTTTCATGGGATACTAGAATACTTGTGTTGGATTGACCCTGGCTGGATGCCAGGTGTCCACCAAAGCCCCTCTATTACTCCCCTCCTCAGCTGGACAGGGGAGAGAGAATATAACGAAAGGCTGGTGCATTGAGTTAAGGACAGGGAGAGATCATTCACCAGTTGCTGTCATGGGCAAAACAGACCCGACTTGGCAAAATTATTTTAATTTATTGCCAAACAAATCAGAGTAGAGTAATGAGAAATAAAACCAAGTCTTAAATTACCTTCCCCCCATCCTTCCCTTCTTCACAGGGTCAACTTCACTCCTGAGTTTCTCTACCTCCTCCCCCCAAGTGGAGCACTGAGACAGAGAATGGGTCTGTTCATCATACGTTGTCTCTGCCGCTCCTTCCTCCTCAGGGGACGACTCCTCAGACTCTTCCAATGCTCCAGTGTGGGGTCCCTCCTAAAGGAGAGAGTCTTCCATGAGCTTCTCCAACATGAGTCCTTCCCACAGGCTACAGCTCTTCCCAAACGGCTCCAGTGTGGGTCCCTTCCCCAGGGTGCAGCTCTTCAAGACCAGACTGCTCCAGCACTGGTTCCTCCACAGGGCCACAGGTCCTGCCAGGAGCCTGCTCCAGTGCAGGCTTTCCTTGGGGTCACAGCCTCCTTTGGGCACCCACCTGTTCTGGCATGGGGTCCTCCACAGGCTACAGATGGATATCTCCCCCACCATTAACATCTCTGGGCTGCAGGGAGACAGTCTGCCTTGCCGTGGTCTTCACCTTGGGCTACAGGGGAATCTCTGCTCTGGCACCACGAGCATCTCCTCTTCCTCCTCCTTCTTCACTGACCTTCGTGTCTGTATGGTGGTTTCTCTCACGTATTCTCACTCCTCGTTCTGGTTGCTGTTGCCTTTATGCATTTTTTTTCCCGCTTCTTAAATGTTTTATCCCAGAGGTGCGATGACCATTGCTGATGGGCTCGGCATTGGCCAGCGGTGGGTCTGTCTTGGAGCTGTCTGGCAANCTCTTCCCAAACGGCTCCAGTGTGGGTCCCTTCCCCAGGGTGCAGCTCTTCAAGACCAGACTGCTCCAGCACTGGTTCCTCCACAGGGCCACAGGTCCTGCCAGGAGCCTGCTCCAGTGCAGGCTTTCCTTGGGGTCACAGCCTCCTTTGGGCACCCACCTGTTCTGGCATGGGGTCCTCCACAGGCTACAGATGGATATCTCCCCCACCATTAACATCTCTGGGCTGCAGGGAGACAGTCTGCCTTGCCGTGGTCTTCACCTTGGGCTACAGGGGAATCTCTGCTCTGGCACCACGAGCATCTCCTCTTCCTCCTCCTTCTTCACTGACCTTCGTGTCTGTATGGTGGTTTCTCTCACGTATTCTCACTCCTCGTTCTGGTTGCTGTTGCCTTTATGCATTTTTTTTCCCGCTTCTTAAATGTTTTATCCCAGAGGTGCGATGACCATTGCTGATGGGCTCGGCATTGGCCAGCGGTGGGTCTGTCTTGGAGCTGTCTGGCAATGGTGATCTCAGACAGAGGCAAAGCTTCCGGCAGCTTCTCATAGAAGCCACTCCTGTAGCCCCCCTTCTACCAAAACCTGGCCATGCAAACACAATGTAAAACCATACCATTTATTCTCAGAAACATTCCTGATCTTACATTATGAATGATCAGAAAATGTGAGAAACCAGGGTGGTGTTGTTGACATTCGTGTTTTTTGCCATGTTTTGCTTAAAAGGGAGGGTGGGCATTTGACTGCTACAATGTCTTTTCTGAGAGAATTTGTATATGCATTTCAATGTCATTTATTAACTTTGGTCTGGCTGAAAAACAATTTCAAAAGCAATCTTGCTTAAAAGACATATATTAGCTTTAGGACCAGGAAATAATTTGGTGGGCTCCTTGTCAACAGTTTTTGGGCTGCTCTTGGCAGTAATTAAAACTTCTCTAGCCTATTTCAACAAGGGGTTTAAATACAGGGAATCCAGAAAGTCTGTGTGCATTTTACATGATAAGCAGGTACTTCCAATGGTGAGGGCTGAGACACATGGTCTAGCAGTGCCTTGCTATCACTTATCAAGTATTTATCAAGCTGTATTTCCTGAGTCTCTGGGGCCTCTGATGTTCAAGTTGTCTTGCAGGAGTGTCTGCAAGGGCCAGCAGATGCATCAGTTTGCCTTACTCTGATTTTTGTGGGAGCTGGTGGTAATCAGTATGTGCCAGGGAGAGCTTTATCACCTCTGTGAGGCTGTTGATTGCAAACGGTGCAACATTCCTCTGTCTTGGGAACCATTACTGGCTTTGGGAGAGACTGAGACATCAGCAGAACAACAACAAAGACAAGCAGTCAGTGTAAACTTTAAATTGCAAATTAAATTAATCTGGCAGTCTACATCTAGTCTTTGGGAGAGATGAATATTAAAATCCATGAATCATGACAGAACTCCTGTTGTACTAAAAGAAAGTCCTACTAACAGTCAAACAAGAGCGATCTCAAGAACATGGCTGACAAAAGCACTCAAAGGTATCAGCTCTTCCTAAAATGTTATCACTTTGGGGACCTACCAAATAAGTACCCATGCACAAGATGTGAGTAGTCCTGGCAGATGTACATCTTTTGTGAAATAAACACCACTGGGAAGTAGGCAAAGAAGACTCCCATACACCTGAAGTTCTTTCTTGCTCTTATTTTTATGCTATTTTGCATAGGAGTGTCAGAATAGTCCTGACCAAACCCTGTTTGTCTTGGTCAGTTAAGCTGCAGGATTAATTTTGTTTGCCATTCTGCTTTTTTAGAAACTCATAGCAGTGACAGAAAACACTACAAGTTATTTTGAAACCTGCAGCTGAGATTGAGCTCAGTGATACAGCCCACGATAATAATAGGAAAAGGGATGTTTACTGTAGACTATCAACCCCCTTCATCTTGGCCCAAAAGTTGCATGGGGTGCCAGCGCTGCCACCAGTTCACAGAGCGGAGCAGGAATTCCTGCCTGCTTGGACAGGTGGGCAGGCAGCCAGTGAGGTAGCCTTTGTCTTGGTGAGAGAGGCTGCACTGGAAAAATTGCTTAAGCAGGCTGTACGTAAAGTAGATTGTGTTTTTTTTAGAACTGGTGAATGCACTGAAGTAACTAAGTAATTTCAAAAGCTCCATGGAGCGGTGAAAGTGTCAGCAGAGGGTGTATTGTATAGACTTTGATTCTGGAAATTGCAGCTATATTTTGTGTCAGACCTGCTCTTGGTGGATAACGCAAATCAAACATTGGGCAATGCCATAGTTTTTGTTGTACACGTGACGCCTCTCACAGCAGCACTGCCGTTTTAGCATCTGAGACGTCAGGGGGTAACTGTGCATTATTAACACCTGAATATGATTTTCAAAATTTACCTTGTGACTATTGTTTACACAGCCTTGTGCTATCACAACTGGGACTCCTGGCTGCTTTTGGACCTCCTTACACAGTGGTCATAGCGCAGATGCACTGCTACAGCGTATACTGCTGTTATAGCAGCTGGTATAGTGCTGTGTTTTGGGTTTGGAATGGGAATACTGTTGATAGCGGACAATGTTTTTGGTTGTTGCAAAGCAGTAAAGACCTTTTCTGCTCCTCACACTGCCCTGCCAGAGAGCAGGCTGGGGGTGCACAAGAAGTTGGGAGGTCACACAATGGGGACAGCTGACCCCGAATGACCACAGGGGTATTCCATACCATGTGGCGCCATGCTCAGAATATAAAGCTGGGGAAAGAAGAAGGAAAGTGAGGGACATTTGGAGTTATGACATTTGTCTTCCTAAGTAACTGTTATACGCGATGGAGCCCTGCTTTCCTGGAGATGCCTGAACACCTACCTGCTGATTTGACATGGTGAATGAATTCCTTGGTTTGTTTTGCTTGCATGTGTGGGTTTTGCTTTACATATTAAACTACCTTTATATCAACACACCAGTTTTCTCACTTTTACCCTTCTGATTCTCTTCCCCATGCCACCATGGGGGGAGTGAATGAGCGGCTGTATGGCCCTAGTTGTCTGGGTTAAACCATGACACCCACCCATTTTCTTTAGTTTCCTTTTTACCTTCCTTCTGGTCTGTGAAAACAAATTTTAAAGACCTTGAATTTTTTAAATAAGGTCTCTGTACCCCTCTCTTGGAAAACTTTACAGCTTTTTCTCTATATATGCACATATTTTTTGGTTTCACTTGAACATAACTTTTGTATTTCAGTCTTTGCATGTTTATACGTTTGCATGTTATGTGCTACAATTTGATGGCACATAAAAGACATACAGCATAGTATTCTACTTAACTACAGAAACATTTTCTGAAATTCACAATCCTAGGCTACTCCAAACTATCACAATATTGCTTCCTCCTAATAAATCTTACGTTTGTTCCAAATGTGGAATATAAATTTCACTGCGATACAAATGTTTCCACAAGGAGCCATGAATCTTATTCAGTAATAAATATTTTCTAACACAAAAATTAGCTCACCTGTTTGCACAAGTAGAAGGTAATACACCAATTTAAATGAAGATGAGAAGGACTAGAAAGAGAAATATGGATTATTTTTTCACAGCCTAAGGGCATGTTATAAAAAACCAATCAAATTACATCAATCTTTCTATAGTTTTTCAATACGTTATTAAAGAGTAGGTTTTAATAATCTGGATTTTTTTCAGTAATGAAGAAATTTTATGTAATATATTAGTGTGGACATCCATTACTTTCAAAAAGTGAGGTGACTGATGAGTGAACCTGCCAAATATATTCTTGCTCATGTGTTTGATTTTAGATTTTGAGGAATTTTTAAAAGTTTGAATCCATACAGGTATGCTTCTAACCAGGATTAAAATGTACCATTTACAGAAGAAATGACATAGTCCTTCACTTTCACTGAAGTCCATCAACTGTTTCAGCAGCATAAGGATGAAAAACTTTAAATGATGGAGCTGTCATGTTTAAGTAGTTTTTCTTCCAGAAATAGAGTCCATCTCTATTTTCGGTAGATCACTGAAGTGCTGTGAGATGAAAGAATTCAAGCAGTTTTTGAAAACCTATCATTGTCACAAAATTTGGTTTCTGATACTACCTTTTTACTGTACTATGGTGTTTTCTCTCCCATAATAAAACTCTGAGAAATAACTTTGTTGAAGTTTTATTATGATAAAATGCCATTTTTATATGCAGGAATCTCTGAAATAAATATGCTGACTGTTTATCTGGTATTCTGCAGGTCCTTGCTGGCTGCTGAGAGGTCTTCCATAATTGGTGCTCTCCTTCAGAGAAGCGGAAATCCAGAAAGGTCTGTAAAACACTTTTGCTTAAATGTCATCCAGAATGTTACTGCCTGACTAATTTATTTAATATTTTAAAGTGTGCAAGTTAAAAGAATCAGTGCAGACTTACTCAGAAGTATTCAGTTATCTCCAATTCTCCTAACAAAACAAATACTGAAAAAACATTGTAAACAAAATATTAAAATTAATCTTTTTTTCCTGCTAAGTTTGAACTTTGCATTTTGGGATTTTTTTCTGCAGTTTTCCCCATATCAATACCTGAAGAGGTTCTGAAAACTCAAATATGCATTTTTGATTAATTAAAAAATAAGTCCATTCTCATGAGGAAATTTGCTGAAGTTGGTCCAATAGACTCACCCAAAAGTATCAATTCTGTGCACAGTGGCATGTTTAGGGACAGTGATATCATTATCTGAGAAATAGATTAATCAATGTTGCCTCTTAACTGAGGCTTTTATCTTTGTGGGAACTACTGCCAATCTATCTCAGGGTAACCCGATACAGATTTTGTTCATTTGCCTTACCCCAGTGCTGCCTCTGTGTGCCTGCAGCCTTTCAGAGTGATACACAGCATTACTTTCCTGTGAGAACCACCTTGCCACTACCTAAAGCGAAGAACGTCTTGCTTTGTGCCATTGTGGGAAGAAGTTTGGAAAACCAAGTACATTATAAAATCAATGATTTTTGGTTTTCATCCTTTCTTTCATAAAAACTACCATGGAGCATAAGGAAATTACTATTTTTAGAAACTGTGAAGCAACCATGAGAGCTATTGATCAGTCTCACTCTTTCTCTGTCTCTCACCTCAGATAACACTGGATCCATATCTGGCTCAAGAGCATTCTTGGTGTTGTTTCTGATTAAATATTTAAGAATAAGAAACCAAGGCTCAGTGAGTTGAATGGAAGTTTGCTCTTTTAGTTCTCTTAGGCATTTATCGTGATTTATAAATCTCCAGAGATGAGTTCAGATAGAAAGCACCTGTCAGTCCAAGAGCACTATGTGAGTTCAGCCACGAAAGTGTCTCTTCTCCAACTCCTCTGCCTTCATGAACTGAGTCTGTACCCTGCAGTCTTCATCCATGCTGGCTTTGGATCTGGGGGTGACTCCTGCCCTTTCTACGGTTGTGCAAAGGGGAATTTTCTTTGCCAAGAGCAGACTTAATCACAGCCGCATGTCTCAGATGACTGGTGTGTCTCAGCACACTGCTCACCTCTGTGCGTTCATTGCAGCAAGAGCATAGTTGTTGCTCATGACTGTGTAACCCAAGTGACTGTATGCACAGAGCCTGTGGAATATCTTTCTGCTTGTATAATATTTGCAAAAGATGAAAAGGAAGGAATTTTGGTGTATTTGTATGAAATAAAATATGTTCTTAAAGGCATGTGCACAGCAGAATAGGTAGTGCAGGATAAACAGCAGAGTGCATTATTTTGTAGGTGTGCGGTGATCAATAATTGTTCTGTAGCATTCGTATGAGCAACCAGCCCACGTAGGGCCAGGCAGGATGCCTGACTGGTGTCTGAGGGCCCCAGAATACACATAAGGGAACTCATAGAAGTAAGTTGCTAGTTCGATTGCCAAATTACTCAGCATTGGTCTGTAATGTGTTTTGACTCTAAAAGATCAGCCGTCAAGATAATGATGGAGGAGACATAATAAAAACTGCCATAGCTAGCAACTTGAGTATCTGTCTGTGCTGAGAATGAGAGCTGGCTTTCAGGCTTTGCTGTTCTCAGAGCATCGAGGGTACCAAAGACATTGATGGTGCGCAAGAGGACTTGCAGTCCTCTTGAAATTGCCTACCAAAAATGCTTCCATGCAGGAAGTGGTATGTCCCAAAGGCAGATTGTTGGAGTGTGTCCAGAGAAGGGCAATGAAGCTGTTGAGGGGTCTGGAGAACAAGCCTTATGAGGAGCAGCTGAGGGAGCTGGAATGGTTTAGTGTGGAAAAAAGGAGGCTGAGGGGAGATCTTATTGCTCTCTACAACTACGTAACAGGAGGTTGTAGAGAGGTAGGGGCTGGTCTCTTCTCTCAAGTGATGTGCGATAGGACAAGAGGAATTGGCTTCAGGTTGCTCCAGGGTAGGTTTAGATTGGATATTAGGGAAAAAGTTTACAGCTAAAGGGTTATTAAACATTGGAACAGGCTGCCCAGGGAAGCAGTTGAGTCTCCATCTCTGGAGGTACTTAAAAGATGGGTAGATGTGGTGTTTAGTGATATGGTTTAGTGGTGAATTTTGTCAGTGTTAGGTTGATGTCTGAACTAGATGATCCTAAAGGTCCCTTCCAACCTGGACAATGCTATGATTCTATGATTGATGTGGGGCAGCACCCCACAGGATTCTGAGTGAATAAGGCACTGATCTGCCTGGACAAGACAGAGCTTTGTTCTCCCTTGATAATTTGTTCGCCAAAGGATATACAGGCCTTTTGTGATTTGGGGACTCTGTTCTCTCTTTCTGCTACTTCTGAAGCCAAAGCCAGGCAGGCAGCTGCACTCACAGCATTTGCAGAGTGGCTGATGGTGCCTCCTGCAGACCAGGGACTGGGGAGATGCAGCTGTGGTCCTGCATGGTGGGAACCTGACACAGAAGACCTTACCTGATTCTTAGAAATGCAATTTCGCTGCTTTTTAAGAGAGGGCAGGGTAATTACTGATCTGTATGTGTTCCCATTTATTCCACCTGTGGCAATTCCCATGATGCTTGCCTGCCATTCCTGTCGTGAGCTGTGGATTGGAAGAAACTTTTTGACGTGTTGCTTCAACTTGTCTTGGAATTGCCTGTTGCTAATGCCGTCTAATGTTTTTTGCTCCTAATGAGTTTTATAGATCGTGTAGCATGAAGTTTTGATGTTTCTTCTGAATTAAGTGTCGATTTACATACAGCTTTCTCTACTACCTAGCTTGAGTTGATAGACGGTCTTGATGATTTCTTTTATAAATATTTCAATAAAATCTTTCTATGTGGTGGCATTTCCACTTCATTCCAGCTGGGTTGGCTGACATAAGGTTTTTATCCAGCACAGAATATTATAAAATTGCAAATCTCTGCAGCGTAAAGCTTAACAAGCTCATGGTCAGAGCTGCCAAGTGCTAACAATAAATGGTGGTTTTGGTCTGTTTTAAAATTCAGAACAGTGTGGGAACAAATATCAGCGTGCACATGAAAACTAGGTTTATTTCTAAAAGGATCTTTGGATTTTAGTTGCAATTTGAAAGATAGAAGTTATCAGGCAGTACTGGTGACAGAGACCTACAGCTTGCGTTCTCCTTCTGATCTTTTTTTTCCTGCCTCTGCCTGTGCAGGCAGCAGCATGTGGGAGAATAAGAATTTGCCTGGACAATTCTACCTCTGGAGATCTTCACAGCCCATCACTTCTTGCTCTGTATCGTGGTTTTCGCCAAAGAGGCCATTGGCCGGCAACAGATGCTCCCCCCCCAGCCTCTTGTGCATGAAGCGAAGGAGGAAAGATAAAGAGATTTACGAGTTTAGAAGAAACTGAACTACTTTAATGAAATATTAATAATAAGAGAAAAAGGAAAATAATGAAATAGACACATTATATACAAAACCGTATTAAGTTCCTGGGATGATGTCACCGGCAGGCACTGGGGAAGTCCCAGGCTGGACTCAGCAACGGGTGGGAACCAGGTTCTAGAGTTGGAGTCAGGAACACACCAATCGGGATCTAAGGCAGATGAATAGACAGGGTCATCCTTGGACATCAGCCATTGNCGACACTCTGTCTGCAGGTTGCAGTCACTCCTGGGACAAATGGAAAAGGAATAATGTGGAGGTCCTGGACCTCTGACTGGATATTTGGAGAGAGAACTGCAAGAGAAAAGCAAATACAATTTTATACTGAACACTGTGCAGTGGCATGAGTGTGCTGGAATTCTGGAACTGACCGTGAGGAAACTGTGAAATAAATATAGAACAGCCACAAGGCAGGAAAGCGTACCACCTTGCCAGGAGATATGGGACCTTTACAGCATCTTTAATCCAAGTGGGAGTTACTGATGAGATCAAATAAACCTTGCAGGCTCTTGATTCTCGTAAGGCTGTCATTTGGTTAACTCATGAATGACTTTGAAAGGGACTAATTAGAAACTAAACTGAAATGTTTTAGCAGTTAAAAATTTCCATTTATTTCTTCGCTTTTTATTCTAACAAAGAATTTTGACAATTTCTATCTACCTGGGGAATATCCTTTCCACCATGTCACGTCCTTTATAGTAAAAAATAGATTCTGTATTTTTTCCTGTTCTTTTCACATAAAAGCAGACTTGGTTTTGCTAGCAATATATTTGGAGTTAGAGACAAGTTTCCTTGAGTAAAAACGGAAATTTGAATCTTGGAAGAGAACACACATGAAAGTTTTATATTGCTCCGAACGACTTTTTTTTTCCCATCAGCTTAATTATTTGTAGAAAAAGGTTTTATAGACCACATCATATCACACCAGCCTTTTTCAGCATGCTTTTTGCTCCAGTGCCTTAGTGGGCATACCCAAAGTTTTTCTTATCATGCTTTCTTTTGTTAAAGAGTTCTTAAAGCCATACAGCCTCCTCCCTCAATATTTTGTGTTAAATGTGGAAAATACTGCTCTGGCGGAAAGCCACAGCATGGTATTTTGGCATCTGGAGCAGAATGTGGAGATGAAACATCCCCCTCAGTCTCCACCACCGCTGCAGCCCCCACATATATCCATCCTCAAAAGGACTCTGTTGAATACAAATCCACACAGGGAATCACATATGCCTGTCTTTCCAGTAGAAATGCTTATAAAAAATTAAACTCTTGGTTTCATCAAACCACAGCTCACCTTTTGATGATGCCCAAAGAGGTTCTTTGATAACCCTGGAAACCTTGCAACACCCAAAATTCTGTCTTAATGATAGCAATATGATGTATGCCATTGATTTCAGTAAGAGTACATGGGTGCTTTAATATAAAAATTCTTGGGTCAATATTTAATCAACAGTAGCTTTGAGAATCTGATTTCAGTTAGGCTATATTTAGATGTTGCTTTACAGTCACAAAGGGGATTAGAAATACCTATTCATATGTTGATGTGGGAAAGTATAAAGTGGGTTTAAGCTGGCACAAAGACAGAAAATAGAACAAGAACAAAAAGTCTGTCGCAGGCAGCAGAAAGAAGAGGCCTGAAGCAAAATTCAAGAGGATGTCATAAGCTTCTTTAAAAACAACTGAAAAACAGGCTATTAGGAGAAGTGGTACATGAAATGCCTGGCAATGCTGCAGCAAAGTTCATGTCTTTGCTCCTTGGTTTAACAGCAGTAGAGCAGGAGAAGGCAGCAAAGCCTGACTGCTGATCTTATGGAGGCCTGTCTCCCCTCTGGTCTTGTGCAGAAAAGATGATGTATGGTGCCAAGAGACAGGTTAATGGAAGGCCCTGCCCATACCAGCAGCACCCAGCACCCATGTTGGTTTTGATGCTTACAGCGGTGTCTGGCTTATGGTGATGTGTGCAGGGCTATGGGTGATGCACTTGGCAGCCTTGCCCCAGAAGATTCAGCAATTGCTAAAGCCCTCTCACAGCTTCTCCTCCAGCGTTTGGCTTGTCAGATGGTTAGATATGATTTGGTGGGAGAAGAGTCCATGGGACATTTTAGGATGAAAAGGAGCTTTCAGATTCGGGTAAATTCATCTGTCTCATATGTTACCCACAGCAGGTCTTACAGCAAGGAGACTGTTCATGTCATGCGGCCCATAAGCTGTGTTTCTTGTGCTACAGTTTGTTACATAACATAAGATTATAAAATTAAAATGAAAACCAGTCTATATCTTTATCTTTTATCATCTGGAAAATACTCTCAAAATAGTGTAATTTTTAACAGTCTTCTTATTGCTTCATAGCACAACTCCCCTGGCATTGTGATCCTGCTTGGTGTGATTTATTATTGCGCACTAACAGTCTAGCACTTTTTAAAAGTTGCCTATGAAAGTCTGGAATTCTAAAAAACTCTCTTTTTCACCTTGCTAGGTGCAATTGCATGTGTGGTGGAGAAACTGGCTGAGCTGCTGTCATCGGAATATATTCCATACACGTGGCTCTCCATGTTGGGTCTTTGCTGGTGTTGTAGAATTGATTATTTAGAAGGAAACCAGGTGTGTATTTCTGCCTTCAGCACTTTGTGTACAGAAAGAGCTTGCTGTTGTATTCGCACTGACCATTCACTGTGGAGCCCCTTGATGACCATAGCAGACTCTATTTGGGGCATGTTTGAAGGAAAAACTTTCATAACCACATTCAGCCCTTATTTTCATTTTCTACAAGTCCTCTGAAGAATTCATATAGTATATAAGTATGAAACATAATTCAGACCTCAGTTTGATAAAGTAATGAGCAGACTTCAAAGTCTGAGGAGTTCACTTCAGTTCAGGCAAGTGCTGAAAAATCCAAAGGTTTGCTCAGATCTTCCCTGAGCAGGCCTGGAGTTGAACGGGAAATGTAAAAGAACCTACTTTCTTTTCCTCCTGAGATTTTATACATGCTTTCTTCTCAGCTGCTCTGGGAATAGGAAGTGCTGAAGCACTCAGAAAATCAACTTTAAAGTATTGAAGCTTGACTTTTTGAAACCTCAGAAGAGGTTATTTGCTTTCAAGTGGTCATTTGAATCTGACCCTAATAAATATGCTGCACAACTGCCTTTGTGATATTTCTGGAGGACCTTCTCCTCTTTTCAAGAAGACAGCAAAGTGGAAATATTATAGCTTATATGGGTGCTAAGGAGGATTTGCTTTTACTTGTATTTTTTGTTATTCTTTCCCTTTTGGTGGTATCACTGTAGCAGAGTGTCAGGACTCTACCCAGGCAACACAGAGCCCTGCTGAGGGCACACACAGCCCAGGATGCACAGCGCTGGCCTGAGCTGTGTTGTAGGTGTGCCTCCTCCGAGCCCTGGTCCCTGCTGCTCTCCCACTGTTGTAAGGATCCCCTTGACTGGTGGCAGACATCCCTTGTTGCCTTATTGCCCTGCCCTTGCCTTCAGCTCCTGGCTCACCTTCCCTGAGGGAGCAGACAGAGAAGTCTGTAGACCTTTCATGAGTACAGAGAGCTCTGCTGCTAACCTTGGTGCAGTATGTTTTCTTGCTTGAGGTGAACTTTACAGACAAATATTGCCAAGCTCTTTCAGCTTTTCAAGTGAAACATCTTGCATTATGTTTTAGCCACTCAGTCCCAGTGGAGGCCCTGATTTGGTTGCATATGGGTCTTCATATTTTAAATCTTTTTTT
>VXBO01013494.1:89219-103342 GCA_013400135.1 Rhinoptilus africanus
TTTTTTTGACTGTGGGAACTGGCTGTATCCTAGAACAGAGAGTAAAATGGAAAAAGTAAAATCACTACCTTCATTTTCTCACAAAATGCAAAGTTAGCTGAGAATCTGCTTTGTTCTGTATGAGATAATTCCCTGAAAAGAAAAGAGAATCTCTTCCCTGGATGTAGCAATGCAGTATAGCATTAACAGTTTTATATAGATTGATTATTACCTCTTTGGGAATCATCAGTCATCATCATGTTTTTAGGAAGGCTTTTTCTGTTAGTTGGTGTATATTCAGTCTCATAACTTCATCTTCTTACATGGATGCATGAAACCCTCGAGTTAGGGGATTGATTAGTAAGGCCCAGGTCTTCTGTGAATGCCATTTCACAGCATCACAGAATNTTCCCTGTACACATTTATGTTTGTGTTTGCACAATTGAAATGTTAATAAACAACGAAATCATAAACATATAATACATATACATGTTATTATACAAATATTATGATTCATTTCTGCCTTGCTTTCTAGTGAGTTCATCAGTGCCAGGTCATGAAGTCAAGCCATGAGGAAGACTCTGATTTTGTAAAACCTCTTTTCTTGTTTTAATGATGCCAAGAACTTGAGAAAATATGGCAATTTCAAACACAAGAAACTCATATGGAGAACCATAGGCTATGAAGCCATAAGTTGAACTAACATCTTTTTTGCCAAGCTCATATGAAAAAAAGTCAATTTAATTAGCTTTGTAACATTATGCTATGGCATCTTTGTGGGTTGCTGTTCTAAAAATAAACTGGCTTTTCGTTCAGCTCACCGCTGTTGAAATACTCTACTCCTTTTTTACTCAATATTTCATAGAACATGAGAAAATAAGAGCAGAAGTCCATCCTCTGCCCCTCACATGGTCGATTGTGCATAAGAGGCATTTTCCCAAATTGATCTTAAAGGTGCTACTTGATTTCTGCCAGAGAAAAGCCCTTTGCATTGCATCTATTCTTGTGTGCTTGACACTCCTGCTGCCAAGAGTATCATTTGAAAGTCACGGATAGCTTTAGGCTCAATCCTTTCCATTCACTAATGAGCAGGTTGTAGATGAGAATAGCAACAATCCCTGCAGGACTGGACAGATGCAGTGGTAAGATTCAACAGAAAAAGGCTCGGAAACATTTCTTACAGAATCATTTCTGTATCACAAAGACATCTTTTGCATTTTCCCCATGCTTTTATCTATCAATGTAATAACTGTTACCTCTTTGGAAGAGACCATAATCAAATACTAATTTCCTGGCATCTTCAGCAATATTTTAGTCACCCTACTGAATTTTAAGTCTGCAGAATATAACTGCATGACTTTGTGTTTCCCTTATTTTGTTAAATAGTCTGATTTTTCTTCCATACTTTTTTTTTTTTTTTTTAGAGGTGGTGATTTGTTAGAATTATTTTAAAAGTCTAATCATGAGTGCTAGTGATGGAACTTCTCTTCTCCTTTAGTAACTTTGTGCATGTTTATAAAACAAGTGTTCCAGTGACAGGAATTTTCCTGCTGGCTTCCCATGATGTACAATGGACCATAAGCGCTGTCACTGAGCGTTTCTTTTTGCTTCTGTTAAGAGATAGGCAATTCTGTACCAAATTGTTCTGTCTAAATTCAGGGAATTTTAAAGTAGATAAATCCAGATATTTACAATGCGAATACAAGTAAATATTAAGATCTACAGCTTTATTAAGGTTGCAGCATCTTGTTTTTATAAGGAAGTTCAACTTGTGCATACACAAAAATGCAATAGATTATCCTAGAGTGAAAAATGCAGAGTCTGTTTAAACAGTGGACATGTGTACACATTTTCCAGTTTATGCTTTAAGAAAATAAAACTCCCAGCCTCCTCGGGTGCTCATGTTCCTTTGTAACAGTCTCAGTTGCATTGAGTATTAATAGTGAGAGAGGATATATATGACAGTTCTGTAGAGGTAGGGAATTTGAGTAACAGTATAACCTAGTTGAATCATCAGCTTCTTATATATTCCTGCATTCTCCCTTTTGTTCAAAGTTATTCTTTTCAACTTTATTCAACTGTGTTGTTTTCAAGACTTCTCATTGATGAAAATAGCGGCTCAGGTGAAGAAGGGAGGGTGGCTATGATCTTAAAAAGTCAAATCAGATCCAAGTAATTTGAAATTTGTGGTTATAAGAGCTGTGATTGCTCTGTAGAATCACTGAACATGACCCAGGAGGTTCAAAGATTTTTAAATTATGAGAACCTTGATAGAAAATTTTGTAGCTGACATTTGTGAGAACATATGCATATACAGGAGATTTAAAGTGAAAAATGTGATGCAAAACAAGGTCGCTATTTATTATCATGATAATAATTTATTATCCATATTAATTATTCATCATCAAGACAATTTGCAACATGAAAATACTTAGTTGTGATATTTTGTAAAATGGAAAACATGAGCTACTCCTTTGTAAAATACCTTTACGTGCCCATGTATATGAGCTTAAGATAGTCAAAGACATCCCCACTGTGGACTTCTGCTTGAGCATGCAAAGACACAAGTAACACATTTAATAATAAGTTTTAAATAGAATCTGTGGGGACATGTTTCATTTGGAGTTTTCATTGATCATCCACACACTTGCAGTTGTGGGCATGTAGCAACACGACTGAGTGTAAGAAGGCCAAAGACAGGAGAAAGTCCTTTATTATGTATGGTACTACTTTAATAATATGGCTGTATTTTCCCCTGGGTGTAACAAATAAATAGTTTTATCTTATTAGTAGTACTTTGAAACTGAATAACCTACACTGTCCTTGTTTGGTTCTCTTAAGCCTCTGTTGTATTGTGCTGACACTTCATGTCATTGTTAGGACAGAAACACAAAGAAAACTTTTAAAGAAGTTATAAAATTGTGGTGGAGGTACCTAAAGTAGGACCCTCTCACTTGACCTCAGGGTTAAGTTCAAATTCTGGTCCTGTCTCATTAAGTACCAATTTTGGTCACATTTCTGAAAGTCTGAAGTCAGATGTACTTTGCTGAAGTCAACAGAAACATTTCATCTTAAAATTAGTGTGAATGCTCATATTAAAAATTAATACCTGTTATTTTTTATGTTCCATTCACTTCACATTTTTCCTTTGAGGAAAAATGAATCCCTTTCCTTTTCTTCCTGTTAATGAATTTATTTTAATAATAAGAATATGAAAGGTAATGAAGCTTTTCTATTTTCTGCAGAATAATTAAAGATTCACTGGGGAGAGGGAAGCATTGTGGAGCCCACTGGCTAGGAGATTCACAAAGAAAATTAAAAAATGAAGTTTGAACCTCTAGTCCAATTAATATTTATGTATTTTATGACAAAAAGAACAATTCCCACTAGACAAAGCCCTATTTTAGACTATTCATTAGTTTTGCAGAGCTATTAAGTCTCTGTAGATATCTAAGCTATTTGGACCTGAAGCCCCCTCCCCTCAGGTAAGTAAATTCACTTTGGATTAGATAATTTAGGTAAGTGGTTTAGGACTGCAGTAGTCACATCATTTTGAACTGTTTTACCAGGCTAAGTCCTGAATGGGTTTGTAACGTAGGGGCAGCAGAGTCCTTCAGGCTGTGCCTGCGCTTTGAGCCCCCTCTTGCAGGGACCCATGTAGGCACCCCCCTGTCCCTCACACCCCCTGTTTTTTCCGGCTGCTCAGTGATGCCAAGCAGCGCCCAATGGAAAGCCCTTGGGTCTCTCCTTGCGATGCTTTGATGCCAGGACTAACGAGAGTGAAGTTTGGAGCAGCTGTGGTGAACTGACTCCCAGGCAAAGGCCTTCCCACAGTTTTAGGACCGTTCATGCTCCCTACCCTGGTCTCTGCAGATATCCTTCAGCTGAACGCCCCACACAGCTGGACAGGGAAAGCAGAAATGCTCATTCTGCTGCCTTCTTCCTTGTGCCTCAGAGGCTTACAGAAATATATAGGGAAGCGAAGGGGTGATTTGAATATCATTTAAATAAACTCCTTGGTTTTCTCTCCTTCTGCTTGTGCTCATCTCTATGGAACCACAAAAGAGAATCTCTGAATTTAATTATAAACACCTTTTCAGCCTTCCTTCATTCAGCTGGGTACCAGCATGCCAGCAGCCCCCTCAGAGATGAGCTGCAAGCTTCAAAGTCTATAATAACTGCTTTTAAATACAGGTATATAGTGCTACATGAATCTGAAAGGCTACATTGTGGATTACTTGATTACTCTCAGTAAATTTGCCTACCTTCCGAGTAGAAGAAATTTTTCTCCCTATCTGCTAGTACTGCAAATCAAGGTTCTGAAATACAAATGTTTTTTCTACCCTAGTAATAAAGGTCAGTACTTTGTAGTCAGTACTTGCACAGACAATTAACTCTCCTTGGTGTAACATTACATGAAATAAAAGATAATAGTCCTTGCTCCTGGAAAGTTTTTGGTTTTTCTGGAAAAAATATTTATTTAATTTGTAAGGCAGAGAGACGAAATACATGCAAGAAATGTGTCGACAAAACTGTGGTGTTGTTATTTTTGCATAACCATTTTCACTGAATCAGAGTTCTAGATTCCAGAGTGGAAATGTAATTTATGGAATAAATGCACTTAAAACAAGTATTTAAATCTTACAAGTTCTCCTCTGTCTAAGATAATAATGACTTAGGAGACCCAGGAATACAGCTTGAAACACTTTTGAAGCTCATGTTTTCACATCTGTAGAACTTCATAGCTCTGAGTCAACTCAAAAGTTCCTATTCTCCACACAGCGAATATACGCAAGTGGAACTAACCTCTCCTACACCATCTGGGGTGCCTAAATCTGATGTTGCTACACCAGTTTTACACCAGATCAAAAACTAGCCCTTGGCATTTTCAAAAAAAACCACTCGCATATTTATACAGGCTCAAAAAAAAGGTCTTTGTAGCATGAGTCACAGTCTGCAGCTTGACAATGACAAAGCATCTCATAATTTAGCCACCCTGAAACATTTACCATTTTTATTGTGTGTTTTCTCATGGTTTAAAGAGCTTCTGTGATTAATATCTATTATTTGAGGACATTGTGTGCAAAATTGTCAAAATCTACAGTCTAAACTAATTTATAGATTAAAAGTAATCTTGGACATTTGCCACTGCAAAGGACCATTTTATTAACCATGTCCGTTACCCTTAGACTTCAGGCAGTAACAAAATATTATCATTTTTAAATTCCATGTTGGCAGTGTCACTATGGTGTACTGTGGGTGCTGGTAACAAGTCAACACTTGCTGGTTGTTGCCATGTGGCAGTATCTTAGATAACACAGATATTTCCTGTTCGGTCGGGGATGCCATTGTGTGGGAACTGCCCATGAGCACAGGCTTGCGATGCCAATCATTCCAACCGCTTTTCAATCTGGTATTTGAAATGCCACTAATAGGTTGGGTCCTGCTGAAGGTTCCCTCATGCTATTTCTCGCTTTCCAATGACTCAGGGATGAGGAAGTTTGTTAGTTTTTTCTGCCTCTCATTATCTCTGTCTTCTAAGTAGATTTAGTAGTTAAAACCAATCAGTAATGTGTCACTGAAAATATAATTTGTCTGGAAATACTAATCTTGCACACAAAAGAATTCACAGGTGTGAACAATTTATTGTTTGCCAAAGCTTTTACTGGAAAAACAAGCCACTTTTACCAAAACTTTTGTTAGAAAAAAAACATTTCTCCTCCAAACCAGAATTTCTGATCAGAGAAATAAGTCTTGCAGTTCAGGTACTCCATTGGGCTTTAGTATTCAATTATACAAACTCTAAATGCTCCTGTAGAAGAGACAGAGAGAGCATAAACCTCCATGTAGGTTTAATGTTATTCTACGCAAGATCGTTGGTTGTGGGTTTCTGTCTCTTTGATCCTATATGAGTGTAAGAGAATTTGAAAGCCCTCAGTTGCACCAAAACCAAAAAGAGGAAATACCAAAAATATGACGTTTCTGAGAGTAATTTTTTTTTTCCATCTACCTTATGTATTTACTTGGAGAAGTAATAAGTGAATGATTTTCTGATGAGATGTGTTCAAAATGTGGTGGGCCTGATCACCACATGCGCTACTACAGTAATTTTACTAGAGTAAACTACAGGTTTTGGTGTTAAAATAATAATTTTTTATAGCATATTTGGTCACCTGCAGCCTGAAGCAGGAACTGTTCCCCCATGCATGTAATTGTGAAATAGGACCATAGATTTAAAAGTTGTTGCCTAGCGGGGAGCCAAACACCTTGTAAGCCCAATGAAAATTAGACTACTTGTTTTCTTGTGCCATTGGTGTCATCTGTAATACTTTAATGAATTTCTTAATCAGTGAAGCAATCTGTTGGAAACAAATCTATCTGAAGTACTCATATTCACAAGCTTACCTGCAAAAGGACTTTAGATGTCATTAAGCACTTGTGTGATCCTAAGCCAGACAGTGTTTTTTAATAGTGATTAAGCTTGGTGCTTCAGGAGCTGCCAGAACTTTTGCTGAAGCAAGGTTAGGGTCTGAGGGTGAAGTGGAGGTGCATCTTTGCATTATTCTCGAGTATGACGTGACAGATGCCATGAGACCAACAGAGCCAGGACAGATGGGCTGCCAGGGTCTGAGGAATGTGTGGGACATTCCCACTCCTCCCAGACCACAGAAGCTGGCCGGACGGGTGTTCACGCTTCTCCTGGTGCCACCGTCACCACAGGGCGGGGTGCTGGCACAGGGACATTTTCCCTCTGGGCGTGAATGGACACAGCTCATGCTGAAAATAGAGCTGAGCAGGAATTTTTATTGCAATATTTACTGTAGGTCAAAATGCCTTTCTTGTAAAAGCAAAGATTATTAAAGTGAAATAATGATTTCCCTGAAAGACTTTGCTTTCCATTAAAAGAAAAAGGAAACTGTTCAATTTTCAATATTCCAGGTTTTGAGAGGACCAAAGATATTTTCTGCTATTCACTTTAAAAAACTGTTTCCATTGTTTTCTATTGCCATATATGGTTTAATGTTCTCTCCCATCCTCTCTTCCATAATGCAAACCTGTCTAAACTGTGTAGTGATGAGTGAAGAAAACTAAAGGGAACATGGAGATAGCAGTACAAACAAATGATGTGTGATGATGTTGAATTTAATTTCAGCAGTTCAGTAAGCTGAAAATGAAGAATGACAAATTACCTAATTAGATTTAAAATGATGTGATGTTCCCGTACTTTGAAAGACCACATCTTGCAGAATTTCTATTTTTAACGTTTTTAGAACTTCTTTCCTGGTACAAAGCCAAATGTTAAAATGCTCATGTGGATTCCTTGTTTTAAGAAAGAAACGGTTAACAGATTGGAAGTGCCACCATAGTAAATAAACTTGCATTGTGTTATGCCTATGTGAGAGCTATTCCCATGGGTACTTTACAGCTTGTCTTCAATTACAGTTAATGGCCTAGTGCTTGTCCTGGCAGCCCTGGTGCTTGAGCACAGGGATGAGGCAGTGGGTGATGTTAGTCTGGTTTAGGCGCAACATCATTCTGAGCAACACCTGGGGACAGAATTCTTTCCACGGCATTTTGGCACAATTCAACTTTTGGTAGGAAAGCTGAGTGTTGGTTCTGTGATCCACGGGACGGCACGCCTGTGTGACAAGCCGGTCCCTATCCCAGTGTACTCCCATGCCCCGTGAGCAGCAGCATGTACACCACGTGTTTCTTTGGGGATGCTGCTGCCCCGCTGCCCTCTGCCCAAACAGCACTGTGGCAGCTACTGGCAGTGCTCATTTCTCCCAGCCTTCTGCTCTCGGTAGGTTCTTCATTCCTTGGCATTGAATGCCAACGTCTTCTGTGTTTTCTGTCACCCTGCACGAAACATAGTTGCCAGCAGCCTGTGGTGAGAGAGTTACACCGTGAGTGTTTAAACAATCGTTTATTTACACACCATGAGCACAGCATCCTTTTTAAGCCCCATGGAGGAGGGGCAGAGCTTTTCTATGCCATTTTAGATAATTGCAACAATTCAGCCGTCCAAAATGGCTCAACAAATATTCTTGCTGTTCTATGGAAATCTTTATGTCCATTTTCACATCCACATGTCTGAGTGGGAAGAAAATGATTTAGTTCTGATTCAGAATCACTTATTTGCCACTATGCCTACCTCACACTTGGATAATAAAACCGAGGTTTGGCCTGGAATGCAAGTAGGGGGTTGTTGCAAATGAAGCCATTCATTCAAAAATAAAAAAAGTGCAACACAAGATTATTTTGCTAGAATCTTTCAGCACATAAAACGAGAGAGAGCGAGAGAATAAATAGTTATGTGTGCCTTTACCAGTGGTGGTTTTTTGACATCATTGCTGGTTTTTCTTCCAAACAAAACCCATTAAAGAGGAAAAGAAAGATTAAATGGAAGAAAATTAATTTATGTCTACCAATAGTTTTATCAATTGCAGACTGTTCAGATAGTTATGAGAAGGTACAATGCAATAACAAAAGCAAAATTAGGTTGCCTTTATATCAAGAAAACAAATTTTACTCAGAACAATGAGCTTGTGTTGCAGCAAACACTCAGAGAGAAGTTGACAGCAACAGTCAAAGATGAGCAGAGATGACAGATAATTCTGATGTAGGAGGGAAGCGTCAGGCTGACAGGAGTCTGTCTCTGTTCTCCAGGTGTGAGAGATTTGTTTTGGGTTAGGCCCTCCCAGGGCTGTCTCAGCATCCAGTAGTTCAGAATGACATTTCCAAGGAGGCGTTGTGTTAGTGTCATTGTAGCAAAGACATTTTGGAAGTGTTTGACACTGGTCTAATTCAGCCTTCACCTGTGTATGAGACTCATACACAGAGATTTTGCATATTAATTTCTGCCTGCTCTAAGTCTGGCCATGAAGCTCAGAGAGGTTCATTTTCTACCACCATTCATGTTTTATGTGCTTTTTTCACAGTTCACAGTACCTGAAATAATAAGAGACTTGTGTCACCACCAACCAAAACAGTGCTCAGTGTCTCATGGCCTCCAGAAACAGTACTAAAAGTGGTCTGCAGAGAGGCAGTCCTAGCATTGACTTATCTATCATGTCCCTCTGGAGGAAATATTCCCAGCAGCATGTTTTGGATTTGCCTTGGAACATATTAGTGTGGAAGACTGGGGGCAAGAATCTGAGAATGAAATAAAGGATCTAACCTGTTTGTCTTACTGGCAATCTCCTTTGTTGGTTCACATCCTCCTGTGACTTGGTGTCTTGCATTGAATGTACGTGGAAAGCTCTTATTTTGGGTTCCAGCATTCACCTTTCATTTTTTTTCCCCTTGCATGGAACTTGAGCAAAGACTTCTGTTTCCCGTGGTGACTGTCTTTCAGAAATACCAGATCTCAGTTCTAATTAAAAAGATTGCAGTCAGGTCTGTGAGCATCTCTTACCTCTGTGAAGATCACGCACCAAGACCTGATGACAGAGCGTATCAACAAGAAGGGGTATCTATGGGTTCAGCACAGCAGCTTTGGTAGCCGCAACAGTGGATAATACCAGGGAACTGACACTTCTGTTATCAGGAGCTTGCAGCATAATTGTTAACTGCTTTTTTGTGAACAACCACTTTAAACTCACTCTGTTTTGGGGAGCGCAGGGGAATGCTCTTAACTTGGAGCAGGCTTTTGAATGCAGCAGTTCAAGAGACTCTTGTGAGTGTCAGCAGGTAGATGGGTATGACAGGATCTCAAACAAGGATCACAGCAAAGTCATTCAGGAAACAGCTCCAGACTTTCCTGCTTCAACCAAACGAGAACCTCTTGGCTCTGAGGTGGTCCAGGATGGCATAGGCTGCAAGGAGATGTAAGTATTGGTTAGAGAGTGTATGAGTATGGTCTCCGTAGCCCCCCTGATGCAAGAGGTGCACGCTCAGCACAGGCAATTAAGGTACACAGTAGCAATGCATTAAAAAAAGAACAATTTGGTGGTGGCTTAGGACAGGGTTTTTAATCTCCTCCCCAGCTTTTATTACAATAAGTAAAACAAAACATACAGATTTAACTTGCTGTTTCTTAAAATGCCAAATAAAGTTGTAGATACTTACCCAAAAACCAATGCCTATGTTTTCTCTGATGTATTCTCGCAACAAGGGTTGACAGACAGTTCTCTGAATGGGAGATGCCAACTTCAGCTTCAGGTACCACAGCAGAAGAGAAATCTGTAGGTAATTCATTGACACGAACAAGGCAGTTCATCTGCTAATGACATTTAACCAAGCTCGCTAGAGAAATACGCCAGTTTATTACTGCTGCTCTCTTTTGCACTGCTGCTGTTATATCTGTATTTGTTCCAGTCACTGCTTCGGCTAGGTTATTTGCAAGAAATGGGCTCTCATTTTTCTCAGTACACTGGAGCTGAACATCACCACAGCAGTTCCCACTCTGTTTTATATTAGTATTGTATAATGTCATCTTTATTGTTTTATACATGTTTATAGCACAATGGCATTCAGCGAGGCTATAAAAGGCAATCTAGCAAACACATCTTTTACATTTGCTACTCTTTTCAAAAATGTAATGGCAGAAGAAATAGGAAAGGGACATCTTAAAGCTGACAGCTCAATACCATTTATTATAAAATTGCTTGTATTTTTCTAAAAGTGTATTAATTGCCTACACTTTGTGTAGATCATGTGAACTCTACCTGACCCTTCAGCACCCTGCAAATGCAGTATGCTGTGGAAAAATACTCTCTCCAGCTCATTAGCACAGGTAGCTAGATGCTCATTCAGTGTTCAATGTGACATTTTGTTAATGATGCAATGTAAAGAAGCGTTTCATATTTTAAGTTGTATTTTTTTCCCTAGTTCATTTTAAAAAGTGTCTTTTATTTTCTGACAAAGTACAGCAACTGAAACTGGAAATAATGGTTAGCAGCTCTGGAAAATAACTTGTTAAAATGTCCTTGATGCAATTTTTAGGAGTCTTAAAGTTATGATTACAAAGATATTTTCAAGAACACAGAGCTCATGTATATAAATGTGAAGTACAGCTGGGTTTGGTTTAGATATTCATTGGTTATTTATTCAGACCTTCAGGACTGACTTACTTGAAAAAGGTGTCTGTCCCTCTGCTTTCTAGCCCTAGGGTTAGACTGGCTCTTGAGAGACCTATAGTAGAAATCACAAGTACAAGACAAGGGCATATTAATGCCTTTAAAGAATAGGCTGTTTTCAGCACATATTTAGTAATTGCAATTGTTAGACCAGTTAGGTATATCAGGCAATTCTTTTCAGAGGTATTGACTATTGGAAATATATATCCCACTTGTTAAGAGAATAGTACATCTATGAAACCCAGGAGATGAAAGCATAAGAGAAATTTAAAATCCCTGTGAAAACATATGACCCACTAGCCTGCTGAATGGTTTTACTATTAGTGTAATGTCAGCCTCTGTTCTTTCAGAAATGTGCCAGTCTGCCTGTAAAAGCATTTGTTAGTGCCTCTTATCAATTATTTACCAAATCTGTAGACGTCTAAACATCAGTTTCCTAAACTGGTGAGGATTTCTGGGCTGATGTTCTAACTCTGAAGCAAGATACTAAGGGCTCAGGTGCTGACACTGACCCTAAATGTTGTGTTGAAGACAACTTTGAGGTAAAAAACACACACAGAGAGGATTAATTTGTAGTACAGAAAGTTCAGATAAGCAGTTTTTGCTCAGTAACACAAAGGCATGTCAATAAAGGAGAGCTTCCATGTGTAATGACCTTTGTATTTAGACGGAGATGTGCCTGATAATACAGAAAATGCTTAAATACCTTTCTGATTTTATGTTTACAGTGTGGGGGTTATGGCAGGTTTTTAACTGTTTCCGTAAATAATGAAAACCCCCAAACTATTTGTAACAGAGACCTGGCCAGAACATTTCCAGAGAAACACGGTATTGTTGAGAGCACGATTCTGTGCAAGCTGAAATGCTTTTCTGAAGGAAACTGATTTTGGTGTGGTTTTGGATTAGGGAACCTTGAGCTCTGCAACTGGAGGGAAAAGAAAGGCTATGCTTTATTATCCCAGTGCCTCTTGTAGGGATGCAGCAATGGAGTCTGGGAGAGGTTCTGGCTTCTCATTGTACAGTAGCATGATCAGAGTCAGAGGAAGGTCTCGTGTTTTCAATACCACTTTAAAAAACACTATTTCATGAAAATGCTCAGAGGCAACAGTGAATCTGAAATGAACGGAACACAGCCACTGACCAGGACCAGGCTACTCCAGTTGACCCCTAGGACCAAGCAGAGGTGGTACCACGACTACAAAAGAGCTCTTACTGATCATAGAGCCCTAATGTCACCTCCCCACCCCCACCCCCCTCTCTTCAGTCTTTTACTGTAGCTTTATTTTTAAATCATTCTGAATTTATTCCATAACCATACAATGTGGCAATAAATTTCTGGTTTACACTGTCCATCCCATTTTAATTTTTAATTGTGTCAGTTTATAAAATGTTTAGGAAGTATTTAAATAGAGGTGGGACCCAGATGGAGTACTGAGATTCACAGCTGAATTCTTAACAAACTAACATTAAGAGCATCATGGCATCTTGGCATTTAAGTGAGGAATTTAAAAAAAACCCCAGCCTCTCACTCTCTGATGTGAAATGAAAATGTTAAATCTCCTCTCATGCATCCAACTGCACCAGCAAGTAAAAAGGTGTTAATAAAGAAGAGTATTGAGCAGTGTGATTTTTCTAGCTGAGAAAAACAGGATGTATTTATGCATCATTTCCAAATGTAGTTCTAGAGAAAGAGTAGGTAGTGAAAGAACCATATGTTCAAAAAAAGAGCTGTGAGATCCTGCATGGCACAATGACAAGTGTGGGAAGGCATATTTATTAGAAAAAAATGTGAGTAAATATTCACAGAGAAGGGTGGATATGAACTGTTTTAAAGGTTACAATACTCCTTAGGCAATTTGTCTTGTTTTCTCTCTGTAGCCGTTTCCTTTTGAAACACAAGGTGTCATTTGTCTCATCGTACAGTCAGACTGTGTTGGACCTGAGTAGAAGAGAGAGTCCTTGGTAGGTCACTGGCAACATAGGTAAATCTGCTGGAAAAGAGAGGGTTTTGGTTGGCAGTACATCTTCTGAGTAAGTAATTTGACTGATTCACTCCTTAATGTTATCATTTTTATTCTCACTGCTGGAGAGAAGAGGAGGATTGGCATGACAGCGTGCTGTGAATGCAGCGTGATGAATGCAACTTCAGACTGTGTCATAATGTACAGTACCATCCTGCATGAATTGTGGAAGTCTCAGTTTTGAGTGATGCAAATGGATATGGGCTTTAATCTTGTGTAGCCTTATTAACCTTTGCAAAATAACTTTGCTATCCTGTTCCCACCCATTGGAAAAACTTCATACCTCTTTGTCAATCTTGGCAAGAAGAGCAGGCAATGGGCAATGCAGAGGGTTGGTCTCAGGGACTGTGAAGTATTACTAGGCTAATCTGTACAAGTTTGCATTGCAGTTACTTGTGTTCTCCTGTCTTTGAACGTAAATGTAGATGTATCCCTCCTGTTTCTTTTCCACTCCCTATTTATCACCAACATTAAAATTGTAGGAGGGCAAATTCTGATGCCTACCTTAAGACAGTAAAACAATTATATAGCAAATTGTGCAGTCCACAGGATTTTAGTGCTTATTCACTGACAAAACACCAGAACCTAAACCCAGTTAGTTAGCCAGTTAATTCAATTCAGGAGAGGATGCAAACCTATTTATACAGAATTATATTTATGACAACAACATATTTTGGAGACAGTGGCTCATGGCAGTGCGTGATTTCAGTGCAGCAAAGTTCCAGTCCTTAACCAGCCCTCCTGAATCCAAAACAAACAAAACATCACCATCATCTTTTCAAGCATAATTTCCCAGAATAAAAAGTCTGTCTGCTTATTCGAAGTGCAGACCAAAAGTCTTTTAATGTACATAAATTAGAAGGTACAACTAGCAGAGAGTTCTTGATGGAATCCTGACCTAATTAAGAAAAAATTAAAAGACTCTCTTGGGTACCTGGATTGTATGTAGTTTAGACTTTCATTCACATTCCCTCATGTCTCTCGCTGTGGGGGAAGAGTATGAAATTATACATGGATTTGTGTTTTGAAGCTGCTAAAATCC
>VXBO01013494.1:110072-145826 GCA_013400135.1 Rhinoptilus africanus
AAAAAAAAAGAACATCACATTTCAGCCCTTTGTTTAAAAAAGAAGTTTCTTTCATCTGAAATATTCTGGTTTTATTTTCCCATCATAACCTCAACTCTTCCAGCCTCTCTGGTCTGAAGTGTTTTTGTCTCCATGATTTCCTGCTCTCTTTAGTCTCCTCAAGCAGTGAGCAAAGAAATTTCAAAACATGTTATTTTTCTAGACTTAGCCAGTACCTGGTGTTTCTGAGAAGGGGAATCCATATTTAGCCTCACCAACTGCATAAAGAGTNACTGCATAAAGAGTTTGGAAATCGAGTGCAGTATATGAAGAATGTGGCTGACTTGGAAACCTGAATGTAGATCTCAGTGTTCTTAAATATTCACAGTCAGGCTTCTGGCCTGTGAGACATCTCTACTTTAACAACTTCTCTTATCCATACTCAAGTGAATTTATAAGTAGACATAAAAGTAGTTGGATAAATAGGTTAGCTTTCTGCCCTTACTAACACTACTGTTTTGTGTTTTGTGGTTTTTTTTGTTGTTGTTTTTTTTTTTTTTTTTTGAGGGCATGAAGCCTGTCAGGACTGATAGGCAGTTGGCAATCCTTGAATCAAATCAGTCTACCACGTTGAGGTGGAAGAGAGATTCACCTGGTGAGACATCTCACCTTTACTCTGTGTGACTGATGTAAATTCATTCTAGTTGCATTCGCTTCCTTTCATCTTGCACAATTTCACTCAGAGTAGAACAAAGCAAGTTATTTCCTGTAATGTCATCCTTTTCTGTGAAGAATGTTGGATGCAAATGAAGCTATACAAGGTATTGTCATATATCCATCACACATCTTCTGCAGCTAAAAAGAGCAACATAGAGGATTCACAGGGTATGACAATGTACAAGTAAGATAAAGGCTTCCCTCAATCAGCATTTAGCTGGCTTCTGCAAGGTTAATTTTTCCAATAGTTCATCTTTTTGGCATTTATTTCTCACAGTTCTTACTGAAAACTGAACTAACATTAATCTTGAAAATTATCTCTTTTCAAGTTATTGGCTTTTTTGATGACTTTAGTACCTACAAGCATATGCACAACAATGAATACATATTCTACATTTAATTACTTTCTAAAAATAAAGACCAAAAAAGAGGGTTTAGAGAGAACATTTGATTTCTATCAAGAAAGAAAAAATAATGAAAGAATTTTAACTCCACAATTCATTCTTTTCTTGAGGTCCTTACCACTGTTTCTTCCCAGAATAAACTTAAACATTGTGTCTTTAGTCAGACGTTGAGAATTAGAGAATCATTTTTTTGACTATATGTCATAGGTTTTTATTTTATCAGGACTGCACTTATTCTTTTTCTGGAGTTTGTTTAAACCAACTACAATTTTGCTAAATTTTACCTAAGAAACATCCCTTTCTTTTGTCTCCTAATACGTTACCATGAAAAGAGCTGCAGCCTTCATTAGAAATGGATTCTGAGCAGAGTCTAGAAATAAATAAGTAACGGAAACTACATGGAAACATGACTACAGACCATGAACTTCCATGAGTGAATGCATGGATTTTTCTAATCAATAACAGTAACAATTTCTAATCAATAAGCAATTTGCTGCTACTCCTCTTTTAGTGCATTTACTTTTCTCAGGGATTTGGAAGAGCTGCAGATATTGGCTTCACAGTTTTTCATAACCCAATCTCCCATAACCCAACCAGGTGGTGTACAGGCATTAGATCCTTGTAATCAGAATGGAAATTGAGTAAGGTGAGAAATAAAGGGCTGAGAAGACACAGATCATCGCAGCTCAAGGTAGATGCCTGAACACTTTCCTCCTCAATCCCTTACTGCTCTGTGCAAAAGACAATCACTGCCAAAAGGATGCAATCCTTCAGACACAGTACAAGATCTAGGCTCTCAGAGTACTAGATATTTTTTTTTCTGCCAGTATATTTAAGGGAATGTTTTTAAATTCTGCGAAAAAAATGTGTGTGTGATTATCATTTGACTTGATAGTTCAAATCAGGTTTCAGTTTTATTTGCCACAGCAAGGAGGAGAAAGGAGGTTGCAATGCGAGCTGAAGCTGCAAAATTCTCAAAGTATAATGGGTAGCAAGCAAAGAAGAAAGAGAAGGGGCACTAGGGTAATTTGCCTGCAGATTATTTCAGCAGGTAGAAGAAATAGTCTCTGAAGGGGCCAGAAAAAAACACAGAAAAAAAACACATGGCTTGAACTGAGCCTTCAGCATTTGAACAGGTGCTCAAAGAATAAAGACGAGTTCAAACAAGAACTCTGAATTACAAGTTCACTGTGAAGTGTAAATCTTGGCATCCAGAATTTCACCTATACTCAATAAAACATGACAAATGTCATGAAACTTCAGCACAGCACAACCTTTCATGAAGGCTGTTGAAACTGATGTTAATATTTGTAAGGAAAATAAAATAATAGGCCTCTTTAATGAACTGAGCGATTACCAGTAATAGAATTTGTTTTATTTGTTCGGTAGTATCAGCAACATTGTGTGATCTTTAACTATATAACTTTGGTAACAGCTGTATAACAGTGGTCTTGATTTCACAGAACAATTATCAGTGACATCTTTATCAGCGTCCCACGGTGACTTAAAGATTTTTCATCAATCTGTCCTTCACTATGCAGAGGACAGCTGCCTTTTTAGATTAATTTTTAGCTTTTATAAAATTAAATATCTGATTTGGAATTTATTTGTATGAAGTCCCTAAATACTGTCTCAGTTCAGGGACAAAGGCAAATGGCAAACTTTGCTTTTGATAAATTACTAAAATCATATTTCACCTTCACTGTACTTACCTGGTACAAAAATAAGTTTTTAAAAGAAGAGCATAGGTAGAATCTGATTTTTACAGTATAAGAGATGGTAGGGGCCCCCTTTTCAACTTGGCTCAGCTGTGCCTGAATAATATTGAGTGCATGTGCAGAAGATACCACTACTCTTTGGAGAGGTTGTATGTTTGCGAGGCACAGGAGACTGGATTAAAGATTGACCTGTATAAACTGCATCTCCATGATTTTGAGGGTGTGTAAGGTCTTTAGAATGTTGCTTGTCCCAGCATGGGAACACTACCACCAGCACTGCTGGCACGTGTGCATCACAGGGCAAGAGGGAGCTCTGCAGGGCAACGGCTACTACTCCCTCCTCCAAAGCCTCTGGGAAGGCTTTTCTGACATGTAGAAGCTGTCTCACACTGGTTCTGTGCCACAGCCCAGGCTCATTTCAGGGCTTGAGGCCAGCTTGCATAAAGGAGGTTAAAGTGTGAAAAGAGCAACAAAAATGAGGATTACCAGAGAGAAGACAGGAAGGAAAAAGATGTGAAAAATGTTAGTGAAAAAATGAGGAAACCTGCAGGGACAGGGACTCAAGCTAAACTTTTTCTCTTATTTAAACCAGTATAAAAACAAAACAAAATGAAGTTCTGTTTTGTTAATACTCACAAAAGCGGAGCCAAATTTTGGCCCAAATTGAAGGATAATCCTTACAGTGGCAGAAAAGAACAGAATTAGAGCATTGTTATGATGAAGTCTCTGTGGAGAAGTTGATAAACCTCTATTTTGTTCCACTACTATTTTCTGTTCCAGACCATGTCCCCTGTTCACACACAACAATAGCAGCTGTCCTTTGATCCCCTCACAGAATCACAGAATGGTAGGGTTGGCAGGGACCTCTGGAGATCATCTAGTCCAACCCCTCCCAGGGCCACCTTAAAGCAGGTTACACAGGAACGCGTCCAGGCGGGTTTTGAATGTCTCCAGAGACGGAGACTCCACCACCTCCCTGGGCAGCCTGTGACAGGGCTCTGCCACCCTCAAGGGAAAGAAGTTCCTCCTCATGTTTAGGTGGAACTTCCTATGCTCAAGTTTGTGCCCATTCCCTCTTGTTCTGTCACTGGGCACCACTGAAAAGAGCCTGGCCCCATCCTCCTGACACCCACCCTTTAAGTATTTATAAGCATTTATAAGATCCCGCCTCAGTTGCCTTTTTTCCAGACTTAAAAAACCCAAATCCCTCAGCCTTTCTTCATAAGAGAGATATTCCAATCCTCTAATCATCTTGGTAGCCCTTTACAGTTCCTTGTCCTTCTTGAGTTAGAGAACCCTGAACCGGACACAGGCAATGACAACTCAATGACAATGACAACTCAAGATGAAATGGTAGGCAGAGTTGAAAGTTAATAAAACAGATTTGAATTTTAGTCCCATTAAATGTAATTTGATTCAGTAACCAGAAAAGATTCTTTGGGAAAGTAAGATAGGACATAACGTATGACAGGACACAGCTTTGGGAACTTATGATAGCACATGCTCTCAGTCACTGAATGTATCAGCTGGCTTAGAGAATCTTGTAATTATTGCAAGATTTAAAATTGTTTATTGCATAGATTCTGGAAATAGTCATCAGAAATTTGCAACAAATAATTAATACTGAAAACCTTAACCTTATTTGGGAATAACCACATTTTTTTCTGTTCACTGGATGGATCAGGACAGAATATATGCTGAAAATCAATTTTAAGTGATTCTAAAATCAAGTCTCTTGTAAATGGTCTCCAGTGTTCACTTAAACCACTAGCTTTTGGAAATGTTTATGCCAGTAAACTGACTCTATAGTATATTTATAGAAAGCAGATGTGGCTGAATTAATTTTATTTTAATTGGGATGAATATTCACAGGCATTTTGAAATAGGGACCTAATGCCAATTGCATTGCAACTCTCCTTACTGAAAAAAAATCCATGAGAGCATGACCAGGTGTGAAGTTATGCGCTGAATTTCTCACATTGCAGCAATTCAAGGAATTAATAGTGTGGATGAGAGTTTTTTCTAATGAATTTGCATTCTGTCAACTCATTTGAAATAACTGCATATGACTGGCCCAATTGTTGTTCAGGAGCATGCTCTGCCATTGCATTGTACGATACTTGGCACAGTTTGAGCACATACCAAGGCACATATTTTTTATTACTTAAGAATCTGAGAAGTGACTAAAAATAATGAAGGAGGAGTATATTTATTCCTACGTTTTCAAGTGTTTGACAGCTTTAGGAAGCCTTATGCTCAGAAAGCAATCCTGCAAAGCCTTATTTGGTATGTCTTATTAGGACTGTCTGTTTGAGAGATTCCTTTAAAATATAGCTAGGTTTTATAGTGAGGAGACACCATTGTGTGGTCTGAAATCCTGCCCAGGATACTCTTGAGGAAATTATTGCTCTTTGCCCACTAAAGCATGTTTCAGAAAAATGTGCTACAATAACTGTGTAGGATCAGATTGATCCTTACTGTTTTCTGAAGCTGGTTTCATGTATTATTTAACAGGTAATTTAAGACAAACATAACTGAAGTTCAGGAGCAAGGGAAACAGTGCAAAGAAATAAATTTTCTTTGTTATTAATCTAATCTCAATCTTTAATATTTTTATGTAAAAATCAAGGTAGGCAGTAGAAATCAAACTGTTTCCATTACTTTTCTGAACATTTTAAAGCAATTTCCACTTTCAGTAACCTCAAGTGGATTGGAGGAACTTTAAGTCAAATCCAAGGTAGGTAACAAACCCCTGTTCTCAAAGCAGAGAGCACACATTTTTCTACAGTTACGCTAAACCCTCATAATCGCTACAGAATTTCAGAGAAAACAACAGTCTCCAGAAATTAAGATCAATACCTCATTGCTCCTTAAGCAGAGCTGTCCTTGAACCTCATGCTACAGATCAAAGACTGTTTTAAATACAAGTTTTTTCTTAGATTTTAAAATTTGAAAATAGACTCCCTTTCCGGAAGCATGCAGAAAGTCACTTGCAGAAATCATTCTGTCAAAAACTTGTAAATCAATATATACAAGCAAAAAAAATTGGCTTGATTGAAATAGCATATTTGAACAGAAATATTTTACTGAAAATATTCTGAGTAGTTCTTCCTAGTATGCCTATAAAAATTGTGCGTTGCTACTGGGAATCCATTTAATTAAAATAATAAACATAGTAAGTGAAACTTGAAAGCCAAGTGAAACCTGACACTGCTGGGAAATATTTTCTGAGTCATTGGATAATGAAGAAGTTCCCTTCTGACTGTTTTAGGGATCATTTATGTTACAGTTAATGATATTAGACAGGCGTACTTACATCTTGAGGCAATGAGATCCATGCTGTGTCTTTCTGTTGCTTTCTTGTTCTTTAGGAGCTATGATTTGCAGTACAGACAGCAATGTATATTTTGAGAGTTGATGTTTCCTAAGCCCCAAAACCTAAAGTAAAATTTACACAAAAAATGAAAGCTCCAAATTTTTCATGAAAGAGAAAATTTGCTGCTCTGCAATTTGGAAGAGAAGCACAAATTGAAATACACCCAAAATATTCTAAAAACAATCTCCTCACCACAGTTCCTCCAATTTTCAAGACATCACGCATCTCTAAGGATCTTTGGATTACTCTTGGAAGCCTATAACAAAGAGGCTCTCCAAAAAGCATCTGAACAAAGAGTTCTTTATCGAGCTTTGCAGGATTTGTGTACTCTCTTAGTGTGATACAGTGGAAAAGGAGATTTGATCCTGGTCTAGCTGCCAGGTGGTATGATTTATTTCAGAGCTTGCACTTCTTTAAAATATTGTAATTTGCAGAAGTCATGCATGAGGCAGTTATGGGTTACATTACCAGGGTCTTTTTATGCTAGTTTTACTCAGCACAGATCAGCTTTCATTCTGTAATCACTTCCTTAATACGAAGGCGTGCACTTCTCTTCCCCCGGACAAGACATCATGAAGTACTTTCTCCCTTTCCCTTTTAAAAATAAAACAAACCACAAACAAACAAACAAAAGCTTCCCAGACCTTTTTGCTCCTAGTTAAATTGAATGGTAAATGGCGATACGTTTGAGCATCTGGTGGTGTTCAAGGCACCCTATACCCTGACATATTCAGAATCTTGCAGAATTCCTTAGTTTAAGGAGAAAAAACATCTTGGTACTTAACAAAAAAAGAAAGAAGAAACAAGACGGGAAATGTCACACTGATAAAAATAAATCAGAAATCTCCTGAAAAGGGCAGACTTAATAAAGACAGAGAGATTAACATTTTGTTTCTTAAATGAAAAAACATGATTTTTCTATGTATTTAAAATCTCACTTAGAAATTCAGCAATACTTCACTATTGAAATCTTATTCAATGATCACAGAGCAGATCTGCAAGATCCAGAAGGATCACATATGGAGAATTAGAAAAGCTGAGGCTGAGTGGCTACAGGATTCTTTTTTTAAAAAAGCCTGACTCCAGAGCTCAGATAAGAGTCATGTGTAGCGGCCTGTGCTGTGCACTGATGAAGTCGAAGAAGTAGAGCTCTACTTGTTACCATAGAATCAGAGAATCAGAGAATCAGTGAGGTTGGAAGGGACCTTTAAGATCATCAAGTCATTAACCTACCCTGACAAAAACCCCTTCTAAACCATGTCCCTAAGCACCTCATCTACCCTTTTCTTAAACACCTCCAGGGATGGTGAATCCACCACCTCCCTGGGCAGCCTATTCCAATGTTTAATAACCCTTTCAGTGAAGAAATATTTCCTGATATCTANGCCATTGGCCTCAGCCCATCGATCCAGCCTGTCCCGATCCCTCTGCAGAGCCAACCTACCCTCCAGCAGATCAACACTCCCACCCAGTTTAATGTCATCTGCAATACCAGCACATTAACAAAAGGCAGACAAAATGTAACTATGAAGTTATAAATTCTTTACTGGGCAGCTGCACAAGAAGTAGAGAAGGAAATAAAAAATTACACAGTGCAGACATTATAGATTAAGGCAGACACAAATCAAGTGAAGGCTACTTTTTTACTGTCTGGGTTGTTAACCTGATTAATCATTTCACAGTAATGTTTGAGATGCCTTAATTCACACTTGGTAAAAGTATTAGAAATCCTGGAAGGGGCAAAATTTTCAGAAAGAAAAATGCTGCTTTGACAAAGTCAAAACCTAAATTAAAGTATCTGAAAAAGAACAAATGTGGAAGCTATGGAATAACCACCGGTTTGTTCCACCTGGCCTTTGGTACTTTTCACTCTTTCCTTTCACTTCTTTGAAGCTAATCACAGATTCCCATTCTAGCAAAGCCAGCTTTAAATACTTGTTTTGCTAAAATGTTCCTCTTAAAAGAAAACCTAATCATTACTGTAAAATGTAAAACAAAAAATAATTTACCTAATATATACATTATTCAAATCATGGCTATAACTTGCCAAAACTTTCTGTGCAGAACTTGCTGAACATCTGACTCTTATGTTGATGGATCCCTGTGGGCTCAGGGGATGGCAGGACTCACAATGGTAAGAGAAAGGGCAGTCTTATTCTTTTTATCCTTGGGCAAATCAGTTATTGGAGTAAAGAGAAAGCACAAAGAAATTGAGTAGAGGGAAGACTGTCAAGGTGGAGGAAAGTCATAATGAATATTAGGAAAAAGTACAGTCAAGCACTAAGAGAGACTGGTTAAAAGATGAGATCAAGATGAAAGTCATTTTTGTTTCATATGTTTGGGCGCTTTTTTTGCTGCTGAAATGGCAGGAGGAAAATGAACCAGTGATTTATTTTAAAAATAAACGGGGGAACCTGTGGAGATTGACAGGCTGAGTCAGAGATCTCTGGGAATAAAAAAGGTGAAGTGAAAGAAAGACGACAACATACTACAAATGACAAAATACTTTTCCCGTATGCCCAACTGCTTGTTGATGTTCCAGCAGTGTTCTGCATCTCTGGACGCATCATCGGGGATCTGAAAGAAACATTTCCTGTGCACAGAAGGTATTTTGCATTAGTAGACTGTCTATTCTCATATTGAACAGCAAGCTTTTGGAAGAAAAAAATGGGCAAAGAGAAAAGAATTGGGCTCAAATTAATAAAAAGGCACATTGAAAATTCATGTCTTCTCAGGACCACCTTGCATATGCAGATATAGATAGATGCAGCACTTAGATCAATACGGTTCATATTCCAAAAATGACCTGTGTATCAGTTGCGTATATCAGACCTCATTCAAAATAAAAATTGTTGGCAAATAGACTGAATGAACAGAATTATAATGTTTTAGTGGAACAAACCAAACCCTGCAATATCAAATACTAGCATTATCTTAATATACATCCTATTCTGCTTAGTAAACTAAAACTTCTTCTCTAGTGGGAGGTGTCCCTGCCCATAGCAGGGGAGTTGGAACTAGGTGATCTTTAAGGTCCTTTATAACCTGAACCATTCTATGATTCTGTGATTCTACTTCTGCTCATTCTATACAGCTAAGCAATGTTCTTCTTCTTAATACATAGTACAAAAATTATCTCAAACTTAATAATATTTCCTAAGTGAAAATTTTTGCTCAGCAACCTGGGAGAGTGAACATTAACAAAAATGAACAGCAGAAATCTTGCATTGCTTTCAGGCTGCTCATTCTACTGTAGCATCTTTATCTCAGAATCACAGAATGGTGGGGGCTGGAAGGGACCTTTGGAGGTCATCTTGTACAGCCCCCTGCTCAAGCTGAACCAACTAGAGCAGGTTGTCTAGGACCATGTCCAGATGGTTTTTGAAGCTCTCTGAGGATGGAAAAACCACAGCCTCCCTGGACAACCCATGCCAGTTTTTCCGCCAGCCTCACATTGAAAAAGTGTTTCCTGGTGTTCAGAGGGAGCCTCCTGTGTTTCAGTCTGTGCCCATTGCCTCTGATCCTGTCACTGCGCACCGCTGGAAAGAGGTTGTCTGTCTCTTCTTTACACTGGCCCCATTCTTGTTTTATTCTTTGTTCACAGATTTGAATAATAGCTTTCAAAAAAATATGTTTGCTGTTCATTCTGTCTTTGTATCTTGTTCACTTTGATTATACAGCTTTTTTCTCTTGAGTTTGTTTTTTGAAGAGCCAGTTTTTGCGAGAAGACTTCTTGCATCATGGTCAATATACTCTAGATGCCTATGGTCTTCCTAACCTACTATTTTCAAGGGTTTTAGAAAAAAGCTCTGCTGGCACTGTATGATCTTCTAAATGTTTTGTGGGTGAAATTTTGCTGTTGCTTAATTGTGAACCCCTGTTAGTACTGAATGCTGAGCACACTGTATTTTAATAAAACACATTCTCATCCAGCAAACAAAAGTTTTCTCCAAGTGAATTTTGCAGTTTTCTTTCAGTTGCATGATGATCAGAAGTGAATCACTGTGAGTGGGGAGGAGAAGAAGTGAGAGAAGTTGAAAATAATCAGACTAATTCTAATTAGACTTGCAGTTGAAATAATAGAAAATTACAATGCCAACAACTTTGTTGTTTTTAGAAATAAACATTGCAGCACTGGAGTCTGCCATTAATATTATTGTGGATTTCTTCAATGCACAGTGTATTTAACTGTGGTCTTAAATAGGAAAATGTACAAAATACAGAGAAACAGAGTCTAGCATGAATAGATGTCTTATGTCCACAGAGATGCATGCTAGCATCTGGTATAGGCACAGTTTCTCTGGTCTCCAGTCTGACCCTTCTAAAACTATTCAAGTTACTGGTCTCAGTTTATTAGAACTAGGAATGGTGACCTGAGAGGTCCTTTAATTTTTGTTTAAAATTGTACCTATTTGTATATCTTCGTGCCCACAGCTCTCCCTCCAACTGGCAGGAGGTTCATCCTCTTCTCCGTTAACTCCCATTTAGTACTTTAGTCTTTCCTAGTAAACTACTCCTAGATGTTTTTCCTTCTTCAAATTCTTTCTGTTTGTCTCTCAAATAATTAAGTATCCAGACTTCTCAATAGAAGATGCTTATTATAAGGATTACATGCCAAGATTCTTAAATCCAGAGCATTGACAATGAGAGGGCAAAGGGTGTACCCTCCGAAAACGGGCATGTGCTCCTCCTATTTTGCAGCAGTAGGACATAAATAACTGTTTAGGTCAAAGACAAAAGAATAAGCTATTGGCAAACTTCAGCACCTCTGAAATTCTCCAAAACACAGGTGTTATAGTAAAAAATCTCAAACAAGCTTGTGTGTAACAGGACAGAGATTGGCAAAGTTGCATTATCTAGACAGGCTGAAAACAGAACCACACTGTCCAAACTTTGATTTATCCAAAGAAAACTAGCATGTTTTAGAATAGAGACACCAATGCGAGGGTAATAACTATTGGTAAATTAATTAGTAATTGACACTGCAGAGAGAAAACACTTCTGGTCTATTAAATCCTGTGTCAAGCCATCAGATTTGAAAAGCTATCCAGTGCCAATTTCAAAGATGGTGAGTTGATAGGTTGGGATTTTTTTCTAATTTATTGATTATTCTCACAGTCAAAAATAGGCATTAAGCCTTAATATATCTAACTACATTTTCTGCCTTTAGATGCCAATAGGTCTTTTCCTTTTAAAGATTTTCTTCTCCTACAAGTAAATACTTACAGGTTATGATGAGATCACCTCAACTTTTTCTTCCATTTTCTTTAAAAAAGATTTCTTTAAACTTTTCCTCAAATGTATGTCTCAATATTTGCTTGTATCTCCTTGTTATTCAATGAGTAAAAGAGAGAAACACATGTATTTTTGAAGGACTGTGAAAAGATTGCCAGATAAAGGAGCAAAAAGGCAGAGAAGGAATCTGTTAAAGATAATAAATCAAGAAATACCTCCAAATTTGGCAGGCAAAAGAAGAGCATTGTTGCTGCTGTCAGATCTTGTCACCTCCATGTGAGCTGTATGCTAGAAGGAAGTAAGCCCTGTCACAGCAGTTTGGATAAACACTTGCCAAGAAAAGAATTATTCTATTTACAAGAATATAAGTAAGAAAAAGGATCATAAGCTAGTCTGAAAATAAAGTTGGACACATGCTTTTGTTGGAGATGTTAGAAAAACTCCAAATGAATAACATTTGCATCAGTCCTCAGACAAGAAATACAGAAAAAAATAAAACACTTGACTCCTTGAAAAGTGAAGGGGTTTTCATTATCCATGATCTTACAGTGCTTGGGAGCAAAAGTTTAATGAGGCCTAACCAGGCATTTCCTTGTCTCAGGTTTTTTTTGTTTTTTTTTTTTTCTTAGGGAGTAAGAGTTCAAGAGTTGATTTGCTACGCAAAGAATTAATAAGAAGATGAGTTACCTTTTCTCAGTGAAACCTACAGGCAATTTGGTGCTGATCCCAAGGAAGAAAACAGGTGTTCTGACACATTTTAGCATGGTTACACAAGTTTATTGCAAAACACACACTGCACAGACACTTTAATTGTCTTTATGCCCACTGCAGACAGAAGTCAAGAAATCTGCACTGGTCAGGGCTGACAGCTGCAGGGGAAACCTGAGGAAGCTGTAAAGAGTATTTTCCTGGCTTATTGTTTGTTTTCAGTATTCATCTGGGATCAGATGGGGAAAAAAATCAACAGTGCCTGTGAATGTTCAAAACAGGATAGGCACAACCCAAATCCTGTTGCAAATCAAATCAGTAAGTTTTAAGTTCTTGTTATCAGCTACATTTGCTGAACTATTAGCTGCCTATAAGTTCCCTACATGCACCAGTAAAGCTAAAATTTACATTGCCAAAATGCATCTGCATTGCATGCCAAGGGGAAATAAGTCAGAGACTGATCTTCAAACTTGGACATGGGGACGTGAAGTATTTTTATCCCTGTATTTGCCATTCATTTCCTTTCTGACACCTGCAACTTATTCCTTGAACTTTTTGGAAAACCTCACCTATCAGCACAAAATTACTCATCTCACAAGGGGATTTCACTGAACATTAAACGTGCCTGTCTGCAGGCCTATTGGTGTTCTCGAGCTGGGATCAGAGACATACTCTTCCCGTGACCCTGAACTATGTGACCATGCTGTGCCCTGCTGTTTTACAGCTGAGCAGGGAACCAGATTCAGGCTGCAACAAAAAGCTGTGTCCAGGTTATGGACGCTGTATTTTTTTCTCAAGAGAGCCACTCTGTTTCATCTGAGTGGCAAACGTAAGAAAAACTTATTCCCTCCCTCCACTAATAATCAATAGGGGTTAACACATCTGTGTGGTACATGGAAGATTTTGACATATCTCCTGCATAGATTAATGAATTTATTGCTAGAATTGCTATGTATTTTCTGATAGAAATGTTTTGTTATGTGGAAATATGCAAACTTTTTTTGGCTGGAGAGAAGGCGGCTTTGGGTTTATGAGGTGCAGGTTGAAGATCCTGTCGTGATATGTTTGTGATCAATGATATGTGTCCAAGCATAGCCTGAGAATGGCTCACCACTGAACAGCCAGCAGATGAAGAGGCTTGGGTGCCACAGCAATGTGAAGCTGAGTTTTTCACTCATAAGCAAATTTACTGCCCTTCAAACTGGTCAGAGTGGGACATCTTTATACGCCTAAGAATTTGATCAGGTGGGATGTTAACCAACAGCTCATGCAGTCTGACACTTGATTTAATGTTGCAGACTACTGTTAGTGTGTTAGTACCTGTCAGATTTCAAGATATCAATCAAAGTCCATCAACAGGCAAATAAATGAAATTAAGGACATCAGAAGCACTGAAGACTTGTATGCATCCAACTGGACTACAGAGAGGTACATTTATAAACCTTCTTTTGGGCAGGTCTCCAAAGGACACCTGTGAAGAAACAGAGAATTGATAATCCTGAAAGCCCTCCAGCATTCTCATATTTTTTCTCATCTTTGCATAATCAGAGAAGAGTCTCACATTAGCCGGATCTTTACATAAAATAACTAAGGCAGTAGGAAGATGAGCTGGCATGCTCAAAGTACATGTAATATTGGTCCTGGAACTGAATGAAAATTCTGTATAAGCTGAAATTGATCCAACACTTTGCTCAAAATAAAAATCAGGTTTGGAATTGGCAAAAAAGTTCAAACTGTATTTCTTTCAAACTTGAATGGTGTCAACAACGCATAAAATCAAACTTCATCACAGGACCAGTAAAAGCAAAAAGAGGGATCATGGAATAGGGAACAAAGGAAACATATGGAAGTTAAATTTAGGGTACAGGAGGTATCCTCTTGTGTGTCTTTCACTTATTGCTGTAAAAAATTGGAATATGAGGAAATGCACGTACTGAGTAGCAATCCTAGCAGTTGAACTCCAGTCTGCTCAAACTTTTAATCAGAGGATAAAATAATTAGATCTTTGCTGTCTGATCATTACATCTGATTACTATTTATGTCTACCCAGACTACAGGACGTCTCCTCAGAGAGTATCCAGAAATGAGGACCAGAGCACTGAAAGGGGATTTCATTTACTGCTGTTTCAGTTCCTCCGTATCCCTTTGAAGGGTCCTGACTTAGCATCTAGAAGTCTTCAGAGAAATTCAAAGCCACTTCTCCATCTGAACAGTGCAGGGGCTGACACCTGAAGTGGCTGCCTCCAGGCTGAGACCACACAGGGCAGAGTTTCCAGACCCAGCTTACGTACTCCTCAAGTCTTAAGATGGAGATTTTCAGGATTTTGTGGTGAGCACAGTAAAGAAAATCTACCTGGACTGAACCTTAGCATACTCTTCTGTGCAGGACCAGGTGGCTGGCGGCAGGACCTGTGGCATGGCATGTCAGAGCCCAGATGGCAGCCTGGTCCCCCATGGGGCTGGTGCTGTGTCCCTGGCTGCCGGATGGTACCTGTGGCAGGAGCATCTCCTGGGAGCCACAAACCCACATCATCCCCATGTGGCTCCGGGACACTGCTGCCCCTTACTCAGTTTCACTCAGCTGGTGAAGAACCTGGGATACATGGCTACGGAGGGTCTCTGGCTGTGTATATAGGGGAAAAAAAAAAAAAAAAGAAATAAAAGAAAAACAATAAAAAGAAGAACATGGAAGAGGTTGTGGTACCTTCTTTTTTTGGAAAGGAAAGAGGGTTTTTTTGAAGGAGTGGAGGGGGAGAGTAGGAAGCCTGTGAATCACAAACTCTCTGCTTCAGTCATATGCTGTTAAAAATGCAGGGTATCTTGCCTTTTTTAATCTCTAACTGGGACTGAAGAGTAGAAATAAATTTTTGTGGAAGGTGTAGTTGTGCTAAGATGGAAATTTTATCCTTTTTGTTTGAATTTACTGTTAAATCCTCATCTAAGGAACTCCATCCTGTAGGAGGCAGAAAATATTGTCTCTAATCCAACTGGCCACTTGAGCACACTTGTTATTTTCTACGTCATTGGTGTAATTGGCTCTGTTGAGAACTTAATGTTAAGCCTATGTCCCATGGCTTCATGAGGTTGGGGTCCAAATTTTCAGCATCTTACCGTGCCAAGTGAAACTCTTCCCAAACACAGTCTTTTTTGAAAACAAAGAGGAAGCAAATCTCAACTATATTACTTACATGAGTTTCCTTATATATGTAGGCTGTGTGCCAAATCTTCTCAAGAATTTTATCATTAAAACATTTATAACAATAATTAGAATATTTTCCAGTATAGAAAAACTTAGACAAGGGAAATCAAAGTAAGCTGAGCTCTCATAAAGTCTAAAATAATTATCCAGTTGTGGCCCGTTCCATTTTTAAGTTGCCATGATATAACAAGATGTGTTGGGTTTGAGAATACTATCAATTTCAGAAAATATTACAAAATGTAGCTCCCAAGAAGCAAAAAGAAGAGTAAATTCTGAGCACAAGATGTCAGAAACTACTATTATACTTATTGAGAGAAAGGATAATAAATCTTGATATTCAGTAATACATCTGTTTTTCCCTTAAGTCATAGAGATGAATATATTATTGGCAAGTCTTCTCATATGCTAGCAAACATTGTGTGATTTACTATTTGATTAAATTTGCATTCAATATAGAAAAAAAACCACTTCTATTTCTGCTTCATGGTAAACAGTTTGCATAATTTATGAAAGTATTATTATTTTTACAGTATATTAAATAAAAAGGTTGTTTTATCAGTTGCATGGATGATCATCTGCCTACTTTTAATTCGAGGATTAAATGTTTATCATCAACAGTTTTTGAAGTGTTGAAATGCACTAATTTTTATTCTCTGCTTTAATTCTCATCAAGAAGTCATCAAGAGAAGTCAACATGGTTTTACCAAGGGTAAGTCATGTTTTACTAACTTTATAGCCTTCTATGAGGATATTACTAGGTGGATAGATGATGGTAGAGCGCTAGATGTGGTTTATCTTGATTTCAGTAAAGCATTTGACACCGTCTCCCACAGCATCCTTGTAGCTAAGCTGACCAAGTACGGGTTTGGTGATCAAGCAGTGAGGTGGATCAAGAACTGGTTGAAAGGAAGAAGTCAGAGAGTCGTAGTCAATGGGGCAGAATCTAGTTGGAGGCCTGTGACTAGTGGAGTCCCTCAGGGGTCGGTACTGGGACCGGTGTTGTTCAACATCTTCATCAACGACCTGGATGAGGGTACAGAGTGTACCCTCAGCAAGTTTGCGGATGACACCAAGCTGGGAGGAGTGGCCGACACCCCAGAAGACTGTGCTGCCATTCAGAGGGACCTGGACAGGCTGGAGAGTTGGGCGGGGCGAAACCTGATGAGGTTCAACAAGGGCAAGTGTAGAGTTTTGCATTTGGGGAAGAAAAACACAATGTACCAGTACAGGTTGGGGGCTGACCTGCTGGAGAGCAGTGTAGGTGAAAGGGACCTGGGGGTCCTGGTAGACAGGAGGATGACCATGAGCCAGCAATGTGCCCTTGTGGCTAAGAAGGCCAATGGCATCCTGGGCTGCATTAGAAAGGGTGTGGTGAGTCGGTCAAGAGAGGTTCTCCTCCCCCTCTATTCTGCATTGGTGAGGCCACATCTGGAGTATTGTGTCCAGTTCTGGGCCCCTCAGTTCAAGAAGGACAGGGAACTGCTTGAGAGAGTCCAGCGCAGAGCCACAAAGATGATTAAGGGAGTGGAACATCTCCCTTATGAGGAAAGGCTGAGGGAGCTGGGTCTCTTTAGTCTGGAGAAAAGGAGACTGAGGGGTGACCTCATCAATGTCTTCAAATACGTAAAGGGGGAGTGTCAGGAAGATGGAGAGAAGTTTTTTTCAGTGATGACCAGTGATAGGACAAGGAGTAATGGATGTAAATTGGAGCATAGGAGATTCAAGATGAATATCAGGAAGAATTTTTTTACTGTGAGAGTGACAGAGCACTGGAACAGGCTGCCCAGAGAGGTTGTGGAGTCTCCTTCACTGGAGACATTCAAAACCCGCCTGGACACGTTCCTGGGTGATGTGCTCTAGGTGACCCTGGTCTGGCAGGGGGGTTGGACTAGATGATCTTTCGAGGTCCCTTCCAACCCTATGATTCTATGATTCTATGAATTCTGTTATTTGCTTGATATATTTTGCAGCACATATGGAAGGGTTAAATGAAAAGTATATTTAATACTTTCTTCAACAAGAGTACAAACAAGGTTTGACGGTTTCTGATTTTCTAGGTAGTACCAGCAAAATGCTGGGAACTCCTGCTTTATTCTCTGGCTCTGTAACAAGAGCAGCCTGACCAGAATATTTATCTAAATGGAAAAAAACCCTTCTTTTTTGTGTCCAAATGTCGGAACCCTCCACCTATTCTTCCCATGATATTCAGTTGATCAGAAGTATATCGACTTCTTAGGTGATTAACTAAGAATCCTTATTTGCCTTTCAGTTTCTCACCTTTTTTCTTCTTGGCAGCTGTGGCTTCTCTGTATCATTTAACCACAACAAACACATTGTCTTCTACCCAAATATCACTGCATCTCCAGCCTCAATACTGGATGCCTTTTCAACACATCAGCCCTCTCCCGTGTGAAGAGGAAAAGAGATGTGGAGGTGAAAATTCTGCCACATTTCTCTAAACGTATTTTTTTTTAAAAAATGGCGAAGCCTGACATAAGGTTCCCAGTGACTGTGACTACTTCCAGTGCACCTGTGGTCCCAACTATTCCCAACTACTTATTTTATGCTTCTTCCCTAAATACTCCTTTGCCAAAATGCAGAGTGAAAATCCTGAAAAAACCCGGATACTCTGAATACTGCCTGTCCTGCTGACTGGCATCTTCTCACCATCTCCTCTCTTGCCTGGACCTAGCTGCTGTCTTGTGTATGGGTCCTTCTCATGCAGATGTCATGAACCTCCATGGCATGAACTGAATGGAGGCTGTGAGCCACCAACTACCAATGAAAATGGGAGCTGGTTGCCAAAATAAATTCAGGAGCCACTGGTTTTAAATTGTAAATTTTATGGGCAGGTTATCTTCTGTGTCTCACGTTATATAAAGTGGTCTCTGTGACTATTTGCCACCTTCATTTAATTTCAGTGCCATTTTTTAAATGAGTGATTGTGATCACCAGTGAAGATAATTTTATAGCTGCTCTCAATACGCAGGAATAATCCTAAGGTATGTAGGTCAGAAATTACAAAACTTTTAGTGGTCAAGTACCACATGGATTCTAAAAATTGCCATGGATCAGTGTTGGTGCCAAGTTTGGGACATGTGCCAATGCTTTGCCACCACCAGGTATTTCCTTAGCAGGAGCAGAACTGCCTGGACGGTTCAATGTCCCATGACTGGGAGCACGTACACAGTGCCACGTAGTCATAGTTGCAGAAGAAAGGGTAGGACGTCCCTTTGATAAATTGTGTCCATCAAAGGGATTGGGAGGCCATATAATATTCCTTATCTAACCAACCACTAGCAGAGGAGGTGCAATCGAAGGAAATGGCTCATGGCTTGGATGTATCGTTACATCCTGATGAGGAAGCTGAGAGCAAACCAGCATGGCTCTTGATCTGCTGTGAGGGAGAGAGGAGCCTGCGGTCAGTGGCTGGTCACCTCAGTTTCCTGAGCTCTGATGATGGCTGCTCTCCAACCTTGCACTAAGCATAGCTTGAACACGCAGAGGAAATGAGGATCCACAGGGAACAGCTCTGGTCTACATAGATCTTATAAATAATCCTGCAGAAATTTCATACACTTTTTCTCATACATTAAAGCAGATGTCGCAAATATCTATCTGGATGGTATTGGTATCAGAAAATCCCTTAAATGTCTATTGAACCTTTCACCCCTTCTTGGGAGATATTTTTATCAAAACCTCTTCAATTTTGCAACAAAGGGAGAGCAGAGCTAAAATTATTCTGCAGTGATGTAAACAAACATTGATCTTACTGGACAAAAATAACACATTTTGAAGTCACTTTGATATCTTTAGTTGCTATGTATTTATCAACTTATGAGGCCAAAATTCTGTTCTGTTTGTGGTATAATTAACCCAGATTGTGTTATAATGTGATATTAGACCAGACTTCTCCTGTTTGCAAAGCTATGGCTGTTACTTCCATTTTTCACATTACATCTAAGCAGGCTGTTCTAAATGAAATTTCCGAATAGCTAAAAATATCCCTTGTGAAATGAACTTAGTAATGTGACCTTCTGGGAAAGTTGCTTGTGTGACTCGGTCTAAGTCATTTTGAATGTACTCTATTCGGCTCCTCCCCTAACTTTTTGCTATGTCCTTATTCAAATGTGATATATCTTGTATAGTTAAGATGCCAATTTCATTCTTAATATTGGTCAAATCAAACATCATCTTTTTGGTCTACATCTTGAATATAGCACAGGTGCACAGTTGCTATGACTGCATGTGCAAACACAACAAAAACCTCACAAGTACCTTCTGTACAAAAATTCACGTTTTTATTGGTAGAGAGACCTGGGACTACACTTACAGGCTATGCCTAAGGACTCCAGCTTTCCTGCCTTCTAACTTACTTTACTCTATTTTTGCAACAAGTGCCCTTAAATGCTTCATCAGAGTCACGTGATTCTGCTTTCCTGTAAGCTTCCTTTACTCACACATCCTCCAGGCTAATTACATTTTATCTCTGACAAAAGATGCTGCTTGTTGCTTCCTTCCTACCTGGGGTTTCAGTCCAAGACTATTCAAGGGAGCAACACTCTTGACTCTCACCCAGAGGACACCCAGAGGGGACACAGGACAGCACAGTAAGACCGAGGGGAAAGAGGTTCCTCCTGCCAAGGGTCACAGGGCATTACTTAGCAGGAAACAGACACTCTACACATGACGTTTCTGCAGGATTTATTTGGCAGGTGGGGAGGCTGAGACCTCACACTGCAGCAGTGCAAGTGTAGGGACAAGTTTCCTCAAACAAGTGTGTCATGTCATTCACAGGCACTTACTGTGCTCTACTATTGTATCTATCCTCTCCTGAAAGACAGAAGTAAGGGCTTTGAAATCTGGTCACTGCCAGATGTGGTCTGGAGATCGCATTGCAACCTCCCTCTCCTTCTCTTCCTTCATATATTTCATTTAAAGGGCTCTTTGCAGAGGGAGCAGTGAGTTTCATTTTTTTATGCAGGTTTTTTACAGGGCATTTGTTAATGTAAGTCAATACCTGGATGAGTAGGATTGGCACAACTCAGAGGAATGCGAATGGTTCTATTTCCAAAGAACCCTAGTTTGCTGTGTATCTTACAGATAGATAGCTGCTGACAGTGAGATAACTGACAGGCTGAGATTTGTAATCCACCTGAAAGCAGGCTTTTGTTATCTCTTACCTGCTTATGCCATAAGAAAGGAGTGCAGTGATCTGTCTCCTGAGATGGTGGAGCTATTCCTTGCTTCATGAACAGCAGAAGGGACAGAGTCACCCAGAACTTTCTCCTGCATTGGGAACTGGCACCTTTCTGAAGAGACTCCGTAAAAGAAACCACTGCACCTTTAAGATAATGAGAACAAGCAGAGAATTAAACCTGCCTTAAACTCAAGTGCTCCCCACGGCTGACACTCATCAATGGTGAGTCTTGACGAACTCCTGCTGAAAAAGTATTCCCTTTGCTGCTCTCCAAGACGTTGCTGTTGAAGGGTTAATGTGGCTGCAGGAGATGGAAACCTTCAGAAATATGAGCTTCATGAAATATGTAGAAGCACACACAAAGAGAAAAGGGAAAGTTAGGAAAACATTAAAGCTTTAAGTCATGAGATGCCACACACAGAAGCGGTTTGCTCAGGCACCAATTGTACCCTTGTGTACACACATCACGAGATAACACATAGTCCAGGATCCAGAGAAAAACTACACCTCCTTTGTAGGCTGCTTTCATCTCTTACAGGAAATTTCAGAAGCTCACAAGTGCTTCGTCTGCTCAAACATCTCCTTTTAAGGCTAAGAGGAGGGATGGTGAAGAGCTACTGTTAGAAATAACCAAAAGCAGGAGCACACTCAGACAGATGCTGGACATACAGCTCACATTGTGGGTTGAATGTCCTGCTGAGGCAAAAAAAAATACCCAAACAGAAATAAAAGCTTTCCTGTAAAGTAACACAATCTGATGCTTGCCAAGCATCTACTGTCATTTAGGAGTGGTAAGCCATAAAACAGGCACTGTTTAGTAGCAGACAGTTGCACTTCATCCTTAGCTAGTAGAAATTGGGATAAATCCGTTGACTTCAAAAGAACTAAAACCATTTGCACTGCCTTAAAATCTGGTTTATTCCCATTTTCTCATTAGTCTGAACTAAAGTAATTTTGGCTGAAGGAAACTTCGTTAATTTTTAGCAAAATTATCATTAAAGAACAATACAAACCTGTTTAATACCTTTACAAACCCACTTAGAAAAATCTGTGTCTCACAAAGGTTGTGTTTAAGACTTTTCAGAGCTTTGATTTCTAAATTCATTACTGTAGTGTTACAAGGTAGCATCAGCTGTGACTTTAGTTGTTCTAAAGTGAAAAAATCTAGTGGAAAGATCAAGTGTCTTTTTAAATATGATATTTAGACATCTGACTTTATTTTTTTCAGAAAACAAGGCCCTGCCCTAAAAATTGAGATAGCTATTTCGTGGGCTTTATTTTGTTCCAACTTAACAGGAAAGATGAAAAGAAAAAAAAGGAAAAAAGAGGAAAAAAAAGAAAAGAAAAAGAAAGATTGGCCTTTAAAGGAAACTAGAAGCCTAAAGTTATTTCCCTGCTAGCAGGTGTCATTATTCTATCTGGAAAATTTAGGATTTTAGTGTGGGAAATGTTACAGATGATAATTAGAATCAATTCTGTATTTTACAATACCTTAGTGCTAGTACAGATTGCCAGAAAATTGTCTCTGGGCAGATACTTATCTTCTGGTACATTTCAGGATCTCAAAAATCATGTTTAAAAACTGGCAGAGCAAACTGGATAGTGCCCAGACAACAAGACTCTATTATTTTGGAAGGATCCTTTTTAGTGACGAGAAAGGCACTAAGTCATTATACTAAATAACCAATCATTAATGAATTTCCAGAACTATGACAAGCTTACGATTCAGGAGATTTTTTTAAAGATACAGAAATTCATACAGATCTCTTGGAGGCAGTGTGCTGTGCTCTGAAGTTCTCTCCTTGAGTGTAAAGGAGGACACTCTGTGACTCTGGCAGAGAAATGAAAGAACCCAGATGTTCAGAACATGAACCTACAAAGGAGGCAGCATAAAAATGACCAGACTTACTAGTCAAACATTCTGGTGCTCATTTTTGTGCACACAGTCACTGTACACATATTAATTCATAGTTTGGATAAGTGAGGACTGAGCATAATTTTCCCTGATCTCCCCTATATCACATAACATTAAAATTCTATCCCCTATCCATGCTCAGAGATTGATAACTTGCACTTCAGTGGCATACATACATGTTAAAATACATGCCAGAAAAGCAGCCTGTGCTTGAAGGTAACAAGAAATGAACATTTATCTTTTCACTTGAAATCTTATTCCGGTGATGAAACATTGTCACTTTTTAAAAGGTGAGTTCAATGTTTAAAAACATGTTAACTTCAGCTCACTTAGGATGACCTCCCAGACACTGATTTCTCTTATGTTGTTCTCCTGTCTGTGTTGGTGGCTGGGGCAGCACTGGAATGGGTTTGCCAAGAGATTTTGTGGAATTGCCATCATACCTAGATAGAGCCATGGCTGATCTGACCTCGTGTTGAAGATAACCTCGCTTTGAACTGGAGGCAGAAATAGATGATATCCAGAGGTGCCTTCCAACCAATGTGTCTGTTATTAAGAAGTATTCAGTATCCAGTAGGTCATTACAAGGAAAGAACAAATACACAGCAAATAAATTTCATTTTCTTTCTCATCTAACTAAAATTTTCAGCCTTACTCTGACATCACCTCATAAAGATCTTGCCAGAAGCTCAAACTGAGACCCAAAAAGATATTTCTCGGACAATGTGGACAAATATATCCACTTTATTTCAAAACACAGAGTTTTTTCCTCCTCCCACCATGAAGGTAAACTACTCATTGACACATTTCCTAAAACTGCTCTATTCCTTCTGTGGGGCACCTTTACTTAATGCCTTTCGTATCAATATTTCTCATGCAAAACACATTGGGTTTTTTCTGCTTCAAATAGTACCTTATCCCATTGCAAGTATTCATCAGGAGATACTACTGCAAAAATACATTAGCCTGCCATATTGCTCATGCCAACTTTTCCTTTGTCTCCTTTCACAGCTTTGCCTTTTGCTTCAAACATTTCTTTTTATCTGACCTGCATGCCCTCTCATGTTTAGTTTATAAGCTCCTGTAGGTAGCACCAATCTTGTTAGTCACAGGTACTATAAGAAACAGTGAGTGATATGTGATTAGCACTTCTGATATTGCTATACGCATAACAATAAAAGGCTGAAGAATTAAAATTTACGTAAAAATGATTTTACGACATGGGTAAAGTCCTGATTGAAAAATGTTCCAGGCATTTTTGTTTTGGAGGGAGAAACCTTGATTTTCAGATTGGGAAAAGTCTTTTTCATCAGATCCTGACAAAGAAAGCAAGAAAAGAAATATTTCTAAAGTGACCATTATAGGTAGTATAGTCATTGCATGCAGGACATTTCAGAACTAGTCAACAAGTATTTTTATTCCATACAGAAGAAAGGCACTTGCTGCTGTTAAGTTTTCTAGGCATGTCTGAGAAGCACTGCAATCACTTCAAAATAATTGTTTGACTAAAGAGCAAACTGTAGAATGAAAGTTTTTTCAACAAGAACCTGGGGGACTGCAGGAAGGAGGAAAGGAGATGATGTGCAAGTGAAACCACCCTTGTGACCCCCAGGGAGCAGCACACGCAGTCAGAGCAAAGCACAGGTGGCCAAGAGCAGGAGCCTGCCATGGGGCTGGTCACCAGGGGGTGTTCCCCCAGGCCTTGGGGTGAGAGGGGGCTTGGAAACATTTCAGGTCAAGTCCTGGCTCCACCAAAAAGGATGGGAATACTGTCACTTCTTCAGATGCAGCACTCTAATTGTGCTACACAATGTAGAACACTTAAATCTACATTTAAAACACCTGAGTATCCGATATTCTATTTGGAAAAGTGTTCTGAATTTTAAAACTGGTTGGGAAATGGAGAAAGATATTGAGAAACAGAAGGAAAAGGTCAGACTCAAGGGAAGGAGTTGCTCTGAAGGCTCATTTGGGTCGGTGGTGTCATTGTGAAGTGAAAGGAAAGTCCCATTTGTAAAGCCTCAAACTGAAACCTTTAGAAAACTGCAACATTTAGAAACCCCACATTTGTATTTTAGAAGTTACTTCAAATTCAGTTTTTAGGCAAGCTGTGCTGCTTTTCATCCAGATTTATGGGAGGAGATCAGTGGAGTAGCATTATGCATGAATTTAGCAGAATCACTTCCTTGAGAAAACCCAGTAGACTAAGTTCAGTCCTGATTACTTATGTATTCATTAAGGTATATTGTAACCATGATGGCATAGTGCATCCTAACATTTTTTTCTAGCAGTTTGCTGCCTTTAATAGTAACCTTCCACTCTTTGCTTTCCATCTCTCAGTACTGCAGTAGGAAAAGCTTTAGAACTATTCAGTCTTGTTTCCTTGGGCAACTAAGGTAATGAGAACAAGCTGCCTATCCTGCCTCTTTCTCTTCTAGCTTCAGAACCCTGTAGACGATTTTAACCAAATTTAAAACTTACTAAGGCTTTCCAGGAGTCTCAGTGAAAGATCCTACAGATACCATGAGAATATTGAATATGAGAGATACGCTACTAGGAAGGTATCCAGCAGGAGCTCAGCTGTCACTAGATATCAAAGATATTCACAGGACTAAGCTACTGGAAGCCAGAAAGTCACAGCAGAACTTGTTTAGCTGTACCTGTCTGGTAGTTCTTTTTTTCTGAGGAGGAACGAGAAGAATGGGGAATCTTTGAACGTGGTGTTTAGGGAATGGAGGAGGCAAGGATCCTTCTAATAACAGCCTGAATAATTTTGAAATTTGAGGTAAAGACTAAAATCTTTTAATTTTTCATGGTTAGAATCATAGAATCATAGAATCATAGAATCATAGGGTTGGAAGGGACCTTAGTAGATCATCTAGTCCAACCCCCCTGCCAGAGCAGGGCCACCTTAGAGCAGGTTACACAGGAACGCGTCCAGGCGGGTTTTGAATGTCTCCAGAGACGGAGACTCCACCACCTCCCTGGGCAGCTTGTTCCAGTGCTCTGCCACCCTCAAGGTAAAGAAGTTCCTCCTCATGTTTAGGTGGAACTTCCTATGCTCAAGTTTGTGCCCGTTACCCCTTGTCCTATCACTGGGCACCACTGAAAAGAGCCTGGCCCCATCCTCCTGACACCCACCCTTCAAGTATTTATAAGTGTTAATTAGGTCCCCCCTCAGACGCCTCTTTTCCAGGCTAAAGAGACCTAATTCCCTTAGTCTATCTTCATAGGAGAGGTGTTCCAGTCCCCTAATCATCTTAGTAGCCCTATGCTGCACCCTCTCCAGCAATTCCTTGTCCCTCTTGAGCTGGGGAGCCCAGAACTGGACACAGTACTCCAGGTGGGGCCTCACCAAGGCAGAGTAGAGGGGGAGGATGACCTCCCTCCACCTGCTGGCCACACTCTTCTTGATGCACCCCAGGATGCCATTGGCCTTCTTGGCCACAAGGGCACATTGCTGGCTCATGGCCATCCTGTTGTCCACCAGGACTCCCAGGTCCCTTTCCTCAGAGCTGCTCTCCAGCAGGTCAGCCCCCAACCTGTACTGGTGCAGGGGGTTATTCCTCCCCAGGGGCAGCACCCTACACTTGCCCTTATTGAATTTCATGAGGTTCCTCTCCGCCCAGCTCTCCAGCCTGTCCAGGTCTCTCTGGATGGCGGCACAGCCTTCCGGGGTGTCAGCCACCCCTCCCAGCTTTGTGTCGTCAGCAAACTTGCTGAGGGTGCACTCTATCCCCTCATCCAGGTCATTGATGAATATATTGAAGAGCACTGGGCCCAGTACTGACCCCTGGGGAACACCGCTCATCACTGACCTAATGAAAGAGAAGACAAAATGTATATTTTCAGTTTTTCGTGTTTATATTTGCATGGCCATTACATTAATGGACCCTAGAACTTATAGCATGGTTCAAGAGAGAAAAAACAAAGCATTGTCTGCTACAGTGGTTCCCTCGTGCAGGTAGGAGTCAATTTTGCATTATACATTGAAGTTAATTGTAGCCCATATACTGTTTAACCAATAGTCATGGCAAGATTAAAGGGGAAAAAAAAAGCAATGCAATCATTGCACTTCATAATATGAATAGCATTTGATGACACATTGCAGAAACAGCCAGAAATAACATGAAAAAGGATGTTTCACAGAACAGATTGCATCATGAGCTCCAGCTACCAAGCTTAGGAGGCTGCAATTCAACCCTTATCCATCTGCCTATGTTCCCTACACAAATCATGTGGTTTTACCCTTTCTGTTTCGCTGTTTGGAAGACATCAAGACAGCTAGAGGCAAGAAGTAGGTGGAAGTCTCTTGGCACCTGCCACTCTCAGCAGCAGTGAGTATATATTGGAGCAGAGCAGTGGTGGGGAGAGATGGTGCTCAAGTGGTGAAATTCTGCTGGGAGACAGGCTGCTCCCCTGGTCACAGGGACCATCCCTTCAGGGGAGGAAAAGCTCAGCACCTCCTCTATCTGCCCTACTGCATACAAGCAGTAGACTCAGTTGCTTTTTCTTTTTAAAAGTTAAGGGAAAAGGTTTTTTTAGTATCCTGTCTTAAAGTGTGTGGGAGAGGTTGTGTATGGAGTTTTGGTCCCACTCTTTTTATGTGCTTTAAATAGCATAATACATAATATTGATGTTTGTTGAAGGGTTTTTTTTAAACCATTCACTGTCATAACTTTTGTACGAAAGGCCCAGATGGTGGCTGTGTAGAAGTCAGTGTGAAAAGTCACACCTAATAGACATGTAGGTCATACTTAGGTTTTGATATAAAGGGTAAGATTCAGCTGAAGAAATGATTGGCCATAACCACAGGAAAACTCATAAAACAGATTACAAACTCTCATTCTGTCAGAGGATATTTGATAATTTAAGTTATTCTGCATCCCAGTATCCTAGAATTTTTAACTATTATGGTTATATATTTTCCTGCTGCATATTTGGAAATGTCAATCATTTTGGCAGCTCTTGAAACCTGAAAGTGTAATACTAAGCGTGGTAGAACATAAAACCTTCTTTCTACAGTTAAATAAATCATAATTTTGTACTGCTTACATACACCTATTTAAATATTTGCAGCAATGATAAGTTTTACAGAGATTTACATGTGAGATAAATCTGGTCAAGACCACACCTGATTTGGTTTAGTCATTTGAACTCAACAAGCTGCAAATCAGCTCTGCAGAAAAGGGCCTGGTTGTCCTTGTGGAAATGAAGGTGTACATGAGCCTGCAGTGTGCCCTTTGGGCAAAGACAGCCAGTAGCACCCTGGGCTTCCTTGGGAAGGGGGTTGCAAGTTGAGGGCAGTGATCCTTTCCCTGTTCTCAGCACTGGTGGGACACGCCTGGAGTGCTTTGTCCAGTTCTGGGTGCACCAGTACAAAAGAGACATGGGCATACTGGGGTGAGTCCAGTGGAGGGCTGTGAAGAAGGTTAAGGGCTTGGAGCATCTGCCATACAGGGACTCTGACAGGCAGGCACACACAAGGACAGAGAGATATGGGAATGTTAAAGTGGAGAAGAAAAGGCTCAGGGGAGATCTTATCAGTGTGTATAACTGCCTGGTAGGATGGGAGGGAGAGATTAAAGAAAGGAGAGTGAAACTCTTCTCAGTGGTACCAGTGACAGGACAGGAAGCAATGGGCAAAGTCAAATACATTAACATTCACATAAACAAAGAAGGTAGCCAAAAACTGGAGTAGGTTGCCCATGGGGGTTTAGTCTCCACCTTTGGAAATACTCAAAATCTGATTACACGTGGCACTGCGCAGGTTTAGTTCATCCTGCTTTGAGCGTTGGGGTGGGACTACAAGATCTCCAGAGGGTCCTTCTAATTTCAGCTGTTTTTTGATGCTGTGATTCATACGTTTCCCTGTATTCCTTATATAGAAATGGAGCCTCTTTGACAAGCTCACCTGTTTGGATGTTGGAGCTTAACTTGGATAATATATTTTAAATACAAGTTTCATTTGTATGAATGCAACTTAGTCTTGATTTAAATGGAGAGAACTGTGTGGATTCAAGCAACTGGTACAATTTGCCTTGGAAAGGTTACTACAGAATGAACTATACCAGAAGAATCTAATGGCCAAAGTGTGCCTTGCCTCATTGATGTCCTGTAGATCTGATCAGTTAAATTAAAGAACAGACTCATGGGAACATAAGCCTGTAAAGCAATGTCATGACTTCCCAAGATAGCTTGGAAAACATGATTCAAAAATCAATATAGTAAATATTGATAAAGATCTGGACTCCTTACCAAATTACTAGATCTCAATAGGGCCCCAGGTGGCAAAATACAAGCTAGACTATATTTTCTATCAGTTAAATGTATCATAAAATTATTTTATGGGAAAAAGGTGTGCCGTAACTCCTGTCTTTTCTGGCCCCTGGGTTTTCTTGAGCAATCAAGAGAGAGGACCCCAACCCACTGGGACAATTTCTGTTTATTATCCCTGGAACATTATTTTCAGACACCTTTCCTTCACATTTCAATAGTCCTGAAGAGGGAAGGACTCCTTTATACTGATGAAAGTGTGCCTTTCCTCTGTTTTTATGACTTCTGCAAATAAACATTGAATGGATCCTGTAGTACTTTTTTGGATATTTTTCAGGAGTCAAGACAATTAATCCTGTTTTATAGATTCAGGTTTTTTGCATTCATAGACTGAAAGTGTAAATCAGAAGAGCCTATTATGAGGCATGTACAGTTTAATATCACAACAGTAGGCAGAAATAGTTAGAGATATGGTTTGATATGGAATATTTTGCACTTGCACTGTGATTCTTGATTCTTCACTCTCCTTCTCTCATTTTGTTTAGTAAACCAATCTAACAACATAACTTAAGCTCAGATGGGATCATGTCTATTGCCACAAACTCATCACCGGATTGCTGCCAGAATGGTGAGAACCCTCTCGATCACCAGGTTTTGTGGCCTTTCATTTTCTTCTAAAAACAGGGAAATAACAGCAGCTGTTGTTGCTACATTTGTTCTCTTACCCATAGTGTAGGGGTAGCTTTGTTTAATACAGGATCCAGTTTCATTCACAGACTCTCAGTAGGAAGTACTGATATAAAGCACAGGAGATGAACTGTAACATACCTATGCCTCCTCACAAATATGAAATGACACCCTGGTATGCTTCCTAGAGCAAAATGCAGCTATTTAACATTTTTGTAAGTCATCTCACAATTACCATGATCCACAAAAGGACACAGCCCCAGGTTAGCATTCAGGAAACTCTTGCCACAGGCAGTTGAAGATTCTCAAGAACTTCATTAGTAGAGGGCATAAATTAAAAAGATGGGAAGAAATAAGTAAGTAGAGACACATTGAGCTAGAAATTCTTCCAAAAGATGACAAAAGAAACCCAACAGAACAAAATAAACAAGGAACCTCTGATACTGACGCTGCTTCCCTTCCTGGGTGATGAAAGGAACTGCAGTACACTGAGCTTCTTGCAGTGACCACCAAAGAAAAGAAAAAGAAAAAGAAAAAAAAGAAAGTTTGAGACATTTTTCTAACAGAATACTTTGGTTATTCATTCAATATTAACTCACTGAATAAAGACGAATTAAGTTTTGATTTTCTATCCCAGGCTCCCTGATTAGCCTGTCTCCCACAATTAGCCATGGCTAGTTACTCCTGTGTTGCACCAGAGCAGATCAAAGAGGTAAAGAAGCCTATCACATCACATGGGTTGTAATCCGTCCAGAAAACTCTGTCCCCAAGGAATCTGCGCATCTGTGGATTTGCAGGCAGGGAACAGAAAGCTCAAGGAAGTATGTGGTGAGTTAATGCCCCCTTCATAGCAGCTGTCACACATTCCCAGATCAGGTTTGCATAATCCTAGAGCTATAGGCTCTCAGTATTTAACATGAGGCTTCTCTGAAAAAGATGTGGGCTCCCAACAGCAGAGGTGTGACCAAAGGCTTCTTCACCGTGGATCAGAGGTTCACAAGAGGCTGACTAAGTCCCAAGGAGAGTCTAAGTCTGCACGGCTAATTCAGACATGCAGCGTGGCATGTCTTTGTTAACACCGTACAGAGCCTAGCCAATCTGGCCTCAAGGAGCCCACACCCCTATCGTATTTGTAGGTAGCTCCAATATTGTTATACAGAACGCTTTGTGTCCAGCCCTTTTCAATTCTGCCAAAAGACACACACCAACCAACACTGAGAAAGAGATGTGAATGCAGCTAAACTCAATTCTGAGAAAATACAAGGGTGGAGCCACCTCTGGTACTATTGTAAAATTAAACATTAAGTTTCAGGTATTTGGACCTTTCATTCACAATTTAAATACACCTGATATATTGCCTAAAAGATTTAATAAAAAAAGATTAAGTTATGATCCCCTTATGAGATGTTTTGAGAACTTGAATAAAACCCTTGGTCAGTACCTTATCAGATTTAAGGTGACAATGAATAAGGGAGCTTGCAAATGTCTAACCCAGGTGTCACTCAGCTACTGGTTTGGGTATATTTCTAAAATGACTGACACTGTTTTGGGAAACTTTGTGGGACACCAATTGAACACTAAGACGAATTTTGAGAAAAAAATAAACAGAAAGCTGCAAGTAGCATAGAGAAACATTGGTAAGAAAGAGGCAATAAGAAACAGGGGAGGCAGAAATAAAAAAAAATCAGGAACTACAGTAGACTATGATAATATAAAGAATGTACCCCCTTGTTCATTATACACTGCTGAGACAACAAAACTCTCAGTAAAATTCTATTTCTTGCTGAGAAATGTATGCGTTTAATAATCTACTGGTCTGTCATTAAAAAATGATCCCCCTTACCCATTTTAACTGTACTCTGTTTACATGGCACTTAAGACATTAAGAAAATTCTCCTCTACTTGGCACACTGCTCATATTGTGCAAGCAACAAGCAGTCTAATCCATTGCATTGGTTCCAGCGTAGACATAATTTTCTGAATAACTGATAGCTGAGATGTCATTAGGGTTGTGTTGGAATTTTCTAGAGAGATCAAAATTAAAGAATTAGTTTTCTAATACAGTATTTATGTATCTAATATAAATTAATGAGAAACAATAGGCATTTATCACTTCCTGTCTGTAGGTCTTACAAACATTAATGGAATAAAAGTTAATTCTAGGATAAAGATAGATGACATAATGATCATTTTGATACAAAAGACTAAAATAAGGTAAGATAGTCTCTAGACCTGGGAGAGGAAGGTAGTACTTGAAAGACTTTCCACATGAGAGATGCAGCATAACAAAGACTGCAACCAAAGGACACTTTACACACTTCTGCCCAAGATAAATGAAGCACATGCCAGATGGTTTGAGAACCTATCAGAAGTGATGAACGACTTTCCACAAAAAAAGCTATGAATAGCACTGGAAGAATAAAGAATGGGCAGAATAGCACAACCTTGCATTTCACCTTTCTTTCACACAAAAGCTGGACAACATCAGCATTCTGGACACGTGCTCTGTTTCCCCATTTGCCTTTAGACATCCACCTGAAGATGCTGTTTCTACCCTTCCAAGGGAGCAATTTTTTTTTTTGTGATTTGAATTGATTTATATGCTAATGACATTTAAGCCATCTATCAGACATAGATTGCACATTGTCTTACCCGTCTGATCCTTGACTGTGCTAGGAACAGAATAAGAATGGATTTTAGTCACGTTGGCTCAGACAGAAGAAAACCAAGAGAGTAAGATCTGTTAAGGTAACAAAAGCCACCAAGTAGTTGAAACTCCCATACAATTTATGTAAATATTTACATTGCCAAAGGAATTAAGAGTTTTGGGATACATCTGGACACAATTGCTTTAAGCCAGCACTGTTATCTCTGTTTGCACCAAGTTTTTAACTTGGAGACCACACCAGAGTCATCCATCATTAACAAGACAGGCCACCAAAAATGTTTCTAATTTGGAGCATGCTGAGAGACAGTTTATATGGCTGGTTAAGGCAGCTTCTACCTAAGATAAACAAACTGCCAGGGATGCGTGCAATCACAATACACCTACATGCTACCAACTCCCAGGCTTTTCTGTTTCCGTGTACAGAAATGGGTTCTGTTCAGTTACAAGAAATAATTGTGTACGTAACAGATTCCCAGTCAGCAGCCAGCATTCCTGCTTATGTATTTCTGCTGGATCTTCCCAGATGCACCCTTTGGAGAGCAGAGCTGTGTGTTGGGCAGAGAAAACATTCACATTCCCAACTTAAACTCCTAACTTGCACTTCCCCCCATGGAGGGAGCTAATATTTAGGATACAACTATCCATGTGTTTCTTGGTGAATGAAGACAATAGAATGAACTGGAATCAGAGCCAAAAGTTTATGGTTGTTCAGTCAGCACTAATTATGAAGCACCTACAACGTGTGATTCTATTTGCAGTAATCTGCCATGCAAGAAAAACAATTTCTTGAGCTGCATGTGAATGTAGCAGTGTGAGTATGGCATTCCAAGTCATTAAATTCTTTGCTCAGAGGCTAAAAAGGAGCATGGAAGATATTTTTATTTTCAGATGAATTCAAAATAGGGAGTCTCATTCTGAAACCAACCCTTCCTCCCAAAGGTCGAGCAAGGTAAGGTAAGAGACTTAATTATGTGCTTTAAGTGATGCTATGTAAACCATGAAAAAACCTTTCCACAGCTCTGTACCAGAGGATTTTATTTTTTCTTGGAAGTTAGTGAGGACTTCAAGGTGGAGTAGGTATAAATAAAGTTCCACAATGAACAGAAAACCAGCTAAAACTACTGTCTTGTACAGTGCATTGTCCATGTGCCATATAGTCTAGCACAACAGCAATGACATCCCCTTCCACAGTTCTGGGGGGATCAAAGAGCATGGCAGTTTGGAAGCAGGGTGCTGGACATCTGCTCAGCAGGGCCCATTGAGACCTGTTCAGAAACATGGAAGTTTTAACTAAATCATTTCCTCAGTTATTTCAGTGGAACCAATTTGATAGGTGTGAACACACAGAGGTAGATTTATTTATTTTTTACCCCAAAGTTGTGTTTAACAAATGAGTCATTGGCAAAAAGTTAGAGTCAACATATTAGTACCTCAGTAAAACAAGAAGATTATCAAGTGCCTATTCTGCTCTTACAATGATGTAAGTAGTTTGACTGAAAGAATCGTACATAACTGGTGTGAGGGCCAGCTAATTTAATATTGGTCTTTTTGGCAGCAGCACTTTGTTTTTCTGAATAAAAGCTGTACAGTAGATGACAAAAATCCAACACATTTATAAGCAACCTGCCATATACAAAGTTGAGTTTAGTTTACCAGAAAGTTACAGTACTGTGGATTCTGAATTTCTGTAGTAACGGCAACTTTTTCTTAAATAAAATATGCAGATGAATAACACGGAGGCATTCCGTATTTCTTACGGTACTTATTTACTATTTTATTTTAATGTTCAATGGGGAAGCTATTTGTCTTCCAATTATTTTCTTACACAGAACGGGATTAAAACAGGCATTTTAGCATTTGGGTTGAACCGACACTTTCAGTATCCTGGAAGTAGTGTAAAGACATTTAGGTCATACAAGATCACAGTATTGCTCCCAAGTTAGGAGCTTATTGACATAACTGAAACACTTTAGGCATTTGAGTAATTGTTTCAGGCTGCCTTCAGAATTGAGACTGACTTTCTAAAGTTGTCAGTATTTGCATCTGAGAAGAAAAATCTTAAGAGGTAGAGCCTTGTCTAGTTTGAGTTTTCCAGCCTCAGCAGCAGCATTTTGGTGTAGATGCACCACTGTAGCTCACTCTGCCTTTTCTCTTCAGCAATTCTGCACCAAGAGCTTTTTTCTGTTATCTGCCAGATATCAAATAAACGGGTGCTCTACTTATAGGTAAACTTCCTGTGACCCATGGAAAGACATTCTTTCATTTCCCCTTACGTTTTTGCCTGTTCAAAAGCCCAAGAAAGCTATTTAATGTTTTAGTTGTTTATGCCTTTTTTAACCCATTATATAGGTATGCATTAACTAGAGATTTTTTTTTTAAGTGATCACTGGCATACCTGCATAAGATTGCACCAGTTAGTTCAGAACACCTGCTATCCTGAAAATATCCCATAATTTTTCAATAACAATAACGCTTCTTTGTTTTTGTCAGCATATCCCTTAGAGTCATAAAACACCATAGTACGTTTAGCTTGTGAAAAGATACTGAAAACTGAAACAGAATAAAAGCAAGAAGAAAGTTATATTTCTGAGGAAACTCTGTTCTGGATTTTCAGGTTATTTTTTAGAATTAATCATGCCATTCTATTTACCAGGTCCATACGACCCATACAACAAACTTGCCTGGCTTAAATTTTGTCTCCATCTGTGATTATCCCTCTATCTCTATTTTTTTTGTTTTACCTCAATGAGAAGCAGCAGACTATCAATTTCGGACGTCTCAAGCATATATATTCCTCCATGTAGAAATTTTCAGCTTATTGAGAGTATAAAGCCCCTGGCAAAATGTTCTCAGCATCCTAGCAATAATTACAACATGCAACATGAGCTTTATGACAGTCAAAGTCACCAAAGAACAAAGGACTGTGGTTTTTTCTTTGCCCAGACTATGTTGTTTGTGTTCATTTGTACACAGCCATCTACATCTGAGCTACCTTTGCAGTGAACAGGGTTGCCAACCTACTTCAGATGTCTCTTTCTAAAAAAGATGAGCCACAAGTCAGAAGTGTCAATATTTCTATTTCACTAATATGTATACTAAAATAAACTAGTTCAGAAATTATGCTTGAAGTTAGGAGAGAGTCATCCTAGCCTGGTGACTGTCATAAATTTGCATACTGGTATGCATTTTCCAAAACTCCCAAAGTATTTTTGGTAGCTGATCTGAAATGTTTTGCAGGTTGATTTTAGAGAACACTAAGCATTCCCAGTTGCTATCAGTGGTAGGTCAGATTATGAATCTGCTCAATGTTTGGCTAAAATATTGACAGAAAAGTCCTTGAGACTTTTTGGTTTTGGCAAACTTCTCCAGAACCACCAAAATCTTGAATTTCCAACTTGCCATTGGATTTCCAAGAAATTAGTAATAGTGTATGCCATATGTTCATAGCAAATATAAGTCCAGGATTCAATCTCTTAAATTATTTTGCTAGGAATTTTCTTTTTGAACATTTTAGTCAAGACAGACCTTTTATGGGGCAAACTCATCTGTAATTCAGGACATTAGAGGGCCAACATGTAGCACAGATGTATATATATATAAACCTCAGAACATTAAAACAGAGGGGACGTACCCATCAGATTTGGGAATAACCTCAAATTCTGAAGATAAAAA
>VXBO01013494.1:155387-173386 GCA_013400135.1 Rhinoptilus africanus
CGAGCCCCCCACACCCCCCCCCCCCCCGTCCCACGCTCCCTGTTGCTGGCAGTAGCAGTTCCCTCTGTCCCTGAGCTGACGAATGACAGAAAGGACCAGTCAGTCACCTGTCAGATTAAATTACTATCCGCTTAACTGTGGCAGTCTCTAGAGTCATGCACCCTACATTCATTAGCATTAAATAGCTAGCAGCCAGGGGAGAGTCCAGGAGAAGCGTGTGTGACCCAAAGTACAATATAAATGGGCTGCCCTTTGTTGCCCACTGGTGTGGGGAGGGAAAAGCTAAATAAGGAAGGCAAAGTTGTCCCTTAGCACCCTTAGAATGCTAAGTGAAGGCGTTGTGAATACTTCTGCTGTTGAAAATATTGCTGCCCTTGGGATTAGACACATAAAGAATATACTGATGACTAAGTGTTATTGTAAAAAGCCAGAGAGATTTTCTGAGAGGAGCACATTCAGCCAGCATTCTAGTCAAACTCTATTTTGGGAATATACATCATGTGTACAGAAGCATGCACAGCTTCATCTGGAAGAGGCTAGTATTTTTTTCCTCCTTTCCAGCAGAGGTGATGGCCATGTGGTTGATTTGTTATACCTCACTGCTTGTTGCTGTTAGTGACAAGTAAGGGAGCCATGACTAAAGATTTTAAAGCACCCACTTTCTCCAGCACCTTCCTCCTCTCAGTCCTCCCCTCTCCTCCCTTCCTCTCCCTTCCCTGATTTTCACTCAGCCTCAGTCTCCCTTGACTGACATGCTATTTATCTCTTTTTCAGCCACTTGGGTCCTGCCATTCTCAATTTAACCTTATGTAGTCTATTCAGTAGTCCACCTATGGTCTGTCATATTTCGTACCCTCATTATTATTTTTCTACCTTTCATTGCATATATACATTATAGGCAGATATTTTTTACCTCTACTTGTGCTCTGACCAAAAAAGTAAAAAACAGAAAAATAGCCAACCCACTGTGCAACTTCATGTGAGCATGTCAGAAAACCTGAGTTTCTAAACTTAGACTCTCAGTAAAATTTATAAACTTGGGCTCAGGGCTGCACTAAGGCAGACAGACAGCTTCCCCCCTCCACAGTATGAGCAGAGCACAGTGAGCTTGCATCAGTAGCTATAGTTGCCTTTTGTGCTTTACACACATCCTAGAGTAAACTCTGCCATTCTACTACCTGCCACTTGCAGCATAAAATTATTTACTTCTGCTGTATTTGTGATTACTGTAGTCCCAGATCCTTTTGTGTGGTATCTATGTCTACCTGGGTATTTGTCTTCTGCAGCCATTTATTGGCTTCTTCTTTCCATTGATAGTATTTTGTTATTGTCTCAGAAAATTTCATACTGTAAGGTTTTGGAATGATTTTCCATTTTTTGCCAAGACCATTTTGAATCCTGATCCTATTCTCCAGGGTGCTTAAACACCTCACCTTTGGTTTTGCCGTCTCAGGTTTTATGGCTACATTCTGTCTTGCTTTATTTGGTTATGGAGTTCAGTGGCCTTCAGTTACCAGGAGCTGTTATTGAGAACAAGTAAAGGTGAATAAATATTTCTTGCAAAGTCTAGATACATTTTTAATTAGTTGAAAGCTTTGTAAATTGTGTATGATTGCAATAATACGTTTTAATTTGTGTTTAATTTGCCTTAATTTCTCGAAATAATACCAGGAAGGAAAGATATGGATTGCTTTACATGTGGTGTGAGGTTAAAGAGCTGAGTAAGTCTATCAACAAAAGCTGTTTTGCATTTGCTGACTACACCTGCTAATTATACTACAGACAGTTCATAGCTTGTGCATTGTGCTTTTATATGGCTCATTCTTCCATATATCTCCCTTGAGTTCCCCTGATTTGATAATCCAGGTAGCCAAGTGTCCTCTCATCTACTGCCTTCTCTAAAAATCATCTCCTCAGCATCTTCCAAGCTTAACTCCCGAACAGTTATTAAAAAACAACAAAAAAATCCCAGTCTGTGACCATGATAACATGGTATATGGGATCAATAAGCACTATTAACTGGGGAAAGCTGATTTATAGAATACAGAGAGACATGAACCTCATTATTACTGGAGAAAGCCAGACAGTTTCCTCAGGGTTGCTTACAGCTTCTTTTGCACAGTATTTCTGTCTGTATTCAGATATTGCCTACACTGTATACAGGTGAAGATTGCTGTAGTTCATTCTGAAGTGGAGGAAATAACCTCATGAGGTTATAATTAATTTCACCTCATCATATAGTGGAATTTTAATCTTCAAGGAACAAGGACATTGGCCTAGACCCACCCAGTCTACCTAATGTTAATTAAGCTGAAACCGAGTCTACAGCTTCAACATTTATGTGATGGTCAAGCAAATGTAATGGTGAAGTTGCCCTTGCTGCTACGATTAACAATTTATGATCAGTGTGTTTATTATTGAATGGCTAAGATGATGTAAGTCTTAATTTTCTGTAGGAGCATTCAGGAAGAAGGCACTAAAACTCTATGTGAGTCCTTATTACTCAAAAATATTCTAGCTGAGTCGATGTGGCTTGTCTAATCACCACTGTGACTACTTCCCATGCAGTAGGGGGCTGAAAACCAAGATGGTAACACACTAATTTTGAATCCTCTAGTCATACCCTGAAAATTCTCAACTGATTTTCATTATGCTCAGTATAACCATGTAACCTTGAGAGAATTCTTTCAGCCTCTGAGCATTTGAAACACCAACAGCTGATACAACATCAGTGAGATACTCAATGTCAAGACACCAATCTGTGGTAGGAACAGATTTTAGTCTTTTTCTGGGAAGATGCAAGACCTATGACAGAAGGCAACAAAAAGTCATTAAAAAAGTAGGGAAAGAAGCAGACAGGAGGTCAGTATCTCATGTGAGGAAAGGAGTTAGCTTTATTATTCTAAGGACTTTTGCTCTTCTTAATTCTCAAGTCTACTTCAACTAAAAATCAGACCAGTTCTGTGATTGTAGCTATGATTTACACATATATATAAAACTTTGCTTTATTTCTATTCTCTTCCTAACTTGAGGGAGAGACTGGATTTTACTCTGTTTTCTCTGCTGCTAAAAAGGTGCACAGTAAACTCCTGGGTACACTGGCACTTGAGTCAGAGTTCAAGTCCGGCTACAGTTGCTTAAAAATCCACATTAGTGTTTGCCAAGAGTTGTGAATAGGACTGCATTCATGCTTGAATGCACGCACGCATGCTGGGGGGGTTTCCCTACTTGAGGTTGGACAGGATGTTATCTTTCTTCAAAGAAGAGGGAAAAGAGAATAGTCGTTGAAAACTGGGAAAACCTAGAAAAATGTTTGACAATAGAATTTCTTAGCGAAGATGGAGGTTTTACACAATGGACCTTATTGGTATATGGGAAGGTTTTAGAGACTTCTGGCTGTGTTAAATTCCTCCCCCACTTCCTTGGGCAGAAGTCCAAAACCAACAGGAAAGGTACATTGGTTGTAAGGGACTATCAAAGTAGACTGAAATCTGTGACCTTTCTGAACTCTGTAGGTACCTCTTTAGCTTGTAAACCGGAGTTTGGAGTTACAAGTATCACCGGCAGTTGATGCTTAGCCCTTGAACAGTTTGCAGGTTATTTGTACCAAATCGCTGTTCGTGCTGACTCAAGTGAACATTGAAATACTTCGAATGTCTGTGTTTACACTGTCCACTGAAAGCTTTGCAAGCTTAATGCTTGAGGCTTTTTTTATTATTGTATTGTGTGCCCTTTGACAGATCTGAATTAACATTCTCTCCTTCATTTAAAACATGCTGTCTGTGCTTGCATTCACAGAGGAGGAACCGAAGTGCTGTTTTCTTCTGCCTTTGGTTTGGCTTAGAAGCATACAAAATTATTGTGACTATGGAACTCTTTTGTTTAAAGAGTAGAAAAAGATGGCCAAAAACAATAAAATACAATGCATTCAGCTTTCATTACACGTCCTGTGAGCCCAACACTGGCTGTGGATGCTGGACCGCAGACCGGGTATTCATGTGAAATCTCACTAAAGTTACCAAAGACGGGCCTCTGCTTTGTTTATAACCATATGCTAACTAAAACTTTGCTTGTTTCCTACTAACCTTCCTACTGTGTGAGTAATAGTTAGTCACTGAGCTGATGTTACAAATAGTGATAATGAGGAGACAGCCAGAAGTAGCTAATCACCAAGGATGGGATAACAAGAAGTAGTTAATCACTTCAAGGTTCTTTTATGCGTCGTGTCTACTCCTATACCAATTAGGATAGAGCTGTAGCTACTTCAAGTAACATCCTTATCATCCTCAAGAAGCTGTCAAGCTTACAGAAAACTTTTGCTGCCCTGACATGGCTCAGTGCCTTAAAAGGATGATGTGAGAGAGGGTCTCCTTACCCAAATGACTACCGAGACACTCAGACTTGAGCAGAAGTTTTTTTGTTGATGCAGCAAAATTTGATATGCGTGTGAAAAAGACTATTCAGTCATCCTAATGAATAGGTAAGTCTAGGCGGAGTTACAGAGTTATTAGGTAGGCGGAATTATGAGAATATTTTGTTTATAAATAATGGGTGAATATGCCCAGTAAGTTGTGCTAGATTTGTGGATTTTCCCACTAAGCATCAGATGTCAAATAAAGCAGTATCTCCTCTGTAAACTACTTTTGGTGTCAAGAGCTTTTATTTCAGGTAAACTAACATCTAAACTAGCATCTGCTTGTGTGATGTGGTTTCTGCAGATGCATTACGGAAGGACTACAGTTAGCCGTAATCTCATGAAGCAGAGCAAATTAGTTTAGTATTTTTATACATTAGTGAACATAAAGAAATAGACCTTCATGAAAAAGGCTGGCTTTGTACCTCTGCTTCCTCTTAACTGCAGCCTGAAATAAGTAAAATTTCAAGCACTTGTCACGTAAGTGCTAAAACATCTTATTTTTCTTTTAGAAAAATTCACAAGTGTTTGAACCCTAACCTGAGCTTCCAAAGCAAACAAAAAAACCTAATGTTTTCTGTTGAGTTGAAATAATGCATTTTGACAAATTCATCCTTTTAAATGTTTTACATTTTATCTTATAAAAAGCAAAGTAGTAACTTCAAAACACAACTAAAATAGAAACCTTCCTGAAATTTGAAATTATAGTTGTTGACATTGTAGTCTGTCTTCATGAAACAAAATTGTCACACTTTGAAACAGGTTTACATTAAAGTAATGGTGCTTTATTTTTTTATCAGAAAGCTGTTGAAAAGATATTTCTCAGCTGTAATTTAGGGTTACAGAAAAGGCGAGATTACAGTTTCCCTGGTTGCACTGTCATGGCGGGATGAGGACAAGCAGAAAGTGCCTCCTGTTTCTTGGGCCAGCATACAGCCTGAGCTGTGTGCTAAGGTTATAATGGATATAGGAAATAACAAATGTTTATAACAGATATACAAGGATATAACATGCACATAAAACTCCTGTTCGCTTTATGAATACACCATGGCCAATTCCCTGTAAATATATTTCACAAAAGTCTTTATTAAGTTTAGATTTGTGCAGTTACACTCCACATGCACAAAAAAACCACCCGTCATCTAACCATTACCAAGTTTTCTTTCTCATACTTTTTTAAAGTGTGGATAGAGGTGTACATTTCTCAGGGGCTCCATCCAAACTGCTGTCATCTGCTGCCAACGAAACACTATGCACTGGAACCAAACAGTTTCTTGACAGCCCGCCACCACACCTTGTGAAATTGGGATCTCAGTAATATGGGAAGAAACGTAAATAAGATAATGCAAACTACAGCTTCTACATTCAGTGAGGATTTTTTGTTTTGGGTCTGAATGAGGATCTTGCCTGCTGAGAGCAGCAAAGTGGTGCCTGCCAGATCTGCATCTGTGGTTCCATGGCACTGGGAAGTCTCTCAGTTACAACAGCAGAGTTAAATTTGTGAGAAGGAAGCATTTAACCTGCTGTGCATTCATTGGCCCAGTATCAAAAATTTTGCTCTCCAAGTGGACACACTCTTCAGGGTAATTTAAAATAGAGAACAAGATCATGTTTAAAATTAGCTTAGGCCCAAGAGCACAGGCCACTCTGCACAGTGATGAGAAGCATGGTGTGCTCTGGCTTTGAGTCTTTAGGTTTTTTGGACGATTAATGAAGCAAAGACTTAATCAAAAGTTTTCCAGTGGCAGCCACAACATCTGCTTCTTCTCGTTGAATTCTTTGGAGTGCAGGATAAACTACAGTCTCTGTGATACATTTCACTGGTATTACAGTTTCCCTGGACTCTAGAGTATCTTACTTTCTGAAAGCTAGCAGTCTGGAAGGTTGGAGATCTCCTGCCTTCTCTCACTAAGGAATGGCATCAAAATGTTTTTAAAGAGGGAGACAGACTCTTTCCCTTGCACTCAGTTGCAGTTGCATGACTCATTTTCATCAAACTAAAAAAAAAGACAAGCAATTTAGAATATTTTTCTATTATATGGTGTTGAATACTTTATCTATTATCTACTAACAAGTTGTTGCATTAGTAACATTCATTTAGCAATAATGACATTCTCTGTAATTTTTTTTTTGGCTCTACTTACTAAGAATTACCCCTAGTGAGCAGCAATTTCTTTCCATTACATGTGTTTAATTTTAATATGCTTACAGGGATTAACAGCTCAGCAATTGCTGACAATGGAGTACTGTAACAGACAGGGTTAAATCATGCAGGAAAATACTAAACAAATACTTTGATGTAGAGCAATATTTCAGAAAATGTATCCTTCATCCAGCAAAATTTGACCAGTTCAGAGACATTATCAGACCTGAAAGTGATCCCTATGATTTTCTAGGACTTCTTGATTTGAACTCACATCTAATTGTACAATGCCATAAAGCACATGAACAATTGCCAAGGTCACTTCAGATAGCCTTATTGCTTTTTTTATTCAAGGAGATAGCCCTTCAATAGTGAGAAATATGATATCCAGGAATTCCAGCTTGCCCTCATGTAATCTCCTTCACAGAGTACAACAAAGAACAATTGTGTGAAGCACAATGACCTCAGATGCTTGAAAGCTCTCATGCTATTTATGAATGTGGAGTGGAGAGACTAAGCATGCATTAAGGATGAGGAAACTTTGACCAGAAAGAGCCCATTTTAGCTGTGAATTATTTTTGTACGAGGAAGCTTTAGCAGAAAGCAAAAAGTACAAGTACTGTGATAGTCAAGTCAAAGACAGGCACACTCATTTTTGTATTAGTTCTGAGACAGCATCACACCTCTTCAGAGATTAGCAAGGCCAGACGTGACATGCAGTGTATATACCCTTCAGAAAATTCACGCATGTTACTCTGAGGAGTCCTTGTACATCTGTATCAGTGGAGACCTAAACTAATAGAGGTTTCTCCTAGCATTACTGTAATAAAAACTGATCAGTTTGATTTGTGAACTGGCAGCTCTGTTTATCGATGGAAAAATAACAATGCAGTATTTCTTGTTGGTAAATAGCATGCCTGTGTATGTGGTTTACTGTCAAGCAAGAAATTGCATACCAAATTATCCATGACGAGTGAGCCATGATGTGTCCATTCCCCAGATAATAGGTGCTAATATGCTTGCAATTGTGTGTATGCATGCATGTCTGGATAGCAATCTTTTCTACAGGTGGACAATATTTAAAGGAGAATTTGTGAGTTGGACCAAAAGGACTGTCTGCTACACACATTTGGCACTCAACTGATGTCGAGTTAAAAAAAGTAAGCAAAGAAAAGCATGACTGCAGTTGTAACTATACTTCTGTGATTTACAGCATCCGAAGTCAAATGTGTTATCATCACTCTTGTACGCTATGAAAGGAAACCTCTCACATAACCTCCACCCTAAAAACGACTTCACCTTTAGGAGTTTGAAGTCACAAAAAGCATATTTTTATTCAGACTATCAGGAAACAGGAATCACCAGGAAATTTTGCACTGGGAAAAGATAGATGCAATGAAGGCCAGAAAATATTATGGGAATGTTATACCCAGGAGCAAATGTCAGAGAGATTAGGAAGTGAAATAATAGATGCTTGGGAATGTCAGTCCAGAGAAGGACAAATTTGGATGTATCCCTTTTCTCTCCATTAATAAGGAGTTTTCAAGCAGAGTATACTGAGAAAGAAAGGTAGATCCTGTATATAAGAACTATGTATAATTAAAACTAGGTAAATACTAGATTCTGAAGTTACATCTCCACTTAGGATTTTACTGATTATGTAAACCAAAGCCTTTGTGCTTTATGATGTCAAAGGGATCAAAGAAAGTGCAAAAGCCCTTGAAACTATGCTTGCTTATAATACACAATACTTTAAAAATAATTTTGGAGTACTTCAGGATACATTTCAAGCTTTTGGGTGAGATGTTAATTTTTTACTTCAAAGAACACAAAATGAACTTCCCTGATGCTTTTCTTACTTTTTTTAAAGTAAAAGTGATTTTACGTTTAAAATATTCTGATTTTTGTATTCTTCCAAAGTCACTGACAGACTTCTTAAAGTCATTCACTCTATATCTCTGTAATATCACTCCAAGTATGAAGTAGTCATCTCTTCTTGTTACTGCTTTTTGCTCATGGAGTCCTCTCTGAGGCACCATAGCTAAGTCAAGAAAATGAAAGGATATTTCAAGGCCTAGAAAATGAAAACACGGGCACAGAATGACAACAAACTCCACTAGAGATTCTAGAATAACATCTGGTAATCACAACTGCTGCATTTCCAGTAATACCTAGTTAAGAGTCAGTCTTAATTTTGTTTAGGAGCTATGGCCATAAAGTCTTCAGTTGTACTATGTGCATCTTCATTATAATCCCACAGTGATCTGGTAACTGCATACAATACTAGATCATAACTTTCAAATACAGGTTTCAGTTCTCAACAGACAACAGCTCTTTAAAGTTGTATCTTATTTTCAGTCTATTTCTGGATTCTATTTTAAAGGTACACCATCCCATAATGAGTGCATATCAGTATATGGTGACTCCATCTATGCCTTGCAAAAAAAAAAAAAAAGTTTTCTCTTTAAATTGTGAGTTTACTGAGCTATCAAGGGCATACACGGTACAAAAATTTTAAAATTGGGAGTGTGAATTATATGCCTTATAACTGAGAAATGAGAAATTACTTCTAAGGTAATACTAAGTATCATGGATACAAGATGAACAGGTAAAACAAATGTTAGTGGCACCTTTATCATTACTTATCTGTGTCAATTGCTGAAAGAAAAAAATGCAGTTGTGTGAAATTATGAGTGCTGCTCCTAGGTATTTACTAGTTCAATGTCTGCATAATGCAGAGCTGCCAAAGACATACACACATGAAGATGATGAAGTAACTTGTACTCCAGATGAGCTTAGTTTAAGCTGTTTACTTTCCGGAGTTTAATATGTAAGTTAGGGAGCAAGAAATGCTTATTTGGAAATAAGGTGTTATAAAGTTATTAAAACAATTTAAAAAATAAATCATTTTCCTCTTTTCTTCTTATCATTAGAAATATGAACTGCCATTTTCTTCTTTTCTCCTTTTCAATTTTATGATATTTTTCACAGATTTCTTTATGACATTTTAGTCAATACAATCGGTAAAATTTTAAAATATTTTTTAAACAAGCTTTGTGTTCTATGCATTTTCATGCTGCACTGCAAAACTGCATCTATTTTGTATCCTCAGGAGTCTGTTTTATAAATTCAAAGAGAGTAATCAGGAATAATCAGGCAGATAATAAGGTTAGGACATGAGGAAAGAAGGCTAAAGAACAAATAACCTCCTTGCACACCACTTCTGTCTATTAAGTAATATGGTCTCCATGACCATAGGATTTCAGTACATCACACTTCTTAATGTTTATACTCATTGGCATAGGAAATTACTATTTTCCCCACTTTACTTCCCATGAGTGGATATACAGACATCTGCAAATGTAACCAAGTACCTCAATTTTGTTGAATATGAGTAATCTTAAAAAATTTCCAGAACCTAGCTGTTTGTGGTACAGCACAGATATGAACACAGATCTCTTAGGCGGCCACATAATATGCTACTAGAGGGGCTATGCTGTTTTATTTCATAAAATACCAACAATGAAGTAAAATTGCTGAGGAACTTTTCTACAGCCTGAGAGTAAGAGGCATGCTTATGATAATGCAATTAAATTCTTTTTCCTTAAAAGAGCAGCTGTGTCAACAATGCTTACTGGGAATCATCTCTGGTCCTTGCTAACTCTTGAATTGTACCTGGGTGTCTGTGAGGAAGATAGATGGTGCGGATTAAAATTGTGCTAACAACTAAACAATAATTACAGGACACTACATGGGCCCATGCCATTGCTGCATTTAATATGACAGTGCAGATATAGCCAACTACAGCAGTTACCAGCCTTCTAAGACATTAGTATCTGAGAAAAGAAGTGAGACTACAACCTATGCCCACAGCGCATAGATTTATCCACGTTGGTCTCTATGTATAGCACCGAACACAGACCATTATTTTCTGTTAAACTCTGTACAATGGCTATCATGTGTCTGTGTGCACTGACCATGAACAGCAAAGCACCTTGCCTCTCCTCCCTCCTGCCCCTCAACACGCGTACACACACTCTAACTCAGTTCTCAGGAAAACCAAAACAATTCTGTGAAACAAGCCAATTCAAACTAATACAATGAATCCACCAAAATAACCTGTAAGAATGACGAGGAGGAAATGATTTCACTTTTTGCTTTATCCAGGGGGTGCTCTTGCATAACCTGATCACTGTGCCCAACAGCTCAGCTCCAGTCTCATTGAAAGCACATTTGAAAGCAATGCTGAGAACACAGTTCAGGGCAGAGGTTGTTCAAAACCCCATGTTTTCCAGGAGTCAAGAAAACCTTTTCTCTCTTTGTGCTGAAATGTTTTAAAATGCTTATGAAAGGCACACAGGAGGGTGGTCTACGGACAACTGTGAGCCTGAAGCCGATAACAATGTCTTCAGAACAAAGAACTCAGAAAGAGCTAAAATGTTTCGGTTATGAAGGTGTATTACAACTTAGTGGCTTAGATCCTAAGAACCCTCGCTTGTCTTTTCTGAATACTGCTTATGTTTTCTGATTGCATTTTTTTCAAACATTGCTTACATGAACTGACTAGGCTGGATCCAGTACCTCTCTTAAAAATTGGATTTATTAGGTGAGACTAATCATAGGGTTGGCATTCTCTCCAAATTTCTCCATTATACTGCAGGAAATGCAGAATCCATTCAGCATCCACACTGAGAAATAGAGATTATCAACCTTGCTGAGAATATGGTTTTAAGGATTTTGAAATAGCCACAAAAGTCATGAATGCAAAACCACATGGCAGTAGGAATTTTAAACAAGCTACTTCAGCTCTCAGAGGCATGTGTGACCACAATGGTGTCCTCTGCACTCGGAGCCCAGCTGGCAGACAGCAGTGTGCTGGCCCAGAGGCTCAACAGGAGGTGCAGTACTATGCTAGAGCAGTCTCTGACACCCTTACGTCCAGCCACTACACTGTAATCCAATTTTCTTCCTTAACCTCCCTAATCCTTCCAATCTCCTGCATGAAAGTCAGTTCAGTAAAACCTGAAGTGCATAGGTCTTTCCTCAGAGATTTTGTGAATGAAAGAAACTAAGGAGCAGGGATGCTAATGTCATACAACTGCAGAGATGGGAATAAAATGAGACACCCCCTTAAGTGAACTCTTGTCCTCCAGGGAGGGTTCTAGGAAAGCAAACAGCGTTTAATCGTTGTGAAAACTACACCTTTTTCTGAGTCTTGATTGTAAGCCATTTACTGACCTCTTCGATTCATTTTCATAAAATGAAGTTTATTCCTTTATATGGAATCATAGAATCATAGACTGGTTCGGGTTGGATCTTTAAAGGGACTTCAAAGATCATCTAGTTCCACCCCGCCTTGCAATGGGCAGGGACACCTCCCTCCAGACCAGGCTGCTCAAAGCCCCATCCAGCCTGGCCTTGAACACCTTCAGGGATGGGGGATCCACAACCTCCCTGGGCAACCTGTTCTGGTGCCTCACCACCTTCACAGTAAAGATTTCTTTCTAATATCCAATCTAAACCTACAAGACCCTGCTGTCCTAAATGGAAATTTTTTATTTCCTTTAATTAATTGAAAACATGTTAGGACAATGGGCAGCAACAAATTGCTTTAACTCCTTTTGTAAATTCCTTCATTGATTTCTGAGATTATAAACAGTTTGTAATATATCTATAAACACACTCATTGAAGTGAAGATTACTCATTACAAGATCTAATACAGTATCCAGATATCTCTCACAATATCATAATGATTCTCCTTTGGGGGTACATTTATGCACTTTAGGATAAATTCAAAGGAATACATAAAACGTATAAATGAAGCCATGTCTTTTCATCTTCCATTGCTTGTCTGTATTCACTGCAACACAGCAGGTAAACTAAATATCTTAGATGGTTAGAGACGTCTTAGAAACTTTCGGATCAGGAAAAATGAAGAACTAATATGAACCACTGTCCAAGGTGAAAAAGATATCTTTTGGGGGTTCTGAAATAATGCAGTACATTCGTATGGAACTATTAACTTCCGTTTTTCTGATCTCTACTTTTTCATGTCAGGACCAGAAGATGAGCTGATAGAACATAGTCAGATAGCTTATTTCTGTACTGTTAGCACAATGAAATGAAAGGAGAAAATAAAAGGAAAATCTCCAGGTTAATGTTTCTGCCCCAGAGTGTCTATTAGCTAATGTATTCCATTAACAGGTGAAAGCCAAAAGAAGCCAGATAGTTTTAGATAAGTACTGATCCAAAATGATCTTTCATGCAACTCTCAAAATTCACTGTTGGGGTTCTTTATGTCAGGTTCTCTAACATTTATTAATTAGCAACATTTTCAAAGTGAATGATGTTTTGGTTCGGTGTGGGATGGCACTGGGATGTAACACGTGAGAAACCAAATGTTTTCAGCTCCTATCATCTCTATAAGGAGCAAAGTGATTCTCAACTCTGTCTGCAAATACCTACAGATCTCTATGTGTTTAGTGTAGTCAGGATCAAAAGGTTAAAATTAGCATATTCCTGTGTTGTTGATTAAAAAAAAATCTCTAAATCATACAGTGCCTGCAGAATACAGATGGATGCACGCTTCAGTGACACTTTTTGTAAATATTACAGCTAGGGAGAATATGTTGCAACTATTCCTTTGAAATTTTGTGTTCAGTTCAGTCTATTGCTCCCATTTCTTATATGAATGCTGTTACAGATAGCTTTTTGTGTTAGCTTTTTGTGTTATGTTGACTACCTATCCAATTCCTGACCAGAGAAAAATGGCAGGGTTCTTATGTAAGGAATGCAACCAGAGTTGCATGTGATCTGCAGTGTAAGAATTATTCTCTGGAGAAACCTGAAAATTATTTCAAACAGGTTTAAGAAATATATTCAAGCTTAAAGAAAAACCCAACATATTTAGTTTAAAGTAAAAAGCAAATAGAAAACACAACTGCTGTGTCATGAAATACAAGTTAACGACAAATGGAGGATTCTAATAATGTCTGCCTTTACCAATCATATTAATTGCTTTTATATTCATTTTATGAAAAATGCGAGACTAAACATATGACTAATGGGAAAGCAATTTGGTCTGGTTTTAGAGGAGGGATTGGAGCAAACTAGGCTTGTTTTTTGGTGCTGGCTAATTCAGTAAAAAGAGGTTTTGCATTAGAAAGTTAACTTTCAGAAAGCCAAAGATATGCAATTCAATCTGTGTTGGAAGTTTTCTTGTATAACTTATCCTTGTTTTCCTTATGTGGACAATTTGAATTTAGATTTTAGAATTAATCTGTTACGCAGATTAATTATAACTTAAGCTAGTATAGAGAACTGCAAATTTACTTGGCGTATTAATGACTTTATGTTAAGTTTTGCTACCTTAAACAGATTCCACTATCTCCCCATTGTCTGTGAGGTATGTTTACAACAAATGCAGACTCTGAGGACTTGTGTCTAAGCAAGCAGACTTTCCTGAAAGAGTACACAAATTGTGTGTGGCTTCCTTGACTGTAGTCAATTGCTGTTCATTCCTTTTGGCAGTGGTTTCTTTATTTTCTTTATTGTTAGCTTTTGGGGAAGCTTTTATCAATACGTTTTTCTCTATTTGCCTTAGAATAAGAATGCATCTAGGAATAAGTCCTCTCATGCTCTTTCTAAGACAACTTTGGTCAACCTAATAGCAAAACAATTCAAAGAATTATCTCTACCATTAGGGCTGACTTAAAAGAGCAGAGCTAGGCTCCAACTCTTATTTTTCCATACAGCCCTTTTTTTTTTGTTTTATTTTTGTCTTTTATTTGATGCTGTAGTCTCACAAGATACAACTACTACACTGTGATGAATGAGAATTTATTGAAAGGCTTAGAGTTCTGTTTAGGAAGATATTAGCAAATTTTGCTTAGTAAGGGATTTGCTGTTCAAAATTCAAGTTCTTGCATGTTAAAGTAATTTTCAGTATACTTTCACTTGCTTATTGACCAAATTCCCAGGAGAGTGAACTCCTTGCTCTCCAGCAGCATACCACCTTGCAAGGGGAGCCCCAGATGTCCTGCATGACTCTGGCCCTGACCCCAGAGCAGGCTGGGCACTGAGTACAGGGCTGCAAACCACTGGGCCAGCAAATTCTTCTCCTATGATTTTAAATGTCCCCAGAAAGTTTTCCTGAGATAATTTAAAAAATCTTGGTTTTACCTTCAAATCACCAAAATCCCCTGCAAACTGGACCTGCCTGTGCAGTTTGGGCCTCAAAGGGTCTGCTGCTCCAAGACCCGCCTCAGAGTGGGAATGCAGGGAGAAGGCTCAGCCTGGGCACAGGACTGCTACCCTCCTGACCATGTTCTCAATATGATGGTAAGGGGTCCTTCTCACTCACGCTCACTCACTCAACCTTGCCCGTGTTTTTGCAGAGGGGTTCAGTGGTAGCAGGTTGGGAGGCTTCTAGCCTGGTGGCTGAACCTAGGTCTGAGAAATGGAGGTTTGACCTCCTTCAGGTAATTTAAACCAGACCTGCCACTTTCCAGGCAACTTTCTACAGTAATCACTACTGTAGGAAAAGTGATACCTTGACCATTAAAAACAGTGGAAACATTATTTTACTTGGAAAAGTAGTACTTATTATTGTCTAACATTCTCAAAGAACCTCTGCTCAGTTGGGTCAATGCAAAAATTATGTAAGGAATACTTATGGAGATATTCGTACTGTCTAATTTTGGCCTTTGGATTTAAGTGTTTTAAACTGACCTTCACTGGCACCAATTTCTTTCCATTGACTGCAAGAGGAGCTTCAGCATACAGCTTTGATCTCCTGAATTATCTTTATTATGTACTTAAAATAGAGAGTAGGACTAACCCCTCTGGATTCTGAGTCCCACTTAAGGAGCTGGTACAGTGTTCAGATTGGGGTCATTAAGTGTTTGTACAGAAACAGAACTGTGAGTGCCTGGAAAATGTCTCAGACTAGTGGAGATCGGTGCCTTCAGGGCTTGTTTTGAGGGGATATGTGTGGAGCAAACAAGCAAGAAGAGATTGGAATGAAAGTCTGACCATAGCTAGGAAATGATATAAAGTCTTCCTACTTGATAAAGTTTTCCCACTATAAACAGAATGCCATTCATATCATTCAGTATCCTCTCACAAGTGCCAAAAATTTCATCAGAAGACAAACAAAAAATGTACCCAACAGGACACAAGAATTCTACTGCTTGTCGTTATGCTATGTAGAAATTGAAATGGGGTGACAGCTAGATGCTGACTCCATGTAGGACTTTGCATCTGACAGACTGTTTCAGGGAGAAGAAATTCAAGCAGCACAAAATAGGTAGCTGTGTAAAAGATTTGATCCTAAAAGGGATGCTTCTATCTTTGTATAGGTGCCTGCTTCAAAGTGTCTGAACACTGTCCAACTAAAAGAGCGCTGCAGTGGTCCTACCTGCTCTGAAGGTTTCAACCTATGCTGATTGTGTCTTATGTAGACTGTGGCAGGCACTAGACATTGTGCTTAGTAAAGATGATAAAAACAAGGAGTTTTAGGATGGCTCTGGAAAGCACATACATGATAATACATGGAAAAGAACATGTTCTTACGAAATGTCAGGATTAACCACTAGTAATTTTAATATATGAAAATAATAATAATAGACAGAGAAGCCCTTCTTAATATGTGTAGACTTGAAACTGAAATGAGTGGGAAGCNNNCTGAAATGAGTGGGAAGCCAGTCTGAGTAAGCAAGTGACCCAGATCGAACTACTTCCTAGCTATCAGGCCATCAGTCCCTAAAGTATTCCAAATATTCACTGAAGGCAACAGGAAGTTCTGGTCCAAGGCAGTAACCCTGAAAACAAAGACGTGTGCAAAACGCACTTAACATATTTTTTAAATATTAGTGCATGCCTCCATGATTTAACTGAACCATTTTAAAGACATACTCACCACCCACCCCAAGGTAAAACATCTGTATTGATTAAAACTTGGCAGTAAGTGCTGCTGTTACTGTTGCCATGGTTCCCTTCCCAGTACATAGCATCATGCCATTTATATTCTTAATTAAATATATTTCTCCAAGTGAGTTCTGATTACAAGGATAAGACAAAGGTTGATGCATTAAACTTGTGCAGGATGATTACTTACATTCTCCATGTCATTAGCATTAGTGCTTTCAGTGTGAGTCTGGTAAAATCAGCAAAATATTAATGAAATATTCTCTTAGGAGAAAAAAATAACACTGATGTTCCTCTTTTTTTTTTTGCTTTTCATCAGTTTCAGGGCCATCAGCAGCCTTTACTGTTCCTTTCCTCCTTTATCATTGTTTAAAAGAGGATCTTCTTTTCTGTTTACAAGCATCATTGTTACTACGTTATCTGAATTATTCTCATATATCGATAAATGTAAAAAGTCCTCAGTAAAACTAGCCTGTTTGCTAAACTTCTTAAATTACAGAGCCTATTCTGAGGACATAAGAAAATCATAGAAGGAAACCCTGAAACACCTAAGAGAATAAAACAGTTTACAGGCTGTATAACTATATAAAGATCAGTAGTTGTAATAATGCTTCAAACTTATGAATTCGAGCACTGTTTAAGAAGATTTGACATCGCCTGCTTATTCATCTGTCTAAGCTGTGCCTGACAGTTTCAGACAGAAAGTTTCTGAAAAAAAAAATCTGGAAAAATTACGGGCAGTTGGTGAGATCAGGCAGAGTTACAAAGAGATTATTTACCCAGTTCTTCACTAGCAGTAGAGCTCCATTGCAAAGGTCTGGAATACAGTTTAAGTTTAAAGATGCCTACTGATATTACCTCATTTAAACATCAGTTTTGAGAACACAGTTCTCAAAAGCCAAAGATTATATCATTCCTTAGCACAGAAAAAGCCCTTGTGCTCTGTTGCAGAGAACTAACAACTGGAGTGAGTTAGAACATTTTCAACTAAATGTATCTTCATCTAAACATAGTATTTCACTAGACTGAAATTTGTTTTTGAAGAGACATATCAGTTGCAAGAAATGTTTTCACATGAGGGTTTAAGATGTCACAGTTCCCCTAGACATTTCCAACGAGAAGTGAGAGAGAACCAGACTGAAAACATGACATTTACTAACCAAAGGCAGGTATTTTGAGGCAATTCTCTTAGTATATATATATTTAAAGGAATTAATTTTTTCTTGCAGATCTGAAATTTCAGAAAAGGTCATGAAATGGAGCTGGGTTCTACAATCCTGTTCTACTAATACTTATTAATATTTGGATTACATATGAACCAGGGGCCAAACCACACCAAAGTTTTACATTGTAGAGCCCACAGAGAGTATGTCAGAAAGATGCAGGCTAGGCAAAGGGCAGGAAGGTCAAACAGCAGCAACCCTGTGGCCTAGATTATGGTCCTCACTCCCTCCTCACTAAACCTTACTGACTCCCATAACCTTGGCAGTGATCTCAGGGAAAAACAAGGTGGA
>VXBO01013494.1:173411-184413 GCA_013400135.1 Rhinoptilus africanus
GCCAAATCGAAAACACATTAGTATGGTGATATTATGTTTGAATTTCAATATTGGACACAATGAACAAACGGGGACAATGCCAAATTTTGACCTAATGATAACTGCTGAATACAATCTAGAAGGCAGAGTCTGAGTGCATTGCCTCTTACCTTTTTGCCTCCAATTTTCTTTACTAAGCTCCACTTAAATTAAAGAAAAAGATTAATAGCACAATAAAACTCATGATCTGACTAGTTTGTAAAGAGGCAGCTATAAATTTTCTTTTTTTTGTTTTGTTTTGTTTTGTTTGTTTTCATTGACTGTAGTAGGTTGACATTGTCCAACTGGGGGGCCAAACCTACTTATCTTCCAGACCTGATTTATGACTGAAACTTGGTGCTCCTAGGAAAGGCTGACAGAATCTCTCTTGGGATGGAGGTGACAAAATTAACTCAGCATGATATGAATTGCACTTCTCATCTTAGAGTTCATTCTCTCCTAGCAAATAGCTTAATTTCAGGTCAAGTGTCCTGCAAGAAAATGTGATATATAAAATATTCTTCTTATAGGCTTTCTTAATGATGATAAGAAGAGAAGAAACAATCATATTTCAGAGGTATTCTTCCATGAATAGAAAGGATAGCAGAGAGCAAAGAGGAGAAGCGGGTGATAAAATAAATATAACAAGGAAATTACACCGGGAGTTAAAATTTTCTATGAGCTCTTTGAAATAATGATAAAATGTACTATGTGAAATTGAAATGTGTGTAGGAATTACTGAAGTCCTAAAGCAAAGAGATTTGACAAGTAAAGTGACACACAGATTCTTTCAGTATGTTCCATAAAGATGAAATTTCATGATTGGCGTGAAATATCTATGGCAGTATGAAGACTAGACCACAAAGAGTTACACGCAATACACCTCAAAAAATTTTGTAAGCTTAACCATCATGGGAAGGAAAGCCACTGAAATGAGATAGACACCAATGGAGGTGCCAGAGCATCCCTCAAGAATACAGGATAAACAATGTTCCAGAGATAACAGGCTGACGAAACACAATGCTGCAAGGGTGCTGTGAAACCTCATGAAGTGCCAATAGCAGCATTAATCTGCTTGAGAGCTGGCACCTTCTCCTTTGTGCTTTTTTGTGACAACTGAGATGAAGAGAAACACTTTTGTTCATAGCATGTAGGTCTGACAGGACATGACATGCTCCTTCTACCACTAGCCCAGCAGAACTCAAGAAAGCTTTTCCTCGTTGCATGTTGCAAAATATAGCTATCATCTCAGGTGAGTGAGAAAAATTGTGTGCGAAAATACATCTTTTATTTTGTCTTCTATTGTGATAGTGCTTAGAAACATTTCTCAGTAATCTAGGCCTAGCTGCAATGTGACCTATGCTTATTTTATTAACAGATTGTTTATAATCTTAGGCCTGAATTCTGCCATCATGTTTGCATATCCACAGCTGTCCTGCAAAGAAAATTTCACAGGAGTCACTAGTACTATTCACATTAAAAGTTAGGCTAATATTGAAGAATTAATAGGACTATGACACTGACATACACTTTTTTGTGTAATGGCAAATGACAGTAGCTTTGACAAGGTTCTGTAAAACACCTTGAGGAAATTTTCTAAACAAAGAAAGCATAGACTTTGAAATCCAAACTCACCCCTAGATTTTGTCAACATCTCCAATTTTACAAATACGTCAAAAACTAATACCTCTTACTCTCAAATACCCCTCATGCTTTTAGCACATGTATCTGGGAGAATGGAGTCACAGTAGCCTTTATTGGAGAAAATTATGTGATGACAGAAATAGCATGCGAGAGATATGGTCACAGTATCTTATTGTTTTTTTCTGTTAGGGCATAGGTATGTGCTTTAAAAGGCAATCTTGTACCACCCATGTTTGGAAGTCCTTTTGTGGGGTAGCTCTCCACTGCCTTCTTACCATACCACCACTGCTTTGGCCTTTAGGTGCATGACATACATCTCACTGAAGAGAGTCCTACTTATTAAGGCTCCTTACTGATCCTGTAACATCAGATATGCTGTTACTCCAGTTTCATCCCACAAAACCAGTCTCTGAATTACAGGCTCCAAATAAAATGGTTCAACAATGTCTGTTTCATTTTATTGTTGCCTGAATTACTTATCCAACCAAAGTGTTCCATACTTTACACTACAGTGACCATGTGATTCCCTAAAATCTTTACTTTTCACAACTATTCTATTTCTTGTCCATCATAATCTTCTCAAAACAGAGCCAATACAAAAACCTAGTGANTTTCCCTCTGTCCTACAGGAGGAGCAGAAAACTTGCAGCTTTCAATGTTCATTGCTTTAAGTTTTGGTTACATAAAAGAAAGAAAGTAGCCTAGAAAAATGACAAGGGACAATTAAACATCTATCATTAGCATATGAAAGATTATTTCACTGAGAGATGGGGGTTCCAGCCAGACACCATCTGTTTATAAAATATATATAGTTAATATATAAAAAACAGTAACTTGTTTTGAAAAGGAAAAAAAGCCCACAGCACTTTAAAAAGTTAAAAGAAAACTGTAAGAAAATAAACCCACACTTAAACGTTCTAACAAGAATCTCTTACTTGGCAAACAAAATGAAAAGAAAGTCCCCTCCAGCAAACAGTCATGCAGCAGTCATAAAATTCTTTGCCACTTACAAAGTGCTACAGGGGAGTTTCTATTCTGCGCTCGCCTGTAACAAAGCAAAATATATTAAAGATCCAGGGGTGCTGAGCTACTGCAGCAGTGAGGCCACAACCATGGAGCAAGGATGGAGAACTAGAGCATCTCTCTGCTCCTCCCTATGAGTGAACAAGGCACTCTGAAGGTCTTAGAAACTAGGTCCCTTTTTACCAGACTCTTGCTTGGGAGAAAATGCAGATACGGACTTGGGAGGAAGTGGAATACAGTGAGGGGCATTAGTGAGGAGAATGGCACTACAAAACAATGGAAACAATGAAGGAAAAATGCTATTAGAAAACTTTATTACACTATAAATGAAAGTCACAGAAACTTCACCTGAGAAGACAAAGATTAATTAGAATTTAACATGACCGTTTTACCTTACATAGTGATATTAAAGTGTACAGAAGTATAAAACGTCCCAATGAAAGCTGAAATTTCTGATGGCCTAGGCATTCCTAGTGAAGAAGAGGAAGACTGAAGAAAGTGAGTATAAATTCTAGGATACCACTGGACTTTCAAAGCACTTAAGCAAGCTCACCTTTCTGAAAAATCTGGAGTCAGAAATGCACACTGAACACTTGAAAATATTTCTATGATATTGGTTTTGTTTAAAAAAACCCACTTTGATTTTACAGGTTAAAGTTCTTTTCAAGTATAAAATGGTGAAAAAGAGGTGGATCTGAAAAGTCCTGTTTTTTTCTTAGGTACAAAATAGAGGAAGAGATCACAATGATAACTAGCTGTTCTTTCACTACAGCCATGCCACAGGTCTTTCCTATGAACAATAATTCAGAAAGTTTGGTAAATTACAGAATAATTTTGATATTAGATCAGCTAAATGAAAGCTTGCACTAGAGTCGTTTAACTGTTTTCATGTTACAGGGTTCATCCAAACTGAATCTGTGACAGAGGTTTTTGTTTAAACCTGAAATTCTAAACATATATTTGACAGAAGGAGTAAAGCAAAAGGATTTAACAGCTCTCAGATGACATAGTAATCAAAACCAGATGTCTACAGAAATTCAAGCAAGAGTAATACTCTTATAAATTATCAGTGGGTGAATTTCCCTAACTATTTGGGTGGTTCCCAGTGTTACTAACAGCCAGTTGCAATCTTCATGTTCCATGTTAGCCTTATAAAGGTGTACTTGGTACATTCATTCACTCTACTGCTACTTTGTCTCAATATACTACGACCAGAAATAATTCTTGTATTTTTTAGCTACTCCACCCAGAATGTGGCAAATTGAGATATACAGGAGTACAAAAGACAACGTTTATTGTGTAAGAATAACAGCTATGCTTCTCTTACTAATGAAACAATACCAAGCTGAGAAGTGACACTGAGCACATTTACCCATCTTGGAATTGCTGTGCAGTTTCTGTGGTCTCCAAAAAACGCTCAGCCTCAATGGTGATCCTGTCACATCATCACATGCAAGCACAACAACACAATTGTAAAAATCAGGGCATTTTAGCAATAGGGGCTTGGGATTTGGGAAGTGTCTGGATAAAGCTGAACGCTTGTAATCATATCCTAGCACAACCTCTAACTAAGGGTGCTGGAGGGACATTCCCTGACTCCGTAAACACCAAGTCTGTAATTGCATGCATGTCATCACTTTGAAAGGTTTTCAGTCAGTGAGATTTTGTGGAGACTTAATCCCCTAAACCCTTTTCCCCTCATCTGTAGAAACTTGATTGCACTTCAGAAACAAACCCTTCAAAAAGATGCACATTTTTGTGTGTACAGCAAATTTGAATCATTTGACTTTTCTTATAGCTCCTGGGCAGCACTGAGCACAGGCCTGTGGGATGATACGCAGTCGTAAGGATGAAAGGCTCCCTTCATTTCCTGCTTTAAGATTCCCTCAGGGGAACATCCATCTTACAACCGACCGAAAATCAAATAATGTCAGCACCTTGACTTCTGCACTTCACTAGAAGAGTACATGCATAGCAGCTTGATACAACATCAAAGATGAGTTACAAGAGCCATTACTCACTGTCACATTCCTGATGAGTATGAAGAACTGCATTGAAATCAAAGGAAGGTGCAGTTTGTGCTCCTGTGGTAATACAGTCTCCTCTGCTTTGCCTGCCAAAGCTCTCACCTCTGTTTGCCAGTCAGGTGATTGGAGGCGTAGTTGTTTGTCTGTACGTGAAAAGTTTTCCTGTGCATGTGGTCATTGCACTCACCACCACGTGGTCTCAACCACAGAAACTTCTTCAGCTGATACAGTAAGTGTGTATTTTTGGGGACTTCTCTCAGCCTCAGCTCTGGACACAGTGTAGAAGTCAATATAGGTAAAAGTGCTTTACAGACATCTTTAAGATGTTCTTTGGATCAATTTCCCTGTCTTAGAAATGCCCAAACACCACTGTGTGTTGACTGATCATGAAAAACCTCATGGATGGCCTTGCCTCCCCACTGTCACTTTTTTCCATGCCCCCTAAACGCAGTCTGAAAGAGAAGAGGCATTTCTCTGGCAGCATTGGTACCTTTGAGAATGCCTCAAGCTGTGTTGATCCTGCTATTGGCAATTCATTTACATGTTGTAAAACTTCCCTAACTCAACAGAGGATGTTGTTATTTATCTTCTGCTAGTACAAAGCAAAGCAAAATAAATTCTTCAAAATGAGAAGGGTTAAGTTGGAACTAGTTGTGCAGAGAAGGCGTGGATCTGCATCCTTAGAGATTTTACAGGATAAGGCTCTGAGCAACCCAAGTTGACTTTGCAGTTAGCATTGCTCTGAGCAGTGGGCTGCACTAAGTGCAGCCTGGGTCCCCTCCAAGACAGGTTGTGCGATGATTCTGATATTTAAAGCAGCATTTGCCAACTGAAGTCTGTAAATCTTGTTCCCACTGTGCAAGGAGAGGGAGGTATTTATTTTAAATGTGAAGTACTCCTCACGTTGCACTCACTGTGACCTCAGGACTTCCCTGCTTCTTCGTTACTATCCCAAATGACAGTCATCAGAGTGAGGCAATGTTTTAATGGACCCAACGTATCTCCAAAACTGAAAGGAACACAACTGTACAGTGACAACTGCAGCAAGTAAAGCTGACATCAAAATTTACTTCTGTAGAATTTTGTAAAGGTCATTTAACCCTAAGGAAGTTCAAGAAAACAGCTGGTTATCACAGTCTGCAAAGACCAAACTCTTACTGTCTGAAGGAGTGCGAAGTTCTTCGTGGAAAGTGAAACTTTCAAACTTTGAAATGCCTCTACATTTATGAAGATGTGAAAATAGCATAGTACATTTCCCTATAACAGCTTAGATCCACTTTTGCACATAGTGAGAACAAAACTTTTGTGACACTATATGTGATTGTCTGAGCATAGGGTGTATTTTTTTCCGCAAGCAGCAGTTATCAGCCCAGCTATGTTTAACAGAAGCCAGAACCCATAGGAAACAGTGTGAAAACAACCTCTTGTGAAGAGCTGAACACTATTATTGTTTATTCCTTGAGTTCTGGTAGCTATCAAAATATTTGCACTTACAGAAAGACCGTTCTTGGCCTGGAAGTTTTACAGACTGAGAAAAATCATGTAAAAAGTACAGGAGAGATGACTTTGAGACTACAGTCACTTTCTTGCATTTTAACAGTAACCTTTCACCATTAAAGTTTTAGCAAGTGAATGAAGTAATTGACAGGACCTTTTCAGAGTCACAGTAAGAATGTCTGTATTCTTCTGGACAATGGTACTGGGATAATAGTTTACTCCATAAACTCATTTAAATTAGACTAAAATTGCATTATGATCATCTTTTTTGAATGCAAACCCACCATTGGGTTATATTAGGTAGAATATATTCCTCTGCAGTTTCCTACCTGGACTAAGTTATCTAGTAAAACACCTTACAGCAGCAGCACATAGCTGACTGAGATCCCTCTTGGCTAAGTCTGATATTTCTACCAAACAATCTGGGAATACAAAGCAGCTGAATTTGTTGATAGAATTTTAGTTCTAGTGCTTATCATGGCAACCCTTAATTTTGGGGGCTGTATAATGTACTGATACACTGACAAAAGCATTTTGATGTTGACCTAATAACAGCAGGCAAAATACTGGCTGTATTTAGTTTAGCTGTGGCTAACTGCTATTGCATATGAAATTCCACTTGCTTTCCCTAGAATCCAAATGATTTAGATTAAAATCAGTTTCTTACCCGGCAGCAGTTTTCTTTTCCAACACACTAGCTTGATCTCTAGAAACCAATTTCATAACCTGTTTATGAAGTATTTAGCCAAATGACATTGAGGCATTGTATTCTCAAAATATACCATTTTGAAAAGCATTGGAACAGAGAGAGTATTGTACTACGAAAGAACTCCTGGCAATTAAAGTGTGTTTTAAGTTCTGGTTTGCCTTGTTCCACATAATTGCTTACGGTGAGCTTTTTCACTGCAACTATATTGGCGTATTCTTTTTCAGGAAGCTTTCTCAGTATCACATTGCTGACATAGGATTAGATACCCCTCCTAGTGCATTTAATATAAAGAGCTAATGAAAGACTTTCCTACAGCCACTTGGTCAAACACCACATTTTACTCTGTGAAAATGGAGTAACACAATTGCTACACTGCTTTGCCCCAGTGAGAGGGGCAATCCATCAAAGTATGGGCAAGCAGGAGGGAGAAGGAAGAAAGTTTATTAGCAATACTTCCCTCACTAGCTTCAGTCTCCTCTTGTCGGCCGTGACACTGGCCTGTGTACGCCTATCAAGCATGATAACAGACTGAGTGATGCCAGGCCTGCAGCAGGGGAGCAGGAAATAAGAGAAAATAAGGCCTAAGATAAGGTCTTGTTTCTATGGCTGTGGCACGTTGCCTGTGGGACCCCACTGCTTGTGGCTGTCTGCCTGTGCAGCTGCATCACATCCCTCTGGTAGGGACAGTATAATGACACTGGACGTGCCTCAGCACCACCACAGAACCCACGTGGAAAGGAGAACAGTTCCCCCACCCCAGGTCACGTAAGGGCTGTGTCTCCAACTCTACCTGAGGTTCTTGACCTCAGCTGAAAGCAGCTGCACAGACCTGGTCTCATCAGTATGACCAGGAAAGCTCCCATTTGCTTAAATTTTTAACAGGCTCTATTTATAGGCATCTCAGCAATTGGTAGGAGAAGCCTGTGGATATCACGAAACCCACCTGCCAAACTTCTTCGTAACAGATGATGTCTCTGATGTTGGAACTTTTGTTACAGAAGAGTTATTCTGTAATAAAATCTCATTTTCTAACTCTACATGCTGAGCTGCTCTCAAATCCATCTTTTACTTACATTGGATTTACTAACCTTTTCATTTCACTCACTTTTCTCTTGCTGGGGCATTCAAAATTAATGTGACTCTGAAGCTTTTTTAAATGGTCATTAGGCACCATTTCCGATGAATCAGGTATGAACATGCTGCCTTTGGAGAAGTGAAATTCTGAATGACCCCAGATTCATATTTCAGCTATGTTTGGTTTCAGCTGAGAGAATACAGTCGTTACTTTCTCTAATACAATGATTTCCAGGTGTGAATTTGACACACATAAAAAAGCTGAGGTATCCTTAGACCATTTAATGCTGCTTTCAAAAGAACTACCCAGGTAAAGAGGTTTTGTTTGTGTTGTAATTGGGTTGTCTGTTTGTGCAGTGCTGATACATCATTCACTTAGGAAACGTAATACATTAAAAAGATGTGATTCAAATAATAGTACAAAAACGTGTGCCTCAGCATTTAGTAGCTGCAAAGGATGAAATATTTGCTTCACTAAAGATAGAGAAAACTTTAACAGTGACATCACTGAATTCAGAATGTCACTGAGAGAGTTTTTTACATCCTAAGTCACCTGCAAGTGTTACTTACAATGGCACATTTATGAGGGTCGTGTCTTAGCTTGCCTGATTGGACTGTAAGTTTACTGGACTATAGGCTGCTGCATAGTACTCCAGTGCACAGATTACACTTACCTCAGAAGGCTCTGGCTGAGCTAGGTGGGAAGGTGGAGGCATCAAATGCAAAGTAGCTTGAAACCAATTTATCCTGCTGTGCAGCTAGCTTGGGCACGTCTGCACACTACTGCAATGTGCAAAATGGGCACAAGAAAGGAGCATCTCCTGGGGGCTGGCAGAGTCTCACTATGGCTGTGATTCAACCCTATAAATTGTCCTGTAAGAAAACTAATTTAAGAGGTTTCTGACCTTCCCCATTCACCTTCATTCAACTTCCTTTTTGAAAAGACATGGATTACATTAAGGCCCCCGAAGAACATTTTTTCCTTTGAATTTCATTTTTTTGAAATTAATAACTTCATTGATTGAATTTGTGCTGTGATTAGCCTTGTCATTCTAATGAATGGAGTCAATAGCAGCATGATAGTGGGAACAAGTAATTCAGTAAAGGGAGGAGTGGGAAAGTCTTAACCAAACTGTATGTCTGGAGGAAATGTCCATGCCACAGATGTGTGCATTTTTCATGCAGAACAGTTTGAAGAACAGGTTTGTTAAAGCAGCCTGTGGATTTGCTTGTAAATAATGTCTCAAGGTAGAACACAGAAAATTTGTTCTTCTCACTGGAAATGTGGGTGTTTTGATCTAGTTTTAAAATCGATTATTTGCTTGGGGAAACTATGATTGAACTACATTTTGGAGGGGTGGCTGACACACCAGAAGGCTGTGCCGCCATCCAGAGAGACCTGGACAGGCTGGAGAGCTGGGCGGAGAGGAACCTTATGAAATTCCATAAGGGCAAGTGTAGGGTGCTGCACCTGGGGAGGAATAACCCCCTGCACCAGGACAGGTTGGGGGCTGACCTGCTGGAGAGCAGCTCTGAGGAAAGGGACCTGGGAGTCCTGGTGGACAACAGGATGACCATGAGCCAGCAATGTGCCCTTGTGGCCAAGAAGGCCAATGGCATCCTGGGGGCATCCAGAAGAGTGTGGCCAGCAGGTGGAGGGAGGTCATCCTCCCCCTCTGCTCTGCCTTGGTGAGGCCCCACCTGGAGCACTGTGTCCAGTTCTGGGCTCCCCAGCTCAAGAAAGACAGGGAATTGCTGGAGAGGGTGCAGCAAAGGGCTACAAAGATGATGAGNCCTTTTTTTTCTTTATTGCCCATTGTCACGTTAGGGAAATAAAGGTAAGTGATAAGTAAATATAAGTAAGTGTTAAGATCACTTGCAGAAAGAGTCATTATTAGAAGTGGGACTGTTTACAGGGAGAGTTAATATTGGAAGATGTTAAAATATTTTTAAAAGGCTATGGGAATAGCACCACCCCTTCAATTAGGAGGCATTTCTTTTTATAACTTCATAATTATGCCTTGATTTCCCTGAAAGACTGGGAAAAAGATTAGTAAATGAATGCTTCTGGTTTAGTTTTATGTGTCATCCCTCTGACTAGTTCAGCCCCCGTGCTGTCAGTCTTTCTTCATCCAGCAGTAGGGTTGCATTTTTTGCATGATCCAGAGACAATTGGATTTGGAAATCCTTATGGCTGTAATGCTAATCAGTTATGTTGTTAACTGAGCTACTGAAGATGTCTTTGCAGTATCCACTTTACAATACCAAGGTACAGAAGAACTACAAGATACTGCTCTTGCAAGTGATCCAAAGGAGATAATGTTTCTTCTCATTAATATGTGCTGTTGCTAAGGCAAATAACAAGCAGTCAGAATCATGTCTTTGTGCACAATTTAAAATTTTCAGAAAGAAAATAGATTCTAAGAAGGAATCATGGAATTTCAGAGTTGGAAGGGACCTCTAGAGATCAGCTAGTCCAACTCCCCTGCTAAAGTGGGATTGCCCAGAGCACATTACTCAGGACTGCATCCAGACGGGTCTTGAAAGTCTGCAGAGAAGGGGACTCCACAGTCTCCTTGGGCAGCCTGTTCCAGCGCTCTGTCACCCTCACTGTAAAGAAGTTCTTTCTCCTATTTTATCAGAACTTCCTATGTTCCATCTTGTGCCCATTACCCCTCATACCGTTACTGGGAACCACTGTAAAGAGCCTGTCTCCATCCTCCTTAAACCCACCCTTTAGATACTTTTAAACATTAATAAGGTCTCCCCTCAGCCTTCTCTTCTCCAGCCTAAAGAGTCCCAGCTCTCTCAGACTTTCCTCATAAGGGAGATGCTCCAATCCCTCAATCATCTTTGTTGCCTTACGCTGGACTCTCTCCAGCAGTTCCCTGTCTCCCTTGAACTGGGGAGCCCAGAGCTGGACAGTATTCCAGTTGTGGACTCACCAGTGCAGAGCAGAGGGGGAGAATGNGTATTCCAGTTGTGGACTCACCAGTGCAGAGCAGAGGGG
>VXBO01013495.1:1721-88015 GCA_013400135.1 Rhinoptilus africanus
GCCCAGTGACAGGACAAGAGGTAATGGGCACAAACTTGAGCACAGGAAGTTCCCCCTAAACATGAGGAGGAACTTCTTTCCCTTGAGGGTGGCAGAGCCCTGGCACAGGCTGCCCAGGGAGGTGGTGGAGTCTCCACCTCTGGAGACATTCAAAACCCACCTGGATGGGTTCCTGTGCAACCTGCTCTAAGGTGGCCCTGCTCTGGCAGGGGGGTTGGACTAGATGATCTCCAGAGGGCCCTTCCAACCCTATAATTCTATGATTCTATGATTCTATGATTCTTAGCTTAATTCAAAGTGGAACTGTGACTTTGTTCTTTTCTTCTCAGGTGCTCACTGTGAAATGGAGGTCAATGAATGCCTTTCAAACCCCTGTCTTAATAGGGCTATTTGTGAAGATCGAGTTGGCGGTTTCTCCTGCAAGTGCCTCCCAGGTTTTACTGGTGTCTTGTGTGAAAGAAACATCGATGAGTGTCTCAGCAGACCCTGTAGGAATGGAGCCACATGCAGAGATGGTATCAACAGCTTCAGGTGAAAAACAGATGATTGATGTAATACAATGTGGAAAGTCAGATATGTGGTGCTTTGGCCTTCTTAGACCAGTAAAGTACATAATATGTACATATCATGACAGTTAACGTACATGATAATAATACATTTCTATAGCGTGGAAGGCAGGGATAGCTGTACATACTGAGAATACAGATTAAAATACAGACACTGATGGAATCTTCTAAATATTTATTTTTATGCTTTAGGGTATCCAAACTCATATCAGAAGTTAACAAATACCAATAGCAGTGTCGTAGCCTAGATCACTGTAGAGAGATGGAACAGCTGTGAACTGCCTGGGTTTAGTAACTCTTCCCTCCCCAAAGCCCTGGTATTTTCAGTGCCTTTCAAATACTTCAGTTTTCCAAGTACCAGAGGTTTTGATGCTTTTCTGTTTCCTTGGTTTTTTCCTCTGTGTAAGCATACCTGCCTGAAAAGTCGAGTACCTCTCGTATAATTCTGTGGACTCTAGAAGGCGTGCTTCACTCAGAGGAATGCAATGATTGTCTCTCCCAGTTTCATATGAAGAAACGCAGACGCTGTGTTTTAATATTGTATTGTTGCTATCAATAAGATATATTACGCAGCTAATAGAATTCAAGTATATTTAGAGGAATAACCAAACTAAAGCTCCATTAATTCTGTTAGTACCTCTGCTGTTGATTTTTTTTTTTTTGCCATTCCCATTGGTGGACCTGGTCTCATGGCCAGGATTCTTTATCATGACAGCAGCCACCCTTAAAAGTGTGCTTCTCCTTTCCTCCATAGGTGTCTCTGTGTGACAGGGTACACAGGACTAAACTGTGAAGTGAACATCAATGAGTGTGACTCCAGTCCCTGCTTAAACCAAGCCACCTGTGTGGATGCCTTGAACTCGTACATTTGTAAATGTCCCCCTGGCTTTACAGGCAGCAGGTGTGAAACAGGTACACAGGACCAAGTGACAGAAAAGGATGGCTTGACTAAGTCTCTGAGCAAGATTTGTACTGGGTGGGCTGATTTCATACAGCTCCCCCAGAAATCAGATTGGGTGGTGGGACTCTGAGAGGCTGAGTGTAGCCTGTGTGACTGCAGACCAGTAACAGCATGTGTACTATGTCATATTTACATTCATTTCTCTTTTCTAAGGCACAATTCTATCTTTTTAATACCTAGTCAGTGTATTGAGTTTAATTTGTATCTGCTTTGTGTGTCTGAGTTAATTAGCTCTTTTTGTTTCTTACATTTCATGTAAGGCTTTGCATCACAGAGGCAGAGATTAGTATGTGGTGGTCTCAGCTTTAGAAGTCCTAAAAGCGTCAGGTTCCCTATGGGCAAAAGGGCATGAAGTTCTTACATGGTCAGACAAAATGGGTCACACCTCGTGCAACCTTTTGGATGATGCTGGAGGTGGGCCATACAACCAAGAGGATCAAATCCATTTGTCTTTTAGTCACTCCATGAAAATTATGAAGTGTTACGGTAGTAGCTGGTGAATCTTCAAACAGAAGCTGAAGAACCCATGTTGATTTTACAGACAGTAGAGGGCATACAGGTCACCTACGCCTGACATCCCATGTTGTGGTTTAATAACACCCAGTTTTCAGGAGAACTCCACTACCAAGTGGATGCATGTGGTATGCCTGTAAACCATGTCACTCTGCACTGAAGAGCAGCACAGAAGTGCTGTTCCATACAAATGAAGTGTATTTCACTAAGTCCAGAACAGGAAAAAAAATCTCTTTTTTTAAATCATGGCTCTTGTGAATAAAATGGCACCAGCTGATCACACCTCTTTTGGTTGTTGGATGGCAGATGGATATGTTATTTCATTGGTAGAAGACTGAAAAGCAAGGTTCATGTTCATTGTTTATTAGATAATCAGCTTCTTTTCCAGTCATTCTTCTTCAAACCCTGTGTGTTTTCTAGTCTTGGAAAGGTCGGTATGCTGGCTGATGTTAGGCTGCTATACATTCTTTCTACCTCTTATCGATTTAAAGTGAGTAATTTTTGTAGATGGGTTGCGTTCCATTTTATTGCATTTGCTTAGATTCTACTTGATTGTCTTTCTGGGTTTTCAGGAATGTAGCTCTGAAAACTCTTTGTCTTTGCAGAACAGTCCTCCGGTTTCAATCTTGATTTTGAAGTCTCTGGTATCTATGGATACGTCATGCTTGATGGTGTCTTCCCATCTCTTGGTGACATCACCTGTACGTTCTGGATGAAATCCACTGACACTACAAACTATGGGACTCCCATTTCTTATGCCGTGGAGAATGGAAGTGATAACGCATTTCTTCTCACTGATTACAACGGGTATATCACAGTTCTGCTTTTCTGTAGCTTGCAGATGCCTTGAATTGATAAAGAAAGCATAGACCAGAAGAACAAGTATCAGCTTTATCTATTTTGGCATAGAAAAATCTGCATCCGAACTCCATAGCTGGAGTTGCTTCCTGTTTTGTTCTTCTTGCTTTGTTCCCATCGCTTTCTGCTAAGTAGAAGAGTAATGCCAAGAAAGCAGTGAAGTTTAGAAAGCAGAACATTTCTGTCTGGGCTATATTTACATGATATTTAAATGATGCATTGAGACAATGATTGGATAAAATGGAGCTTAGCACTTGGAGTACTTTTAATGTGACTCCAGAAGCAGGGATGGACCTAAGAGGCAAGTTTAAGAATCCACTGAGCAGCCATGACTTGGCTTTTCATGTTTTGGTACAAAAGCACATCACCTATTTCACCACGCTTTGCTTATGATAACCATGGCTTCCAAGTTCTCTGAGAGAGAGATATTTTGTATAATGGTCTTTCAGGAGAGATTTCTTGTATGATGTAGACACAATTACCTCTATTGTCAAATAACATTTCTCTGAGTAATGTGGGACAGGCCATGCCTTTAAAGTTGCTGCATGCAACTGAGTATGCCTTCATCTTCCTTCCGTGCAGCTGGGTTCTTTATGTAAATGGGAAAGAGAGGATCACAGACTGTCCTTCAGTGAATGATGGTAACTGGCATCACATTGCAGTCACATGGACATGCACAGATGGGGCATGGAAAGTGTACATCGATGGAAAACTGTCTGATGGAGGCAGCGGGCTCTCTGTTGGCTCAAAAATCCCTGGTATGCTTTATTTATATTACACCAGATCTGTTGCATTCATTCTGTTTTTATTGCAGAATTTGCTGTGCCTGCAAGGAGATGTTTATTTTGGTGGTTTTAGTATGTTTTCACATTTTCTACATTTATGCAGGGCTCACGTTTGTTATTCTTGTTCATGAGGACAGTTCCCTCACTTAGCCTTGATGAAGACATAGTGAACATTTCTAGGATAAACTAGTAGGTAACTTGTTTTGTGGGTGACAAAGTTTTGTCCAAAAATGAGCCTACGCTGAGCTGATTTTGGAATGGGTAATAGGCTTGTCACACAACAAACTGAAGTTCAAATGGCATTTCCCTTACAAATGCGTGCTCAGAGCTGATTGAATTAGCCTTCTCCTGTTACTTTCAGACATCTTTTTAAAGTTATGCTTGCATTTTTTCTTAACAAGTTGCGTTTTGCTATTTCATTGTTTCTTGTAATCGGCAGTCTTTCCAGTAACATCAGAAGACATGAAAACAAATACCATCAGTATTGAAGAGCTGTGAAAGACCTGGTGTTAGATTGCTGCAAAGAGATTTCATTTTGATACTGCTTTCATACTACCACCCAAGTTTACATAAGAGTTTCAAAAACTATCCATATTAAGGAAAAAAAAGTAATTTATGTACCTTACGTTTGCCTCTGACTTTCCCAATTACATTGCAGTTCTCTTCAGAGGCAAGATGTAAGGAAGTGTGCAGACTCCATTACTTTTTGCCCTTGCCCATACACCTTGTGACATACAAAATACGTGTCCACATCATCTGTATCATTGTTGAGGAGAAGAATTTTAACTTGCATGGCATGTCAGATCAATGACTGTCTAGTCACCAGTGTGCTTCTGAGGGTTTTGAATCAAGTTTGTTCTACCTGACTTCCAAAGCTTTTGTTTAAAGCAGGAAGTGCAAGCTAGCACTGTGAAATATGCCACACCTGCTCAAAACTGCATTTTGCATTGCTCTGTAATGTGCTTTAGGTGCTGAGCTAGACGTGGCCTCTTGGAGCCAATACCATTCCTGAAGCAGCCATGTAAAGTTTCGGCTCTCATCAGCAGGAATTTAGCATTAATTCATTTTTGAGAGTCATTTCCAAATTGTTATGCTCACTTTCCTCAGTCTAGCATAAGACTTGGCAGAGGTTTGCTGAGAGAATTTGTTGAAGGGGCTGATCTCCTGCATGAGAAAATCTCAGCAACGTAATGTAGCAAAAGTTCCATTATGCTTAGTTTTTAATCTTCTTTGGGGGATCCTTGCTGTAAGGCTTTGTTTCCTATCCCTGTTCTAAATATCTCTGAGTTTAGGTGGTGGTGCACTTGTACTGGGTCAAGAGCAAGATCAGAAAGGAGAAGGATTCAACCCAGCTGAATCTTTTGTGGGCTCCATCAGCCAGCTCAACATTTGGGACCACGTCCTGTCTCCACAGCAGGTAAGTTCTTACAGCAGTATTTGAGCACAGGGCTCTGAGTGTAGGATGAACATTTAAAAAGGCATTCCAGTTTAGCATATTGGATAGACCTCTGTTCCCACAGAAGTCACTGGGAACCAGATGAAGCTCTGGCTTAAGGTAATAAGTTTAGCGTAAGCAAAACTAGGTGTGGTAAAATCAACACTGAAGTCACTTCCTATTTTGACTGAACCTTTCTGAATTATGTAGCTTTGAAACAGAAATGAAGGCATACACAAAAGCTAGCATCCTGTTAAAGAGGGAGGAAACCCAATGAAGCGAGCTCAGGGCTTGTTTTACAGTTTATGGTTCCCTCATCCTGCTCTATGAAGGCACCAGTAAAATTTCAGAGCAGATGCATCAGAATTTCTGTCAACACATTAGACACTATGAAAAATTTGAGCTATTTAGTTATATGTAGTTGGGACCTCCCACTTCAATTTAATACTGTTTCTGTCTTCCACCGTGCACCACTGTGAAGAACCCGACTCTATATACGTGATTATCTCCCTATAGCTACTGGAAGCTGCTGTTAGGTGTCCCCAGAGCTGTCTCTGCTCCAAGCTGAACCAGTTTTCGTCCCACAGCCTCTTCTCACAGGGCGAATGCTCCAGCCCATCACCTTTTTGATGCCCTCCACTTAACTTCCTCCAGCTTGTCATAGAATCATAGAATTGCCTAGGTCAGAAAGGACCTTTCAGGTCATCTCGTCCAACCATCAACCTAACACTGGTAAAAACATCACTATACTATATCTCTAAGCATTATGTCTACCCATCTTTTAAGTACTTCCAGAGATAATGCCTCAACCACTTCCCTGGGTAGCCTGTTCCAATGCTTTAATAACCCTTTCAGTGTAAAAATTTTTCCTAGTATCCAATCTAAACCTTGCTTGATGCAACTTGAGGCCATTTCCTCTTGTCCTGTTGCCTGTTACTTGGGAAAAGAGACCAGCACCCACCTGGCCTACAGCCTCCTTTCAGGTAGTTGTAGAGAGCGATAAGGTCTCCCCTCAGCCTCCTTTTCTCCAGGCTAAACAACCCCAGTTTGCTCAGCTGCTCCTCATAAAACTTGTGCTCCAAACCCCTCACCAGCTTCATTGCCCTTCTCTGAACACACTCCAGCACCTCAATGTCTTTTTTGTAGTGAGGCGCCCAAAACTAGACATAGTACTCAAGGTGGGGCCTCACCAGTGCTGAGTACAGGGGGAAGAATGTCTGTCTTGTACTTAGGAGCCCAAAATGGAATGCAATACTCCAGATATGGTCTAATAAGCACTGAGAAGGGGCAATAATCCCTTCCTTGGTTTTCAGGTTGTGACCCTATTCACACAGCCAAAGATGCTGTTGGTTTTCATTATTGCCAGGGCCAGCACCCAGCTCAGTGCCTGCCAGAGCCCCTGGGTGCTTTTCCACAGAGCTGCTCCCTCTGCAGGCTTTCCCCAGCCTGTATCATTCAGAGGTTTTTCCTTCCCATTTGTTCTTCATTAATTTCATGAGGTCTGTGTTGGCCCTTTCCTCCATGGGTGTGTAGCTCTGTCCTTGAACATAGTGACTGGGCCTCCCAGTTTGATATTACCTGCAAACCTGATGACAATGTGCTCCATCACCACTTCCTTGACATTAGTATTTCAATTGTGAGGATTATAAATGATGACGCTGTTGGTAACACTTGAACAGCAAGGACTAATCTTCAAATTTAGAGGCATTTCCTGGGGGAAGGGCCTTTGAATTAAAAGGTTTTGCTCTTCTCGTGATTTTTTTTAAGATTTTACCACTATTTAGTAGTTTAGCACTGTTTGTTATCCATATTCCAAATAAGAAATAATGAAATGAACAGAAAATAGAAATAAAGCAGAATCTTTGCTTCCAGCATCCAAATGTCTCCTCTGCTTCTTCCTCCTTTTCTTTGCTACTTAGGCTTTCTGCTAAGTTCAGAATTGCCCAGCAATATGTTACTGTTCTTGGCTTTTGGCATCACCAGTTGTTGCACTGCCAAGTCAAATCTTCAGGTTTTTGTTCACTAGCAGTTTTGAAGCTGATAAGTACCCTGTGATTTTACAGGACACATTGGTGAAGAGGGTAAGTGCGATTTTCTCTTTCTCAGTAGTTGCCAGTCTTTAATGACAGGCTTGATTAAATTCCCATTTGCTTCAAATGCAATGCAGTTATGACGAGGAAGAATAACCTGCCCTTCATTTATGGCATCCATATTACTTATCTGAAAAGACAGATGTGAGACCAAACAGGGGAGCTGAGGGACCTGAGCCAAGTAAGCTTCCTATAAAATTTTTACCTCATTCATTTCAGAGCTTAGGATAGTAAATCAGTATCGTTAATCTGTTACTATCACTTTTGTTGTGGCCAGCTGGAACTATTCAGTAAGTCTTACCTTCCTATTCTCAGACATAAAGGAAAGTAGGGCAAAGTCTACTCTTTAAGAGTTTTCTTTGTGTGCTTTACTTGCTCATCCACTTGCGCATTCTTTCCCACACTGGAAGTTTTTCCCTTCAGATTCCTTGCAGCTTACTTGCAGCCCTTGGCCTAAGCAGTTTCTGTCAGCACATACTGTTGAAGTGAGATCTCTGAAATGGCCTCAGAGTAAACAGACCAGGTTGCTCTCTTTTCCGGCTAAGCTGACTCTAGAAGAGTCTGATCCACCTCACTGGAGTTCAGGGTAGGGAGAATGTGAGAATAATTCAGCCTGAGGTTCATGGTCTTTGTTCAACATCTTCATCAACGACCTGGATGAGGGTACAGAGTGTACCCTCAGCAAGTTTGCTGATGACACCAAGCTGGGAGGAGTGGCCGACACCCCAGAAGACTGTGCTGCCATTCAGAGGGACCTGGACAGGCTGGAGAGTTGGGCGGGGCGAAACCTGATGAGGTTCAACAAGGGCAAGTGTAGAGTTTTGCATTTGGGGAAGAAAAACACAATGTACCAGTACAGGTTGGGGGATGACCTGCTGGAGAGCAGTGTAGGTGAAAGGGACCTGGGGGTCCTGGTAGACAGGAGGATGACCATGAGCCAGCAATGTGCCCTTGTGGCTAAGAAGGCCAATGGCATCCTGGGCTGCATTAGAAAGGGTGTNGTGTACCTTCATTTCTCACAAAGACAGACAGTGTAGCACATTATTCTTGGAAGTTGATATCATATGCTGGAGACTTGACAGAAGACAGTCACTCTTCTGTGAAAGGCAGTTTCCCAACTGTTGGGCATGAACTGCGCACACTTGTGCTTTCTAACCAGCTAGCTGTGCCCTGAAGCCATGCTGCGTGTATTGTACAGGTAGGCTGGCTGTGCTGAGATGTACACAGCCGACTGGGCTGCTCATCTTTGCTCTTTTTAATTCATTTTTTCATGCTGCTGAACAAAATACTCCTTTCTCCCTGCCAAGGAATTACTCCAGCACAGAAGAGCCTAATTACTGACGTGTTCTCTTAATTTAATAAGCATCTTCTCTCCATAGACCACTTCCCTCTCTTATATCTTCAAAGAAAAGGAAGTCCTTAATTATTCCTTTGCTGTGCATTTATCCTCCTCAGGGCACATACGTTTTTTTCAGCAGTTCCATGTCTGAGGTATGATTGCATCTGCCCTGATAGGGAGAAACGTAATGGGGAATACTGTGCCAATAACACACCTTAGTCCCAGTCACCTTCTGGGACTACGTTTCCATCCTGTTCCTGGAGTTACAGTGAACAAAGGCAATGCAGAGTGAACCCAAGCCCTAGTCTTTCTTTTGCAGTTTTAAAACATTTTGATGTAGCAGAAATCTCCCTGAGCATCCAATGGAACTAGACAGCCTTCTTCTTCACAGATGTTGGGGTCAGGGCACCTGAGCTCCTTCCAAGAGACTATTATGGAACATTTATGTGACATTCCATCATAAAGAGTCTGTCTGCATATTCTTACTGTTGCATATAATTTACACTGGTGTCTGAGTAACTTAAAAGTGCTGTGCCATCTGCAGTTGTATTCCCCGAGTCCTTCTATTGGTGGCCAGATAGAAATATAATAATGTTACTGTGTTTAATAGATACTCAGGGTCACAGTGAAGAAGCAGAAATATTTTTACTTTATTGAATTTACATTAAAATACAGTACTGAGACAGCTTAAGGATTCCCATTGGCATTTCAGTTTCTTGTAATAAGAATGCAAAAGAAGTGGTGCCATTAAAGGAGTTGTGTTTTAAATGGAAAACTTTTCCATTGAAGATATTCGACCACATCTCCTCTCAAGATATTAATCTGCTGTTGATCTCACAGTGTCCTGGAAACAACAAATTGCTTTATTAAACTGCTCCTTTTGATATTTCTGTTCCCTAAATGTGGTGCAGTGCTAGCAGAGTTTGAGGAATGCAGATCTTCAGCATTAAGTTCCTCTTGGTTCCTATTTGACGTTTTTCTACAAATACATCAAGTTTTCTCTTCAGGTTGCATTCTCATATCTGCCTTTTTCTGTGGCATAAATACATGTTTCTTTCATGCTAACAAATGCTATTGTGTTTCAAGAACTATGTTTTATACTTGCTTGTATGACAAATATTCCTTCAGGTATTGCCTCAGTACATGCCTATCCACAGCTAGCTGGCTTATAAGTGCAGAATAACAAGTAGTTCAGTCAGAAACGTCTTATGCTAGAAAGGATGAACATCGCTTATTCAGTGTTTTTTTCAAGTGTTGCATGCAGACATGGAAGGAATATTTTTTAACATTCTTTTCCTACGTGGTCCTTCAACAGCACCTAATCAACTGTTTTAAATCCATAGGTAAAATCTCTGGCTACATCCTGTCCAGAAGAACTCCAAAAAGGAAATGTACTAGCCTGGCCAGATTTCCTGCCAGGAGTTGTTGGAAGAGTGAAGATAGATTACAAGAGTATATTTTGTGCTGGTTAGAACTTTATTTCCTAGAACCCCTCTTTTCTGAACAATATTATAAGACTTTTATGAGGTCAAATATGCTAGCTTGCAGCCTTTGCCCTACTAACCTTGAATAAATTATTTTGATAATATGGCAGTTAGAACATTCAGTCCTTCATTCCTCAAATTCCAGGGTTTTGTAACAAAAGTTCATTGGAGTCTCTGAAGGAGATTTATTGTTTCCTGAATTGAGATGGGGAAAGAGTGAAGATGGTTTTGGGTCAGAAAGAAGTTTTGCTTGTCTTTTATTCTAAAAATAATTGGATGGTATTAAAATACCTACTGGCTCCTGACTTCTTTTTCTACAGTTTCCTTTTCTGATGTTACATGCCAGTGATTCTCAAAACTCTTTGAACCTGAGCAGGATACATGACACTTCCCAAAGCTTTGTCCTAGATAAACTTATACAGGATCAAACAATTAGATAACAAATTTATTTGTTTCAGCACATAGCTGTATCTCTTACTGTATGCATATATTTTGTCCACAGACTGTCCGTCTTTGCAAGGATCCATACCACATCTGCGGGCCTCTTCTGCTGATTTAAAGCCAGGGTCAAAAGTGAGCCTTTCCTGTGACCCAGGCTTCCAGATAGTGGGAAACTCTGTTCAACACTGCCTTAACCTGGGACAGTGGACGCGGCCTTTTCCCCGCTGTGAAAGTGAGTTTTCTGAGTGGCTGACAGGATTAGGAACCGCCAGCTTTTATTTGGACCCTGTCACTATTCATGCCTTGTTTATCCCTGTAGCTATGATGCACTTGAATCCATCCATGTTACAGCATATACGTATACGCTTAAAACTAAACTTCTGTTTTACTGAGCAGGAACTACATCATGGTTGGAATCTGCCACCTTTTTCAGTCAGTTTCTAATGCCCATGGCATTAGACTCATTAGAAATTAGTCTATTTGGATCAGCAATCTTATACTCCAGACTTTCCTTCCTAGTGGCACCAGGAGTGTGGAAGATGCACAAGAAATGCTAGAATATCGCGGTGATTTTTAAGTGTCTCTGAGAACATCTGGTTTGAAGTAAAAGCCTTAGCACATTATAATTTCTCTAAATGCAGCAGGTATTTCTGTCAGGACTTAGAAGTGCTCCAAGTCTTACAGGATTTCTTCCAAGAAACTAGGATGTATACATTCAGTTTGCCAGAGTTCTTTGACTCCTGCTTTCCTGCCCCTGCCTTCCCCTTTCCTTTGATTCTCCTCTGCTGTGACTGCACATGTGACTGCAGTTGCATGTCTTGAAGCTGACTGTATTTTTAATTTCAAAAGAATAGTAAATTATTTCCAAAAATGGGTATTGCACAATCCCAGAATTGTTCAGTAGTTTGAGAAAAATCATCAATTTTGTTAACAATGGCTTAAAAATAGTTTGATCTAGATTTGGTGTGATTTTCATGTTTTCCTCTTTATTCAGTTGTTTATAGCACAAATCTGGGATCTTTCTCCTCTTCTGCCTAATGAATAGCATGCATGTGAGGACTTACCCAAAAACAAGTTGTGCTGGGCAGAGCAGAAGTTCACTGGCAGAGACAGCTTTTCTTGGTGTGTTACCAGTGACAAACCACCAGAATCCTGTTAGTGTTGTCATCTCGTTTCTCTGTATTGGGCCATGCAGTTTTACCTGTTGAGCACAGAGCTTAGACAGGCCAGGGCTGACCTGCCACAAACATGCTGAGTGAACAAGGGCCAGACTCTCCCACTGGCCTGTCTCAACCTGTTCCACAAGTCCCTGATGAATGAAAGTGGGTTGAAGATAGGTGTTTCCTGCATAAAGAACTACAGGGTTTATAGTGGAAGGTGTGGTGTAGAAAAGGGTTTTATACTGACTGAATCAGGCTCATTGCAATCACTCCTTTCACACACCAGGATCCTCTTCAAGCTGCCAAAGAACCCCAAAACCACTGGTGCCCATCCCCTGACAGCTTGTCTTTGTTACAGGCTCTTCAGTTCTATCCCTTTACAGCCAATACTTGGCTTCCATTACCACAAGCTCTAAACACTTTGCAGTGTTTTACTGTGTGATCCTTGCACGTGGCTGGGGAGGAAGAGTTGCTACAATCCATGCAGTTACAACAATGAGCTGTGTAGCTGTTGGAATAAGTTCATGTCATCCTCATTGAAATGAAGATGCACCGAAGCAGCTCTGCTAGAATAAACAGTAACCTCCGGCAGGCCGGTACAGTGATGCCTTCTGCTGGCACAGATGGGGTCAAATGGGCTCATGTGCTATAGTCAAAGTCAAAGTGATGCCCATGGTTTTATGTGAGGTCAGTTCCAACATCTCCATCTTTTATGCATTCCCTGGTCTCAGACCAGTACTGTGACCTCTTAGCAGTAATCTGTTAGCTAGACAGGGTAACATTGAGCTTGTTTTTCTGTGAAGTGAAATAACAGAAACTTCCATGGAGGCAAACTTAGTTTTCCTTTTCCCTTATAACTCACCAAGGATCATTGATTATCGGGGGAAACGTCCTGTGACTGAAGAGCATCTGCTCAGATCTTAGTCACAGATGTCTTCTCCATAGCCAGTAGAATAGCAGGAGCTGGAGAGTCCTGCTCAGTCTCTGGTTGAAAAATGCCCACAAAACAAGATCCTCTGCCAGAACTGGGATCACTTAACTACCTCAGAAAATGTGTCTGGTCCCTTTTGCAGAGGCAGTTCCACAGTTTCAGGAAAAAATCTTCAGTGGTGGCTCTTATATGGAATTATTCTGAAGCTGATTTGTGTCTGCTCTGCTAATGTCTATGCCCTCTTTTCACTCGTTGCAGGAATCAGCTGTGGAGTGCCTCCACCTTTAGAAAATGGATTTTATTCAGCGGAGGACTTCTTTGCTGGCAGTACTGTTACCTATCACTGCAACAATGGCTACTATTTGTTGGGCGACTCCAGGATGTTGTGCCAGGACAATGGCAGCTGGAACAGCATTTCACCATCTTGCCTAGGTGAGAATTGCCTTACATGTATGGGCTGGAGATTTTGCACTTGTCCTATGCCCCTGGGTTTGGTGGGATTTAATTCTGAAATTATGGCTGACCTGACTCTCAGAAATCACATTCCTAAATACTCACATTTCTGAAATACCGTGCTCAGCATTATGTGAAACTAAAACTACATTCTGATACCTTTCTCTGTCAGTCGTCTTGTATGCCCCACACCCTATAAGTCTACATTGCACTCCCAGCCTCTTTCCTTCCAGGTTCACTTAGCCCTGAAGTAAATCCTTGCATTTTGTACCTCTAACCTGTGCATTTCCCTGTGCTTCAGCCCCGTGTCAGTGTCCCATACTCTCTGACCAGGTTCTTTTAGAAGATGTGGAGATTATGTTTAGTATCAAATTTACTTATTTGAAGATAGTTGATGCTGCACAAGATTTCTAATTTAGCAGAGTGATACAAAATATACTGCATAACACAATACAAATAAGTGCAAGTTACAATTAGCAAAATATAGCAATTGCAATACACAGTTCAATCACAATACCAATGTATTTCCCATTACCAGTCTCTATAATATGCTCACCGTCATGACACTGGGCGTCCCCAGGAATGAATACGTGGGTTGAAGCCAACTCAAGCAGCCCATTGCTAGTTGTCTGGTTTTTATACTCTACGTTGGTCTGAGCCACGTATTCAGTTCTCCCCCAAGCTGGTCTGGCTAACTCAGTGGGACATTCACACTCCTTTAATGAACTCAGGGAGAGATATTTGACACCACCAGCTGATTGACTCAACTGTTGATCGATGTTAACCTTGAACAAAGGCCACCTTCCTCTCCCCTTTTGTTGAGTCAGCTTCTTTGTAACAGCAGGCAGGGGTCAGTCACACAGTGCATTATTCCCTGAGCTTCATGGACAGATCACCTTTGCCCATTGCCTCAAAGCCTTCTTACACCGTGGAGGTTTAATGGTCAATCGCACACACCTGCCAGCAAGCAGCTGCAGCATTGAGAGGGCTGGGAACACACTTACGGACACAATTCACATAGTTGCCACACCGTAACTTACTTCATGGTCAGCTGGGTCTGATCTACCAGAGGCAGCTGCAGGAGCTGAAAGGTGAGACAGACCAGCATTGTACCCTGTATGGAGGACTAGGTGTGACTGTTCTTGTAGGGTCATCTCTCCAGCAGATCCCTGCTGGAATCCATTAGCTAGCTGTGCTGAGATTGCTGCCGTCTTAGTCATGCCTAACATGGGAGTTGCAGGGTAACAACCTGGCAAGATTTCTGTTTGAGTTGACTTTCTATTTTATGTAGCTATCGCACTTTTTTTTTTTTAAGTCAAGATGAGTAAAAGCAAAGCCAACAGTCTATTAGTTCTGACAAAATTCACTTTGGAGTAGGATCCATTTGGTTTCATAGCATCCTGTCTACAGGCACTCCTTTAGAACCTCCAACGGGCCTCCAGAACCTCCAGTCTATTTTTTCTCTTTTTTGCTTTTCATGTTTGCGCTTTATACCAAGGCCTGAAGTTGAACAGGCTCAGAGCAGATGCTGCAAGGCTGTCCAAATAGTTAGACATCTGTGCAGTAGGTAGCATGATGTTCAGAAGGAAAGCCCAATGACCCACCTTCCAGCTTGCCTTGTCTCTCATAAAGCAGAGTAGACTGAGGGGAAAAGGAAAACCAGAGTGGCTTTGACACCCTCACCCATCCTTTACCTTTCTGATTCATGCTCCAGGCAGGTGCTAACAAAGCCTGGTACGCCTCTGCCCTGGGGCATTCCTTTTGCTCTGTTATGGATCTGATTCATAGTGTCCTTCTACGCTTCCTTGCCTTACAAGACATTACAGGAGGAGCAGTCATTCCAGTTCTGCTGTGGTAGCACTTTGCATTCCCCTGGTGTTTGTGTAATTGGCAACTGTTTTGATTTTCATGTGAACTTTTCATCCTGCATGCCAGAAAGAAACTCCCTTTTTAGGGAGTTGGGTTCTTTTCATACTGGCCATTCAGCAGTGAAGAATGACAGATCAATTCAGTACATTTTGTTTCTTTTTTAACCAAGTTGGGTTTTTTCCAGAAGTGGGCAAAGAACTCCAGCTGTATGTCTGCATGGTATACCTAGTTCAACAGCTGCCCTGTAGGAGAGTTTTTCAATGGAAAATTGTTCCATCTATCTCTAACAGTCTGGTTTATATGAGGAATAATCCCTGATACTTTGAAATGGACTCTTTTCAATTTATGACTCATTGTTTACATACCACAAACACTTCTGTACAGTCAGGATTTGAAAGCTGATATGAAGTATTCTGGAGCAAGGGATTTTTTTTTGCTCTACAGTACCAAGCCACATGGAGCATAAATCATCAATTGGCATTTCTAGGCACTACTATCATATAAATAGTTAATTATAATAACTAATGTATTTTGAACTCATTTCATTTTTTTTGGCAGCTGCAGTCTTCTCTCATTTCTAGTTGAATGGTATCCTCTTTAGTAAAGATGGAGCTCTGATCATATTTTATGTTTCCCCTCTTGGCTAAGTTTTCCTGTCTTACAAGTGGGAAGTCTGAAATATAGCAGAATTCCCAAGCAAGTGTTTGATGTAAAGTCCTCCCTCATAGCTTCTGTCCGAACTAGTAGTAACAGCACATGAGTTACGATGTCTGTTCTTTTACTACTTGGAAACTAGATACTTTTTGTGGAAATATTGACTGAAGGTAAATAGGCTTTGTCTCTGATTTTCACACATTTCACAATATTGTATACTAAATTATACAGAAAACATAAATATTAAATATTAATTATTTTTACTAGTGCATCAAAAATGTGATTGAAGTAAGAGTGATTTTTAATTATACTAATTAAAGCGATTCCTCTTGACAGCGAGACAGAAATTTAAAGCAGATGCTTATTACAGATACCACCCTAGAGACATCCTTTTTGTGTTTCTTTTTTGTAGATGTTGATGAATGCGCTGTTGGATCAGACTGTGATGAGCATGCATCTTGTCTCAACACAAATGGATCCTATGTTTGCACTTGCATCCCTCCTTACACAGGAGATGGTAAAAAGTGTGCAGGTATGGGGAAGAAAAACATCAGGCTAGCCATTCCAAGGTTGTGTATATGCAGTATGCTGCCTCCCACTGTGGAAAACCGTTGCCAGTAATTGATATCTAGGGAGGTATGATATGATGGGAGCAGGGACACTCCCATCTCCAGGTCACTTTGGCCCTAATGAGGCTGTGGTGAAATGTCTCCTTTTGTTTCTTGAGAACTCACCTCTCCCTGTGGAGACAGCCATCATTGGGGTTCTGGTCCGAGACATACAGGCGTGCATAATCCTCTTGCACATGGAGCAAGTGTGCTGAAGACCTGGGAAGGCCACATTGTTACTTCTCACAGCAGAGCTATGCAGTGAAGAAATACTTAATTGCAGGCATCTGAGTAGGGCTTGAGCTGCCCATGGAAACATTAAGCATGAAGATGACAAGACACTGGCATAGGTTGGGATAAAAGGTAGCTGAGCTGATTGCATGTTCAAGGGTGGACATACTGGAGTGGGCTTTCCCTCACAGAGGGAAAAATGTCTGTGAGTGCAAATTCAGTCACAGAAGGCTCTTCCATATCAAGATTAGCTTGCTTGCATGAGTCTCCAGTGTCTGTCACATACAGAACAAAGAAAAGTTGTTAAGGCTGTGATCTACTTATGAGTGTTTTCCACATGCTCTGCCTTCATACTTTCAAAAAATTCTCAAGGATATCCCCTGCAACTTGTTTATAAAATCTTTTATGTTATTTATAGTTTCTCTTTTCCTCCTCAGAACCGGTGAAGTGCCGCAATCCAGGAAATCCAGAGCATGGCCATCTATATGGGGACACTTACAGTGTTGGCAGTGAAGTAAGGTTTTCCTGTGAAGAAGGATTTCAGCTGACAGGAGTGACCAAACTTATATGCATGGAGTCTGGAGAGTGGAGCCACCCAATACCATACTGCAAAGGTGTGTTTCCTGGGGAGAATGCATATTGTAATGTATGTTGTTAGAGAGATGGAAGGGGGGAAAGTAGTAGTGTAGAGCCTTTAGAGACCATGTTAGCTAATGAAACCCTGTCCTAGCAAACCTGGGTCTTGGTGTTGGAGTCTCTGTTGTCTTAAGAGATGGAAGCACCAGTCAAACCTTCCCAGCAGTTGTCACATTCATAGTGTTACTCTCTTAAGCAGAACCCCCAAAGTGTCAAAAGCATAGACTCATCTCATTTTAATACAAACGTTAAGTGCCTTTTTTCTCCACCCAGCCTCCTGTTTTCAAGAAGCTTGTAGGAACTTAACGTATTAAAGATCACTAACTGTGTCTCAGTGGATAAAAAGCAAGTAGAGAGGAGAGGCTGGTGCACGTACATATACGTAGTATAATTGGGGGTTATTTTCAAAAAACAGAGCTAATGAGGTGAAGCAACAGGGCAAAATGAAGGGGTGACAAAGACAATGTCAAAAAAACAATTACTTTGTCCACAGAGAGGGGTGGCTATGGAATCCTCTAGACAATCAATCATGTGGGTTTTAGAACAGTTACAAGTACCTATTTCCAGTTAGTCCAATTTCTCAGTAAGGTGAAGTCAGATAAAGATCCCTAAATGTCAGTTACAGCTTAGTCAAGAACCCAGCGTCATCTAGGGCTTTACCTCTTCAAACCTATTTAGAGAAAACAGTCATGATTTTCTGTTCTTTTTTATTTGTGTTACATCAACTTCACTTGTCATTCCTGTCTTTTTAAAGCTATATCCTGTGGCAGTCCAGTTATTCCAGAGAACAGTGCCATTTTGGGCTCAAATTTTACATACCACAATAAGGTGGTGTACAGGTAGGAATTTAGTATACTTGAAGTTCTATATTAATAATTGGTTGAGAATCTGAGAGTATGGCTGAATTGAGAGAGTGGTTGAAATGAAAGGGAGAAGGAAGATGGGATTAAAGTAATGAAATATATATGTGGTTATAGCTGTGGCTCTTCACTAGCAGAGCGGAATGTCTACTCAGTATTACCTGTCCATCCCCTGCAGAGAAAGATGGTGTATGCAGGTGTGGATGAAGAGAGAAAAGGATGGCTTATTATGTCGTGCATAGAAGGTTCTGTGTTTGATAGCACTTCTTTTCTTCTAACTCAGGTGCAATGATGGATACCAGTTGGTGGGTGAAAAGGAGATTCTGTGTCTTGCTAGTGGCATTTGGAATCATCCTCCCCCCTCCTGTGAAATGGTGACGTGTCCTAGCCCACAGGATATCAGCAATGGAAAATACACACTCACTGGCACAACCTACCTTTCCTCTGTGTCATACACCTGTGACAATGGATACAGGTAAATGCAGGAACATTCCTGAGCCAAATGCAGGCAGCATGCTTGCTAGAAGGTCTAACTTATGTCTGAAAGAAACAAAGCTGGGGTCATTGCTCAGAAAGATTAAAGTCTTCAATAGAATTTTAAAAGACGTCTTTATATTTTGAAGGTAATTTCTGTATTTCATCCTAAATTGGAGCAGTTGAAGAAGGTCATTCAGGATTTGCTATATATATATTTAATGCTTTCATTTTACCATCAAGCTCAAAGACATATTTTGAATATTTGGAAAAATAGTTGTTATTAGTTTTGAAAGTTCTCATTTGTCTTTAAAGATTATCATACCCCTACAGCTTTAGTGCATACCCAGTATTATTTTTACTATTGTTTTACGATGTCTTTGGTGAAAGAACCTTCTGGAAGTTACTAATTTACTCCTTGAAGTCTTTGTAGAAGTTATTTATTCTAGCCTTTTATTCTGTTTTACATTTGTAAGCAATTATATTGGAAATACATTTTTAATATGCTGCAATTTAAAATTAATACAGTAGTGCTGTGTCCAAAGGTGTGGCTTTTAGTTGAAGTTTCTGCCTTTTCTGATGTCTGCTTGTACCTCTAGGAGATTTACTCTGACATATGCGATCTCATATGGACCTGTTTAGGTCTGATTTTTTTCTGTATTTTCCTGCTACAAGCATTCCTGTGTCCAGATGCAGGCAGGTAGGTGAGGTGTGCTCACCTGATGAATGTTTTAATCATGTTAATACAAATGGGTACCTCAGCTGCAATCCAGTGTAGTGTTAAGTCATAGATCCACAGCGTGGGCTTATCTGTACCCCATTAAAGCAGGCAATGTTTTTACTGATGTCAGTGAGTTTTTTGACCATGGACATAGGACATATAGGCATCAAATACCACATCATTTGTGATTTTTTCCCTTTACCTGCCTAGCCTGGTGAGAGAAGCCCTCTTTCCTGAGGTCACCATGCCAGGGGAAGCCCTCCCAAACAATATCCCTTTTATGCAGTATTTCTAGACCTAAGTGTGGATCCAGTCTCCTCCTTCAAGCACATCTTACATGCTTTTTGTCTTAAACACATTGCCACTGGTAGGCAGGGCCCGTATCTGTATGGGCTTTGTAGTTCACTGTTGCCTTTCATTAACCGCTGAGCTCATTTCAGTCAACTAAACATGGGGTTCCAACACTATTTGAGATGAAATTGTAGAAAATCAAACACATCTGTGTAGGGCTCTCGGATATGACATGGGATTATGGAGGATCCGTAGCCAGGTGACACAGCAGATGGAGGCCGTGGGGTTCACCCAGGGCATCTCAGGGTGGTGTAGAATACCTCTGCTTAGACAACTGAGTCACACCTCCTGTACTGCGCATTGCTGTTTACTCAGCTAAGGAAGCCAAAAAATACCATCAACTTCAAGTGCATGTGGCCATTCACGCAAGCAAAATCCCTTAACTCCTGAAGGAGCTGAGTGCCTTTTTGTAAACAAACCTGAACTGGAGCATTTTGTTCAGTTTTCTGAATGAAGATAGTGTTTAAGTCCTTGAGTGAATCAGGTCTCAGACTGAGGCCTAGTTGCAAACCTCAAGATTGGCCTCGTGTTGATGGCTTACAAGTAAATCTTTAAGCTTAAATAAATATTTTAGCACACCATGACTTTCTTTTGTGTCTCAAAGATGGGGAAAGCAACAGCAGAAGTTATGTGTGTGCCTGCACAGTGCACTGAGGCCCCACATGAATTCCACCAGCTCTCTCTTCAAAGTAATCTGAAAACCAGCTTTTTTGACAGCATTAGAGTGTTTTTTCGTGAACAGAAGGTGAGATTCTGACCTCTAGTGAAGTCAGTGAGAGACTCCCCTTGGTTTCACTGGGGCAAGGAAGTCAGTGAGAAGCAAAGCACCTCTTTCCCTCTCTATTCCTCACCTGGGCTGAAACAGCAGCCTTAATAATGATCTTTATGTCTCAGCCTTCAGGGACCTTCTGTACTTGTCTGTGCATCTTCAGGGAACTGGAACAGCACACCTCCAGCTTGCAACGTTGTCTCTTGTGGATCCCCTCCTGCCATCAAAGATGCCGTCATCAATGGAAATAACTTTACTTTTGGAAACACGGTCTCTTACACGTGTAAGGAAGGGTACGTAGATTAGTATTCCTGGACTAACAGGACGAGTGAAACTAGTGCACTGCTTCACAAGTCCTTTATAACCGCACGCTAATTCATTTTTACTACTTCTGTCTTAACTCTCTGGAAATTAAATGTGATGGAGAATTTCTGGGGGGGGGCGGGCTGTGAAGTTAGTACGGGACACATAGGCATTTCTTAAAATACTTTCACAGCACCTGAATACATTGTGGAAGAGGAGAATGGGGAGGAGTCATGGGGAATGATACACTAATTCAACAGGAAGCCCTCTCCGTTGGAGTTGCTCCAGAACTAGTACTTCTGTGGTAAACTCAAGGCCCTGATCATAAAGAATTCCGTATGTGTCCTCAGGCTGTAAGGAAGCTGTTTGGTATGTTCTGAGAATTGTCTGTTCTGGTGTTCTAAATTCTGCTTCCTTAAAACTCTTGAATCCTCATTTTTTGAGGTGCATTATTTTTCTTTGATTTCCACCTGCTCAGTGTAGTGACCTTTTCAGACCAAATTTCCTCAAAGATGGGGTTCCATTTTGGTGGTGTCGAGTATGAACGTAATGCTGGACTCTGATCCTGCAAGAACCCTTGCACATGCTTATTTTTATAGCCTGTGAGGAGTCACATTGGATTTCTTGAAACTGTTCTGTTGACAAGGCAGAGCAGGTATGCAGTGCTTTTGTCAGGTCAGTCCCTAAGTAACTTGAGGATTTTGTCTGCCTTCCTGCTGTAAAAAGTTAGATTGATAAACTAGCATTTTTCTTATAAACTGATTTTGAAATATGATTTGAAACATAATTGAAGCAAAGCATCCATATTCTGTTTTCTTGATTGTATTTTGATGTAAAAAGATGCTTCTCTTCCCTGTGCAAGCATTTTAAATGGGATAGAATAACAGCATTTAAAGAGGGTCACAGCTATCTGTGACAATGAATAGAGTAGATCATATTAAACATTGACACATAGTATGTTATTTTTCTGGAGTCCCGTAATGAGGCTTTGGAAACAAATCCTGCAAACATTACTTTTATAGATGTTGCCATCAAAATCGGAACAACCACTTTCCAGCACGCGGCTGGAAAGAGTCACTGGGAACTTTGCAGTAGTTATTGTTTCTTTGCTTTCTGTGAGAGCACACCGGAGATTTCAAAACTGAGGAAGAAGATAGTCAGAGCTACTGTCACTATCCTGTTGCATGTTTAAGCAGCAGGGTTTTAAGTGGGGTGGTGAGAGGCATGGGATGCCTATCACTGCATCCCAGAGACAGAATAGAGAAATACAACTACGCTCTTGGTAATCATGTGGTAGAATTTAATTGTAAAATATTTTTTTTCCATTTCTATTCATCATTAATTTTTTTATTTGCTTTCATAACAATTTTTACAGTGTTTTTTTAGGAAGAATTTGTTACAAAATTGCCATGTGCATTACTGGCAAGGGTATCTCAGGGTAACTCACTAAGGAGTTTCTCATTGATTGCAAGTGTGAAAATAGATTGATAGGACTGATAACAGGAACCCAAAAGGCCTTTATGGGCTTTTCATCTCTCTTCTCCATTCAGTTCCACTACAGGAGAAGAATTTCTCTGTGGGATAGTTTCTTTGAAGATTGTATGGACTGTCGCACCACAATATTAGATTTATTGTAGTAGTTTCAACCAAAATGGAGGTTCAAGAGTAGTCCTCAGATGGACAGATGAGAGAGAAGCAATGTACACAGGGTGTGCTAGGATATCCCTCATTGTGATGCCTCACCTGTGGACATGTAGGCTTTAAGATTTTCCTTTTAAAGTTACCATAGCTTTTGTAAAGGATCCTATTCTTCCTGGGTGCTAGCAAGCAAGCTTGTACTGCAGGGGCTTCAGGAAACTGTAGGTAGCGTTTGACAATGCATGTCTTTTTGACTTCTTATGTGGTTTCCTTATCCACAGTTACACGTTAGTTGGCCCTGCAGCCATAGAGTGCTTAGCCAGCGGCGAGTGGAGTGTGAGCCACCAGCAGTGCCTGGCAGTATCCTGTGATGAACCACCCCATGTGGAAAATGCATCACCAGAGAGTGGCCACCGCCTCTTTGGTGATATAGCTTATTACTTCTGCTCAGATGGCTACAGTCTGGCTGATAACTCTCAGCTGCTTTGTAATGCAGAAGGGAAGTGGGTGCCTCCAGAGGGCAGGGAGATGCCCCACTGCATAGCTGATTTCTGTGAAAAGCCATCCACTGTCTCATACAGCATTCTGGAGTCCGTTAGTAAAGCCAGGTTTGCAGCTGGCTCCATCGTGAGCTTCAAGTGCATGGAAGGTTTTGTTCTGAACACGTCAGCCAAGATCGAGTGCCTTCGAGGGGGACAGTGGAATCCTTCTCCTTTGAGCATCCAGTGCATCCCCGTTCGCTGCGGAGAGCCTCCCCACATTAGCAATGGCTATGCCAGTGGGGCCAACTACAGCTTTGGAGCAGTGGTGGCTTACAGCTGCAACAAAGGGTTCTACATCAAGGGAGAGAAGAAGCGGACCTGTGAGGCCACTGGCAACTGGAGTGGCAGTTTGCCTACATGCCACCCAGTGTCCTGCGGAGAACCACCGCAGCTTGAGAATGGCTTTATTAAGGTACAGAATGAGTTTTCTCATCTGCCTCGTACCATAGCAAATTGAATATGTCTTCACAATTGCTGCTATTGGGGTTTTCTTTCTTCTGTTTTGCTCTCCTATTGAGAAATTACATGACTGGATGGAATTACCAAAGGGAAAAACGGGTGGATTTACAGCAGAATCATGTCATGGGCACTTCCAAGGGACTACCTATCTTAAAGTGGGTTTTCATTTAGGAGACTCAAGATGCCATATGTCAATCAGTTGATGACCTTAATGTCCTACTCTTCATTTGTTTGGTCCACGGGTAGTTTTCCAAAGCCATCTGGAGACATTCAAAGTACTGTTGCCTGTTCACAAGCCTTGGTCTTTTCACTGCTATGAAAAAAAATCTGATTTGTAATAGATAAATCACCTTGGGATAATTTCTCTCCTTTCGATGCAAGCACACATTTTATAAAGTCAGAACTTCCCTCGTTATTAAATTACATTGCAACAGTGCCTGAAGTTAAAAATCTCCTTCTGGCTGCACAAACCTGTAAGAACTAAACCTGTGTTGTGCTTTGATGCACAAGGGTAATACTGTGGTAAGGAGGATCAAAAAATCTATTGTAAAGATTCAACTTTGAATTTTTAAAGCATTTTTCTTCTGAACATCCCCTCTCCTTCCTTAAATCTAGCCACCAGGGAATCTGCATTTACTAAAAATTGGTAGGGGATTGCATCCCAGTTCCTACATGGGCTTCCAGCAACAGTTTCTCTTCAGACTCCCACACAGATAGATCCTCTAATTAATACGTATCACTCTGTATTGTCTTCCTTGAGTAGGATCACTCGTCCACATATTCCTTCCAGTTAGAGGCATTTTTTAGTACCTCAGTCAGAGCTCAGCCTGCTCAAGATCCTGCAGCTGCATATGGGGCACTTATAAATATCTCCTAGTAGTAGTACATCTGAAGGCTCCAGCCTTGAATACGCCTGTAAGTTAAAGGATCATAACAACAGTAGGCCATCTTATGGCAGCTTCTCCTGACTCATTTCTTTTCTGTCTTCCTATCTACACATTTTTTGGCCTCATGGGTCAGGAAGGGGGAAAGCAGAGGAAATATTTTCTAGCATTTACCTTTTAAGGCTTGAATTTTCTATTTTCTTTTGATAGTGTTCTCAGATTTCTTGGCAGCAGAGTACATCATTTGAAGCAAGACATTCTGTGTCAGTTAATTGCATTAATTCCTTTGTAGACAGCCTTTACTGCTGTCTGGGATTCAGCTAGAAGCTAGACCAAGAGAACACAAGAAATTTAAATCAGCTTCCTATTGCCCCAGTCATACATTTTCCTTTGAGACATAACTCCGTCTTACTTGTTTTGCAGGAAACAACTGGACGTTTCTTCGAGAATCAGGCAAATTATCAGTGTGAGTCTGGCTACCAGCTGGTTGGCAGCTCAGTGTTTATCTGCCAAGCCAATCGGCAGTGGTACAGTGAATCACCTCCTACCTGTGTTCCCCTCAGCTGTGGAAAACCACCACCCATCCAGCATGGCTACTCCAAGGGAGAAACTTTTGATATGGGCTCCAAAGTTGAGTTTTTCTGTGATGAAGGCTATGATCTGATTGGAGATGGTTCTTGGACATGTCAGAAGTCTGGGAAGTGGAGCAAAAAGCAAAGCCCAAAGTGTGTGCCAACAAAATGTCCAGAACCACCCCTGACAGAAAACCAGCTGGTCTTGAGGGAAATGACTTACCAAGTCGGTGTTGTACAGTTCTCCTGCAAGGAGGGTTACGTCTTGCATGGCTCCTCTGTGCTGAAGTGCTTGCCCTCACAACAGTGGAATGATTCCTTTCCCTTCTGCAAAGTTGTACAGTGTCCAGCACCTCCGTACATCCCTTTTGGTGACCCCCTGACTTCATCCCTTCATTTTGGTAGCACTGTGAAATACGTCTGCGTGGATGGGTTTTTACTGAAGGGTGAGTCTACCATCAGATGTCAGGCTGATGGCTTATGGAGCTTGCCTTTGCCAGAATGTATTCCTGTGGAATGCCCCCATCCAGAAGAAATTCAGAATGGCATTGTTGATGTGCAAGGCCTCACCTTCCTTAGCACAGCCCTCTATACATGTAAACCAGGCTTTGAACTGGTGGGGAACACTACTATTCTCTGTGGAGAAGATGGCCAGTGGCTTGGAGGAAGGCCAGCTTGCAGACCTATTCAATGCCCAAGGCCTAAGAAGATCCTCAATGGCAGGTACTCATTCACAAACTTCCATTATGGGCAGACTGTTCAGTATTCCTGTGACAGGGGTTTCCAGCTCCAAGGGGAGGAAACGCTGAGATGCTTGGAGACAGGGGAGTGGAGTACAGAGGTTCCCTCCTGCAAAGCCATAAACTGCCATCCCCCTCAGCCCATCGAGAACGGCTTTGTGGAGGGTGCGGATTATAGCTATGGGGCCATGGTCATTTACAGCTGTGTGCCAGGCTTCCAGCTGTCTGGCCTTGCCATGCAGACCTGTGAAGAATCAGGCTGGTCTAGCTCCACACCAGCCTGCCTCCCAACAGACTGTGGTCTACCTCCTCACATTGACTTCGGGGAATATGTGCAGGTGAGACATGGGGAAAGACGTTCTGACCAGGAGAGTGTTACAGAGAGTCCCTCTCCTTTGCATATGTTACTGGCTGACAATTTGAAAGACTTCAAAAGTTCCTTGAAGGAGGACAGTGCAATGCAACTCACCACTTTCTTATTTGGAACTATCATTTTATACACATGCTATTCTGGCTACGAGCTGCTGGGAAACCCTGTTCTGGCTTGCCAAGAAGATGGAGCTTGGAACGGCACTGCCCCCGCCTGTGTTTCAATAGAGTGCACCTTGCTATCACCCCCAGAGAACGGTTTTTTACATTTCACCGAGAACACACTCGGTAGCGCGGTGCAGTACACCTGTAAACCAGGGTTCACACTTGTTGGCTCTGACACACGACTATGTTTGCCGAGCCGGCAGTGGAGTAGCAGTGCTCCATACTGTAAAGCAATAACGTGCAACTCTCCTATCCAGCTTATGAATGGGAACGTAAGAGGAGAAAACTATACATATGGGAGTGTTGTCTACTATGAGTGTGATCCTGGATACCAGTTAAATGGCCCCACAGAGAGGAGATGCCAAGAGAACCAGAAATGGAATGGCAGTGAACCGATTTGCATTCCTGTTTCCTGCAGTCCACCACCAGTTTTGGAGAATGGTCAGGTGACTGGAGAGGAGTACACATTCCAGAGCCGTACAGAGTACAGCTGCAACGAAGGGTTCCTGTTAGATGGGGACAGGAGTAGAGTCTGCCTTGCAAATGGAAGCTGGAGTGGAATTGCTCCCCTTTGCAAACCGGTGACCTGCCCTGTGCCACTGCCTCTTCCCAATGGGAGAACTACTGGCTCAGATTTTGGCTTTAAGAAAGAAGTGCACTATCACTGCAACAAAGGATATAGCCTGCAAGGAGTGTCTACCCTTACCTGTCAGAGTGATGGTACCTGGAATTCAGAAGCCCCACACTGTGAGCCAGTCATCTGTGGACCTCCTGAAGACATCTCTCATGGATATCTGAATGGCTCAGGCTTTAGCTATGGGGAATTTGCCCAGTATGTGTGCTTCCCTGGTTATGAGCTGCATGGAAATCCTTTGCGGCAATGTTTGTCCAATGGCTCCTGGAGTGGAAGCCTTCCATCTTGCCTACCCTGTCTGTGTCCTACACCGCAGATTCAGAATGGAGTCGTTCTTGGTGCAGATTTCAGCTGTGGTAAAAGTGCCCAGTTTCAATGCCTGGAGGGTTTCAAACTGCTGGGGCCTTCTGAAGTCACTTGTGAGGCAGCTGGCAAGTGGAGTTCTGGGTTTCCTCGCTGCGGGCAGATTTCCTGTGGCTCTCCACCTGTCATCCCCAACACATTTATCAATGGGAGCAGCTCCGCAGATGAGAACACCATCATCTATACCTGCTTGACAGGTTTTGTCATGTCAGGGAGTCCAGAACTGACTTGTGTGGAAACTGGTGTCTGGAAGAAACCATACCCAAGCTGTGAGCTGTTAAGCTGTGGACCACCACCTTCTGTCCCAAATGCAGAGGTTCTTGGGAACACTTACACCTATGGGAGCAAGGTCCAGTACAGGTAAGAATGCTGCTGCCATTCTGTTTCCATAAAATCTCTGAAGGAATGAAAATGGAAGGTTTATGCACCCTGGGTTAGTTCAAGTTTTTAAAAGACCTAGAAGAAAAGTTATGCCCTATCACATGCTCAGATTGACGAAGGCCACATTCCCATGCACACATGAAGTATTAATTGGACCACTGTCAAAATGCCAGCCAAGTTATTTCAGCCTGTTGGGCTGCTCTCCTCCACCACCTTTTATTTCCCATTCCCCTTTGCATTGCTCTTCTCCTGCTCTGAAACACTGGTCTGTACTTTCAGGTTTTCTTAGCAGGTGGCAGCAACAGTCAGCAGGGTGTGCAATTTTTCTACCCTTTTGGCATCCCATTTAGTCGTCTTCCTGCTTCAGGTGCCTGTTGTACTACAGAAGGGCTGATCTCTAACCCCATTTTCTGTACTGCAACACCACACTGTCAGCAAGTGTTGCTGATGCAAAGTTACTCTTTTGTCAGATATGAGAGAAAGAGATTTTTGTTAATTTCCTGAAGTGTGCACACTGCTGAGCTCTTTCTCCAAGGTGAGGAATTCCTTGGCAGAAGGGGAGGTGGGTTTTGGCAGTAAAAGCAAATAATAGGATGGGACAGAACTGGGAGAATTCATGTGGATGAATTTAACAATATCAGTCGTTTCAATGCATCTTTAACAAGGTGAAAGCGGTGCTTGTGTCTGCCTTTCTACAAGTGAACCCCACTTGTGCAAGCCAGTTGAGTTGCTCTTGGTGAAGCACCATGTGGAACAGAACGAAATCAGCCTTCAATGTCTAAGCAAATGGCCTGAGATCAGCCTAAATCTTGGTTTATTCTTGGGAGAAAGTGAGATCATCTTTAGTATTGCTTGTTGCTCACACAGTGTTTACCTAACTAGAAGCCGTCCTTGCAAAGGGAGGGGCAGTGCAGGAACTGCACTAAGGCGTTCAGTATACTTCAAGCACTAAAGCCACCAACTCACTTTCCATTGAGGTGCTGCAGCGGTGTGAAGTTGCTGAGATGAAGTCTGAAGTTTCCAGCTCTTGCAGCAGAATAAACTTAGTCCAGGCTCGCTTCTTGCAAGTCCAGCTTGGTCCAGGGCTGGAGCACCTCTCCTATGAAGACAGGCTGAGAGAGTTGGGGTTGTNAATAATAGAGAAATCCCAAAGTGTGCTTATGAACAACTAATGCTGAAAAATTGCTGTCTGACTTTGTTATTTATGGGTTAGCTCATCGCTAGCTGTGTCTCTGTGGTCAGGTCTTCATGCTGTGTTGCAGATGCCTGGAAGGCTACACAATGGTGACAGAGGTGGATGTATGCATTTGCCGGGAAGATGGACAGTGGTCTCCTCAAAGTATTTCCTGTTGCCCTAGAAAGTGTCCCCTCCCAGGAAATATCACCCATGTAATCATACCTGGGGACAACTTCACTATGAACACAAACATCACTTTGTCATGTGTAGAAGGCTATAGTCTGGTGGGGCCAAGCATATCTACGTGCAAGGTATAGTATTATTTGCAGTTTTATTTTGATGGCTTTGTTGAATTCAAGAGTCCTCCTCGTGCACTTGCTATCTTTTGGCCCTTAATTGCACACAACAGAAAAATTTAAACCATGTCCTGCAAAATATAATACGCATCCTTGTTGCTTGGTAAGAGCAATTACTAGTTTTCCATGTCTGTAGACTTTTAGAACTAGAAATTACCAATTTATTCTTCCATCAAAAACTAATGGTAATTCCTTTTATCACATTTCAGGGAATAAATCAAGTCTGAGATTTTTAAAAATTATGTCCAAGATTTCAAATGTATTTTGAGGGCTGTGTGCAGAGCTTTTTTTCTCCAGAATAACAGGCAGCACACATTTTAATCCACTGTGCAGCTGTAGAAATGTGAATCCTCTGTATGTTGAAAAGCAAACATCCTCATCAGTTCTGCTAGTAAGCTCTTGTAGTTAACTGTGGACAACCTTGATTTAAGCTTGTAAATAGAATCTTCAAAGTCTGCTCATACAAGAAAAGCTGAGCATGTGTGTTTTTGTAGAATCAGCACTCCATGAAGAAAGGTTTTCCGCCTATTTTGCTGCTTCAAAGATCTATGGAGGTAGGAGTAGATATGTTTTATGAGTGTCCCTTCAGGTATCAGACTTCCCTGAGAGAGTGTGGGAGGGCAGCTGAAGCACTTAGTCATGCCAGGAGAGAAATACAGAACATGGAATCAGGCAGCTGGAGTTTTCATTCTCCTGATGTGTTCCCTGAGCCATTAGGTGACCTCATACAAGTGAACTGACTTTTTCAAGCTTGCATTTCCCCATTTACTTTTTGTTGCTTCTGTCTTGTAAGTCTAAGCTAAACATTGCTGCCAAAGCTGAGCTCCAGTTGACATCTTAAAAGCATTACTTAAGATTTTTATTAAAGATTGCACAGATAATATTACATTAAGCACATCTGTACACCCACAGCCATTGGATGCTTCTACTATGATTTTACTAACTTTTTGTATTTACAGATGAATTAAGCATATGAAGTGGTGTAATTAAAAGTCACACTTTTGATTACATTTATTTTTCAGGAGAGTGGCATTTGGGTGCCACCGTTTTCTGATGACGTCTGCGTTCCTGTCTCCTGTGGGACCCCAGAGTCTCCAGAGCATGGATTTGTGGTTGGCACTAAATACAATTACAAAGATGTGGTTCTTTATAAATGTGATCCTGGCTATGAGTTACAAGTAAGCAAGTTCAAATCTCCAAGCACTCTGAACCTTAAGTTGTCATTTTCAGTTCTTAAGTGATTACAGTGAGAATGTATTATGTCTGGGCTGTATTGATATATTTCCTTAACTGCCACAAAAATTTGGTATTTGCTGCTGCTGCTGTTGTTGTTATTGTCTGTAGAATGCTCCTGGTATGTCTGGAATAGTCCTTGAATGACTTCAGGGTATAATTGAAGCAAATATAAGCATGCTGTTCAGGGATACATGTTCAGCAGATACCTTTCAGTGTTGTTTGTGGGGTTTTTTAACTGAAGGTTGTTTCAGTCCTCTGCAAATACAGAATTTCAGTGTCTTTCAAACTCAAAGCGCAGACTCAAAACTCCTGATAAACTCCACTGCCCTCAGTTCTATGACATTGCTAGGTGGTATGAAAGTGCTATCTCTTGTTTTAGTAAGGCAAAGAGATTCCAATTTGTTCAATGGCACCTTTATTCCCTGATGGAGAAGGGAACAAAGTTCTTTCCTGTCCATTGTTTTTATTATGAATATTTGGCTCTATCCCCACCAGTTAACAGGACCCAGGGTAGCTAATTTAGAGCTGCCTCGGGCGTGTTTTCAAAAGCTGCGGTGAATTCAGAAATGAAAGTATGTTGCTGTGGCACAGCATGGCCTCCACCATCCCCGGGTGATGGCAGAGTAGGGCGCAGTCATGTCCAGAGGTATGAGGTGGTAAGGTGTCTCCAGGACAGACGCTGGCTCTTAACGCTATGTTTTGTGAGTACCAAGCAAAATGTGGTATTATGCTTCCTTTGTCCTGTCCTAACACCAATAATAAATTAAACTTCATGCATGTGAATTCAGCCAGTCAGAAGTTAATTCGCTCAGTCACCCTGTAAAAATAAGGAGAGTTTAGAGAATGCTTAGGTAACAATAAATTTAATTTGCGTTATGTTGCCACATACATAATATTACTAGGGATGAAGAGGTGTGTTGGTATTTAGGCAAGTAGAATTGCTGTTTGAAGTCATTATGAGAGGTAGTAAGCCAGTGCTTTTATACAGTAAAAAGTCCTTCCAAGCTTTGTGTTCCAGCTTCGCCATCTAGTGCCAGTCTGTCTCCCTGCTGTTGAAGAGAAGTCCTGCTTTTTTTCCCTTTGGGAAGCAAAGTCTGTTGGGTGTGATGCCATACAACACTCATAACAAAAAGCTGCCCTTCTCAGTGGGTAATGCTTTGTAACAAAAGTAAATTACTTCAAGAGACAAATTTAGATGTTGTTCTCCATGTCTTGAAATAAAATAAGAAATAAAACCTGGGCTAATAGACTGTCTGTAAAGTCCATATGTTAGAAAGCATATTTAAAGAATGAGTCTTTGGGATGTGGTCAAAATCAGTATGTTACATTTATAAAACACAAGCTTGTACTGTTGTTGAAAAAAATCTGAGTTAGATTTCATTTAAGTCAGTCCTGGAAGGAGAAGAATTGTCATCAAAACACATTCCTGGGAACAAGAGTTGTAAAACTGACAAGAAAGATGATACTCCGAGGAGAAGGACAGGAGAACTGACTAACTGTCCCCACAAACTGTTGGTTTATAAACAATACCCATCACTTTTCAGGAGGGAGTTCTACCCTAAACTTTGTTAGGAAACCTGGGCTGTGTCATTTAACTATCTATTTACATGGGTTGCGCATGGAGGGGAAACATCCTGGCCTTACTGGATACTGGAGTTGATGGTGGAAAAGAGTTGACTAAGTGAAGTTGTTCTTTGAGCATTTTCTTTTGCTTCACAGGGTAATGCAGAACGCAGCTGCCAAGAAGACAAGCTTTGGAGTGGCTCAGTGCCAGCGTGCAGAAGTACGTTCCTCCAGAGGTTAAGGTTCATCTTAGACAGTAGAAAACACTAATGTTCATTTTGCTTTATAATTCACACTCTCTGCATTTTTCTAAAAATTTTTGGTACGTAACACTGATAAGAGCCTGGAAGAGTTGCAGAATTGTTGGTATGTGCAGGTAATAGTGTGAGGGAAATCACTACACCTTTCTGCCTTGCTCTGGTATCCATAAGAAAGCTGTGGAGACAGCTTCCAAGTTTAAATAGTTTTGACACTTGAGGTCATGATTTCTGGGGTTACTGAGGTCCCCTGAAAACATTAGTTGCCAGGATACTTAGCATCCTCAAATGTAACCCTACAGATACTCATTCAAAGGTACTTCTGTGAGACATCTGATGCGCACTAACTGCAGTGCCGAAATAGGAGTTGTCTACACAAATACTTACGTGGACTTCAGCTGTTGGCTGTTAGCGGCAACAGCAGAAATTCCCGAGGCTTCCTGCCAGTACAGCCGCAATAGATTTTGTCTTTTAGCAGGAACTGGAAGCCTCAAGCATGATACTCTTCTGCTACTCAGGGGCAAATATCTGTGAATGCCCAGATAAACACTGTGTTCTTGTAAAGAAGCTAAGAACAGGACAGGCCATGTGCTTTATGTCTGATTGGAACATATTCTTTATGTTATAGGAGTATCATGTGGACCCCCAGACATGATAGAAAATGGATCTGTTCAAGGAGAGGAGTTCCTGTTTGGCAGTGAGGTTTTTTACAGCTGTGACCCTGGCTTTGAGTTACAGGGACCAAGCCGAAGGATTTGCCACGTTGACAAAAAGTGGAGCCCCTCCACCCCTTCATGCACACGTAAGTAGCAAGTGGAACAACATGGTGGCAGTTTTCCAGGAGATTTGGGGAACAAACTGAGCAAGTGCTTTTGTTGGCTTCCTCCCAGTTTCCCCCTCCAGCTGCAGGGCTGTAACAGAAGGAGCCAGAGGAAAAGCCAGCAGAGAAGTTCTCCTTGGCAGTTCCTCTCTGATCTGAAGGGAGCTCCTTTTGGCACGTTAAAGTGGCACAAGCATAGATAGCATCGTGCTCAGGTCAATAGGGGAGGAGCATGGCCTGCTGTATTTGATGTGCCTTGCATTGCGGCGTGCAGGGCCTTGGACATCATGTGCTGCGTGGCTCGTCTCTGCCATGCCAAAGCTAATATATCCTGGCCGCTCTATATATCTAGAGATCAAGATTCTGCTCCCTAGGATCAAATCTTTGCTCTCTGTGCATCAGGAAAATGATTAAATATGCAAGTACGGAAAGGATTTATGACTTATTTCATACAGCTTATAAATAAAATGCCAAGATTTTATAGTCTTTACCAATAAATCATTTACCATCTTCTCATGGTGATGTCATAGTCCCACCCCTTGCATTCTTCTCCCTCACCTTTCACCAATTTGCCAGGGCCAAGATCGTTCTTAACTACTGTCATTTTTTGGGGGGATATCTTGAGATCACCTTCCACTATACAGGGAGCAAAGCAGACTGCAAATGCAGTCTCTGGCCTGCTCAGAAAAAATATTCTGGACCACTCTGCTTGAACACACCTTATAGCTTGCAAGAGCATCAGATACATTTAGGCACATTCTCTTTCAGATGTCTGCAGCCCGAACCCCAGGAGAGAGGACAGGCCACTCGTTGTATAACCATTCTCCATAGAATGCTCCCCAGCTTCTTTCTTCCTGTCTTTCCATTAATTCAGTGTGCGAACAGAGGTGTCTGACAGTGTGTAACAGATAGAATGGCATTCATTGTCTGTATAAAACCAAAAAGTTTTCTCGTGTCCTAGGAATTACTTGTGGACTGCATCTCTCAATTGAAAAAGCAGAAGCCATTTCCACAGGAAGCACGTACAGAAGTAATGTGACCTATGTGTGCAACTCTGGATACCATCTCGTTGGGCCCCAGAATATTACGTGTCTTGCTAACGGCAGCTGGAGTAAACCCTTGCCATTGTGTGAAGGTAACTCTTTGGTTTCATGGCCTGGCACGTTCTGATCTGAGATAAGCAATAGCTCCTTCCTTATGCATACATATCTTATGATCCAGGGGTTGAGCTGCTTTCAGGAAATGATTCTGCAATATGCATTAAAATGGTGCCTGAAAAATGAAATGTGTCACAGGGAGCACTGCCTGTTACTTGTTTTAATCTGCAGTTTAACAAGCTTAATGAGACATGAGGTTACTTGCCATCTCAGAAAATCAAACTCCTAACAAATGGTGATTGATTGTGAGGACAAGTGACTTTTCTCCCAGTGGCCTTCTGTGGTCAATTATTAAGTTGAAATTCTTTTTCTGAACTTTGGGGCCGAGTCCAAAGAACAGTCTCAACAGTTCAGCCTTTAACCTCCACGCTCCTCACATGAAAAAACACCATGAATGCATGATATGAACTATTTTGCAGATCACTGCTTTCGGGTGCTATTCCCTCAGTAGCTGTTGCTCATGCCACAAAGCAGAGTGAGAGCTGAGCAAGAACCGTCTGTGTCATATGGAGAGGGTAGTAGTGGGTAGAAACAAGGCTGTCAGCACAAAAAGAGAACAAAAACTTAAGATGCCAAGTTTGAAGAAATAGCCAACTCCATGAAGTTGACATGTTGATGTCTCCACCGCCAACTGCATGCAGAGAGAACCAGTAGGCTGTGGCAACTTCACCAAAGTAGGACAGATAATGATCTTCCACTCAAGGCAGATACTAGGTTCCTGTCACCAGAGTCATGAAAATTGCATGAGGGCTAGGGACCATAAGATGTAGTGTTGGGCAACCACACAATGCACAGATCACTGTGCACTACAGTGCCCTAATGCTTTGCGGACCTTGCAGTAGGAACCTGGAAAGTTGATAGAGGACATCGACATCAGGAAGGAGGTCTCTAGTACCTAGCCAGGCACCTAAGAAAAGTCACACACTAGCAGTGCTAAATAGATGTACGGACCTTCGTGAACAAGGTTGAGCACAGCCACTTTACCAGCTCCTCTCTTTCTCTTGCCTGACTGATAGTTATATTCTTCAGTCATCCCATAACACAGACCACTTAGGAAAATCAAATGGAAAATGGGATGTAGAACACAGTTTCTGGTGTAGCAGTGGTAACCCAGCTTGGACTGTCTACCTGCTGGCTTCGGAAACATGGCTGAGAATCTTGCAGGGGGCAATTACTAATATAAGTGCCAGCGTCTTGCAGCAAAGCCATCCTGCATCTCATCTGGTATTTTGTGTCAGGTGAAAAGGAAGGCACAAAGGGCTGCAAGTTTCTGGGATATCCATCAGTGGCAAGAAAGAACCATTTCCATGTTCTGCCCCACCGACCCCAGTATGAAGTCACAAATGTGTCCTTCCCAACGCTGCCACGTTTTGCTGATCTGAAAAACATGTGGCTGTGGCTTTTTTCCATCACTGGGGGGAGCTCCTTCCCTAGCTTGGCTACATTTCCTTCCCAGGGCTACTGAACTCAGTCCCTCAGTGATCTTCATTATTTATTAGTCTGTGGCTGCTACTTGAAAAAATTGTGTGAGAAATTCAGGAATTGTTGGAAGTCCAGGTCTAATATCAAGCTGAATTAATGGAAGCTCTTCCTTTGCAGAGACCAGATGCAAAGTTCCGGTTTCCCTGCTCAATGGGAAGGCGATTTATGAGAACAATACAGTTGGCAGTACAATAACATATTTCTGTGAGAGGGGATACAGCTTGGAAGGGGAACCTGCAGCAGAGTGCACAAGAGATGGAAGATGGAGTAATCCCTTGCCTCTCTGTAAACGTGTGTGTTTGCTTTGTAATGAAAAAGTGATCTCAGTTTGTAAGCACTAAAGGCTAGGCTGCTCTTCGTTTAAATTGACAGTAAATGAGAGCAGCTTGTGCCGATCTTTGTGGAAATGTACTGTAATTTTCTTCTGGAGTGACTGTAAGGAGAATTTGTCATTTGTAGTTTAAAAAATTGGTTTGGTCTACATTGGGAGATTTGTTGCTGTGTCCCATTTTTACAGAGGAACAAAGGGAGCAGTTACTGAGATATGTTAAAGCATTAACTTGTCTGAGTGTATTTTTGTGACAGTAAAAGACCAAGCTGTGTTCTGCGTAGCTCCTTTTAGTTGAAAAGCTGACATAAATTATAGTCAACAACTTGATATATGAGAAATCATGTGAGAGAAAAGTTTGGAGTAGAAGGCAAAAGGGAGACTTTATTGTTGTCTACAATTGACTATTGGGAGCGTGTAAAGAAAAAAGAGCCAGACTCTTCTCAGATGTGCACAGTGGTAGGATGGGAGGCACGGACACAAGCTGCAACAAAAGAAATTCCAATTAAGTATTTGAAGAAATTTACACCATCATAGCAGTCAAACAAAGGAACAAGGACCCAGAGAGGAAATGAAATCTCCGTCTTGGAGATACTCAGATTTCAGATGGTCAAGTCCCAGAGCAACCTCTGACCTATAGTTGGCCCTGCTTTGAGAAGAACTTAATGGATTGGACCTAATGGATGTATAAATTATTCTGTGATTCTGTGAAATAGCACCTTATGCTCATGTGTGCCATGCACATATGTGCTGTGCACACACACCCTATATAGCCTTCTTTGTTGCTGTATGTGTCTGTAACTGATGTTAAGATCTACTGTATCTTAGGGTGGTTAACTGAGACATTTAAATTTTTGTATTACAAAGGACTCATAGGATTTTAGTTTCAGGAAACTAGCATCAATCTCTGCTGTATATAAAGTCCAACCTTTTCCACATTCATGATGACGTCAGTAGACCATGAAAAAATAGCTCAACAAGCTTACAGCCAGCAATAAATAAGATTATCAGAGAAATTCTAAACTCTAATGAATATTTTTTTAAGTCTCTACTCAAACATGGATTTTTGCTGCTCTTTATTGGTCCAGCCCCTCAGTAAAAGGAGTATGGTAGGTCTGGCTCTTTTGTAGAGTAAGGTTATGGTAAACAGAAAGGACAAGAGAGAACGGTTTGATAGGAACAAGTAGGATATTCGCCACTTAAATCCTTAGTATATCTTCTACTGGCATCAGTAGAGTATGGTAGCAAGCTGTGTGACAGCAGAGAATCAAACCTTTTATTATTATTTTATGACCCAAATCTCGTAATTTCACATCAAATTACAAATTGGAGTTGTGTGCAGCATCCATTTCTATTGCTTTCCATATTATTTGATTTTGAAATTTGCAGAAACTATTCTAAAGTATTTTCTTCCTTCCATCCCTTTTTCCTCTCCTCTCTTTTTTCCTCCCACCATTTCTTTGAACAGCAAATCCTTGCCCTGTGCCTTTCGTAATCCCAGAGAATGCCGTTCTGTCCGAAGTGGATTTTTATGTTGGTCAGAACATATCCATCAAGTGCAGGGAAGGCTACCAGCTGAAAGGGCAGTCAGTGATCACCTGTAACGCCGATGAGACCTGGACTCCAGCAACAGCTAAGTGTGAAAGTAAGTACACAAGGTAGAGTTCCACAGGGGCTTAGTACTTCCCAGAGGGCTGATGATCACAGCTGTGTCACACAGGAACATGACAGCACAGATGTGTCAATACAGCTCTCCACCTAGGTGCAGTTATTCTGGAAGAAGAGAGCTTTTGTCAGCAATTGTCATTTAGAGAGGTGGGTCGCTCCAAGAGATTCAGGCACATAAAGTCGACCTAAGAAGCTCTACAAAAGAGCTATTTCTTCTTTCTTTCTAACAGAGTTGTTTCTTTAAAAGGATCCAGAATATGTCTATGCGGGTTGATGCCCCAAGAGCAATCATCCTCCTATTTACTAGACCCTACTGTAATTTCATCTCAATTCACCTTTTGCAAGCACCGAGCTGTGACTGTTTGTTGGATACCCTAAATATCCCAGGAATGATCCTGTGAGATTCTGGCTGATGAGATGAGAGTTGTAGGGAGAGTTGCTGCCTTTTACTGTATTTATTGACATTGACAGAATGCATAGTGTCTTTTTGCAGGCATATCTGAAAGCTATTTGACTTCTGGCAAGCAATATTTTTGCTGTCAGACAATGACATCACCTCACTCTACAAACCCAGTCTCAAATATATGCGGGGACCATCTCACAGAATCACAGAATCACATTTGAAAGCTTCTGGTCTATATAGTGGATATAGCCATTGTTGCATTGCCCAGAACTGCTGTTCCTGGCCATCTCCCTGCTCACTGGGTGTGCGTGCAGGTTATCCCTGTGAGTGTCTGCACTGTGAATAAGTCCTACTTGCTGATTTCCCATCAGAGGTGTCTCACTGGCACCTCTGGGTCCTTTTGTGCTGTGCTGTCCAGGGTTAGAAACTGTGTTGTGTGGGCATTGCAGCTTACCAGCCTCTGGGTGATTTCTTTCGTTTAGAGATATCTTGCGGCCCCCCAGCTCACATTGAGAATGCTCTGATTCGTGGTAGCTTCTATCAGTATGGAGACATGATCACCTATTCGTGCTACAGTGGGTACATGCTGGAGGGGCCCCTGCGGAGCATTTGTTTAGAAAATGGAACATGGACAACACCACCTACCTGCAAAGGTAAGTCTTTTTTATGAACAGAAGCACATCGTAACTTGCCATAAGTACAGAGGTATAATGCTAGCTCAATAAAAATGAAAGTGAAATTTTTGCTAGTTTCAGTGCAGTCACAGTTTCACACAGGGCATTTAAAGTGCAGGGTGTTGCTTTCTTTCCAAGTGAAAGAGAGGGCTTCCACAATTTTTCTCTTTAGTCCTTCCTAATCTTACAGTTTCGTTTGCTACAGCGTTGTATCCCACATCTGAGATCCTCTCTCCTCACATCTTTTGTGAGAAAGTGACAGAACCAGTCATCTTTCTGGCATGCTGAGCCGTTTCACATAAACACTGCCAGTCAGTTTTTCACAGTCAAAGATCAAGTACAGCAGAAAACAAAAGTTAGTGATCCGATGAGTGCTTAGTGTCTCTCACTGTGTTTAGAGCTTGGCAGCTCCTGAAAATTGTTTTGCAATAAGATTCTTAAGGATAGGTTGATATAGCTCACTAAATAACACACACTAAGTACTGCAGAAAATGCATTATTTCAACAAGATAACAAAGACAAAATGTAGCCTTACCACCCTTGGCATACCAGCAGGAAAATTTCACTTTTTGGTTTGTTGAGCTAAAAAAGTCACTTGTTGACATTACAGAATTAATTCCTCTATACAGAAGATTCAAATAAGTAAAAGGTTTTGAACAGAAAATGGGGCAAATCAACACAAAACAGAGACGAAATGATAAACAGTTAAAAACAGATAGAAGGATCTTCATATACTAACTTAAAACCAAGGATGAGGCATAGCAAAAGGATTCTAGGGTCACAGGGCTTTGATGGAAAAGACCTTGCCATCTGCTGTTTACATATCAGAAGCTTGACTAGCCGCCTGCTGCTGGGTAGCTGTAGAGCAGTGAGTTCGCTGCACTCTGAAGCCTCATCTTGGAACAACAGCAACCATACTACAAACTGAGCCTTAGGTATTTTGTTTAGAAATGTATTAAAAGCAAAAAATCTTAGGGCACATCAGTGTCCAGTTGCAAGCAGCTCCCTTCCCTAAGCGAGAGAATTCCCACAGAAGAGGAGAGGTGCCAGAACACTCATCTGGGAACATCAGAGCCATCATCAATGGGTTGTTCTGCTCATTCTTGGGTCTGCCTCTCCTCCTGCAAGTTTCAGCTCCCTGTGTTGAAAATAGAAGCAACAGTACTTCCTCGCTCCTTGGCGATTTTCTGTTTAGGTTAGAAGCCCTTTGGAGAAGGAGAATTCAATGCTGTGCTAAGCCTTATTAATCAGGGTCCCCTCATTTATTTTTTTTTTATGAATTTTGACAGCAAAATATTATGACTGTTAAGAATTAATTATGAATGTTAAGAACATTCATATGTTATCAATGTAAAGAACGTTATGAACGTTAAGAATCAGCTTCTCTAGCTGAGTTGCCCTGCTCTGTGAGAGCAGGCACTCTGTTAAATTTCTGTATCTGATAGTTGTAATTGCCTTCCCTAAAAAACATGGATCAGTAGATCATTTTGAGGAGACCTAGAGCCAAAGAAGTGGGCTTTTAACACCTGAACATTTCAGGAATAGAGAAGCTGCTCCTGAAAAACGGGTTTCTCACAGTTATATGACCATGGCTTGCAATTGCCATGAATAATCACCTCTCGAGTAGCCACGTAGAGATTTACAATGAAGCACTTGAGTTACTTCACATGTCAGGAGATATCCAAAAGTCTTGTTAGAAATTTACACTCCCAAAGCTCCAAGCCCCTTCTGAAAAGTTTGGCAAGTATCTCATAATTTCTTTCTAAACTGCTGGCTACAGAATTCTAGGCATTTCTGCATAATAGCTACTCTACCTAAACTAGAATTCATTAGCAAAATTATTTGGCTATTATCTCTTCAGATTGTAACACTTCAGATTCTTCAGATGCCCCTTTAACATCACTAGCTTTACTTTTTATTCTTATTTGTTAGTTACACAGAACCCCACTTTATGCCAAGGGCTGTAATTTTCTGCTAAGAGAGGTTCTTGCCACTGGTTACTAGCAACCTAGAACGGCTGATTGCAAAGTACTGTCAAACATGTATCCTGTTTGCAACACCATGGATTCTACTGGGACTGACCAGAGGAATAAGTATTAGGGAAAATTAATGAAGTGATGAGGTGGACAGATGATCAGGGTGTATGTAGTTGCAGTAAAACAAAGCAGAATAAGCTGCCTTTGGGTGTGTTAAGGGAGAGGAATAACTATTTCCCCCCCCCCNCCCCCCCCCCCTTTTTTCTCCTAAAAGGAAAACTAAAAAGAACCAAAGATGTTTCACCTGCGTTTTCATGACACATGTCAAAATAATCTTTCAAAACTGCTTTATAATTCATTTGAGGGATTTGCCTAACAAAAGGCCTACAGGACCCAAGCCTTTGTGGTCTACATCAGAAGCGACATGAAAGCACTCTTTGTAATGATTCATACTGCATTTCTTGTTTTTGGCTCTGTGAGTTGATTATTAATGTGTCCTAAGCCTGCTTGGAACATTCTTGCCTGGTTGAACAGGTTAGTTAACGTAAATATTATAATTAAAAAGCAGACTTCGTTAGCTTCTTTGGGAGAGCTCTCACCACAGCTGCACTTGGCCTGAATCAGTGCTGGTTAGAGGTTGCACGCCAGATTCTGATCTGAGTTTCAGGGGTGAGAAGTATTAGCCTGGATCTGCCGATCATAAACACCCGAAGGACTCAGCAGGCTGTGTGCACACATGCGTACAGCTTGTCTGACCCCAATTTTTTTCTCTCTGAAATGCTATAAAATCTGTTTTGTCTGTTTGCCCTCTGCCCACATCTTGCTGATCGGGAGTGGTCAACATGGAGCTACCAACCAAACAGTTCATACCCCGTCAGCAAACAAGAGAATTATGCGAGGGCAACTGAGGCATGCAGGAAATTGTTCACTTGCAACCACAGGAAGGCTTTTTGGCAAAGCTGAGGACAAATATCAGAAATCATTTTTTGCCTTTCTTACACATGTTCGTCTTGCAGCAGTGTAATGCTTTTGTATCCTGTGGAGATAAATATCAGGCATTGATTTACAAGGGGATCTCAAAGATTAAGATTGATACTGTGGATGTGAGATCTGCTACCACTAACCGAAGTCACAGTTAAAGGTTCTCATTCTCTCCCCAGCACATCAGGACTGTATTTGCCCTGCTTGCTTTTACAGTAGCAAAAAAAGAGAATGAGATTCCAGGCTAACTTCTTGCTCCAAGCCTTTCTCTAGTCTTGTCTGTTGAGTGAAGAATAATCCCCACAGCTACAGACACAGAGTCACTGCTTGCCTAAATTGGTGTATAACAAGTGCACACCTAGGGGTGATACAGACTTACTCATTCAGTTTCACAACCAGGGCCTGGGCAGAAATCCAGGAAAAGCCTATCTCCGCCTGAGATCCTGGATCACTTAGAAGGATGGAGTTGCCATCCAAAGCAATTTCTGTAACTCATGAAATATCCATATCTTCTCCATTAACAGAGATTCAGAGAAAACACTTTTCAGAGACCATTTTTCATGGGCTTTGATTTTAACATGTGATATAATTTATATGGGTTTTTTACTTTCCATCCCATTTTATGTTCATGGGGTATCATTTAAGTGGCGTGGATCACACAAAACTTTAAAAGGTTTTTGATTCAACTTTCATAAATTTTCATTGCACAAAGGAAATCTGGTTGGCACACTATTCTGCTTTATTCCACACCCAGAGACAAGCTGTCTGCGTAGTCACAGATATTTTTACAACAAAAATTGTTCAAAATGCCTATTAAAATATTGCAGCTTCTGTGAACGTGACAGGGCCTAAGGTCTTTTCCCATTCTCATTATCAACTGACATTTGAGTGGACTTGAGAATGAAAAATAAAATGGCAAAAGCTTTGGCCTTGTTTCAGCAGACTCCACGCTGTAGCTTGCAGCTTGGCATGGCTCAGCTGCAGGAGTGACTCAAGTTTGTCTCTATCAGGGGAAGATTTGCATTCTTTCCAAAGTGGAGCTCAGGTCTGAGAAGTGTTTCAGTGTACTAAACCACTGTTTGTATTTAATACTAACATTGAACAAGATCTGAAACACTCAAAGCCTATACTTGTATTTTGCTCACCTAGTAACTAATTAAAGATAGGATTCAATTAGCAGTTCACACTGAGTTTCCTGACGTTGCTCTCTGTTCATAACTACCACTAATTACAAGTTAGTGTGATTACTTATTTGTTCCGTAGTATCATCTTGAAGACACGATTTTTGATCTTCTGTATATAGTATGTACACCAATATGACAAGGATTGTACTTCCTCCAACAACCTTTAGGTCTAACATGTTTGTACTTAGCTTGCCACCTGGTTTTGTAAAGTAGTCCTGGTTTTCCTGGATGTATTAGCCAAGATACAATACAATGTCATAGAAATAATGATGAAGTCCAAAGCCTGTCCAGGCAACATGTTGGGCTAGCGTGGTAGCCCAACACTTCAGATTCCTCACTTTTATGATCAGATGCTTATTAACTGGTATGTGAGCCAAGGAGCACCAGTCTGCATGAATGCTAAGTGAAGTTTATAATCACACTTTGGGTTCCACTGTGCTACTGCTGCACCCTTGTTGGTCACTCCTCATTATGCTGGATGACAGTGCAATTAAAATTGCTTGTTCTACCACAGTGTTTAATCTTACTTTCAACAAACCCTATATTATTCCAGATGGCATTATCTTGGTGTTTCATACCAAGGTTAGAAGAAAGCTTGATTTTATTTCAGATTTAATTTAGAAGGCAGGGGGGAAGGATGTGTTACGTGTTTGGGGTGGAGCCTTTTTGGACATGACCATCCAACCAATTCCTCATCCACTGAACAGTCCACCCATCAAATCCATATCTCCCCAATTTGTACAGAAGGATGTTGTGCGGTACCATGGCAAAGGCCTTACAGAAGTCCAGATAGATGGCATTTGTAGCTCTTTCCTTGTCCACTGATGCAGTCACTCCATCACAGAAAGCCACTAGGTTGCTCAGGCAGGACTTGCCCCTGGTGAAGCCGTGCTGGCTGTCTCGAATCACCTCCCTGTCCTCCATGTGCCTTAGCATATCTTCAAGAAGGACCTGTTCCACGATCTTCCCAGGCACAGAGGTGTTTGATTGTCTTAACAGTTCCCGTGCTCTTGCTCACTGTACCTGGTCAGACACACAGAGCCAGAAAACAATGTAGCCCTTGAAATCAAAGTTAAGGTATATTTCTGAACCTCACTACATTTGTTTGTTTTACTCTAAACTTTGCAACTGCTAAGACCTGTGCAAAATGCTGAATTACTAAGCTGCTAATTAGCTGTATTGTGTTTGTCATAAAATTGTATTGTTTTCAGCTGTCTGTCGGTTCCCGTGTCAGAATGGTGGCATCTGTGAGAGACCAAATGCCTGCTCATGTCCGGACGGCTGGATGGGTCGTCTCTGTGAAGAGCGTATGTATATCATTCCTAAATGTAATTTTAATGATGTTGTAGGTTTAGACAAGTGAATTTACTGCAGTGAACTGGGTGGGAAAATTAAAAGCATAAGAGACAAAACCATAAAAATCATTATTCTGCTTTACAAATTAGAGATAACAGAAAGGACCAACTGATTTCTTGTTTCTGGACAAATTCCATCCCCTGATATCTCCAAACCAAAACAAGCACTTTTTTGATTGATGCAATTTTGTTCGTGGGTGCTCTTTCACTTATGGTTGAAAACCAACTTGCTTCAGTTCTCCAAAGTCTGTTTCTAATAGTCTGGGGGAAAGAACAGGGGTTAGAACAGAAGAGATGTAAGTGTACTGCTGGTGGATGCATTTGTTTCTTGGCTTCCTTTCTTATGTCTGTGATTATGAACCTTATCAATTCCTGTTCAAGTAATACAACTGTGTCACCTTTTACATGATGTCCTTCCTGACCTGTGTGCCTGTGCCCCACAAATTCTGGGATGGCTCTTTGTGCCCTTGATCTGTGAATAGTTAGAGAACTGGATCTGTTATGGTTAAAAAGAAACAAATCTGATTCTTGGGCCTGTCAGAGATTCCCTCAGTGACATGGGAGTTACCAGTTTATGCCATGTTCCCCATTTTCTTCATGATGGTCTTAGCACAAGGAGTTTGGGAGGGCTAACCTTTTCACGCTGGCATAGCTGCTGCACAAGAACCCTTATCACTGTACACATAGTTAGGCATAGGTCTGTGTGGACAGAAAAGGAAAGTACCCTTACTGTATTTAGCACCCTGTATGGCACTGACTTAAAGCTTTATCTGGACATGTCCAAGACCACCTGCAGCTGAGGTGTTGTCACTGTCCCTGGCTCCAAGTATAAATGGAGACCTACAAAAAGATAAGCACCTCCTCCTATAGTTCATGGAGAGGAATGTTGTTCACACATTTTGCTAGGTAGATGTATCGCTTCTTAAAATGGTCCTCTGAGGTCCTCTGCAGCTTTCAAGTCTTCTCTGTGTCAGTGTCAGTTCCACATGGCGCAAATTCGCTGTAGATACAGAACAAGAAGTAGTTCAGCAAATTTTGTCCTTCTGCACCTACAGAAACTCCAGCTATGTTGTGCGCTCACACAGCCCCTTTTTTGCTGCCCCTGTGTTGGTCACTACCACCATAGCCAGACACACAGACTCAGCCCTGTGCATTTCACGGTTTCAGCAGAAGAGGGCTGAGCCTGTGTCTGGCAGAATTGTGTTTGGTGTGCCACAGTTGATTTCCTTACCTTACAATTAGTAATGATATTTAATGCATTCTTCAGGATGAGAGGACAAATTTTCTGCCCCTAGTCCTTTTGATCTGTCATTCCAAATTCAGTCCCTGTTTTCCTGTATGAGGAAAATGAACAGGCAGCTGACTAGCCAGATCTCACTTCATGCAGATTCAGGCACTAGCTCTCTTTTTTCTTCTTTTTCTTTACTTTGGCATAGGTAGTGAGGACAGGAGAAAAAGATTCCCACAACTGGTTAGTGCCACCTCGGTTTTGCAGCGTTGCTTGTCAAGTAAAGTGCAGCTTTGAACAGAAAAGACAGGTTAAGTCTTTGGACTTAGGGCCTGTTGTGGAAGTCAAGGGCATTCTTAAGTGCTAGCATTGAGCACTGATCTGTCGGGATCAGGCCACAGAGCTCTGACAGAGATCAGTCACCTTGTGGTTCACAGTACATTTCACAGATAACAAGATAGATTCAGCTTCCTGAGAGAGGCCTGACTGCTCTGAAAGACATGCAGAGTTCTACTAGTTAAATGATAATAAATATATTTATTATATTATAATATATATTTTTATATTATAAATATTACATATTTATCATTAGATGAACTCAATTTGGATGTTGCTTTGTGGGACTCAGCATGACCTGATTTTGTTAGCCTCTGTTACAGAAGAGGGCAATATCTGTGGATATTACATGTGAGAAAAAAACAAACAGTCCTGATCATTTCCAGTGGGCACAGAGCCTACAGGCATCTGGAGGGCTCAAGCAATTGCTCTAGTCTGTCCATTTGTTTGTCATCATTCCCTCTCATTTCTGGCTGCCATGCCAGTCATATTTGCTGCTCATGCCTTGCGGGTAGATCATACTCAACTCTGCTGATATTACATACAAACACTTCAAATAGAAGTAGAGTTTCTGATTAAAGTTCTTTTTTTGCACGTTTTATTCTTTGCTGACATGGGAGGTAATTCTTTTCACTGGTTCTCCTCTCCTCTCCTTAGCAATATGCATTCTGCCGTGTCTCAATGGAGGTCGCTGTGTAGCCCCTTACCAGTGTGACTGTCCCACTGGATGGACTGGATCACGCTGCCATACAGGTAAAACTCCTTTCAGCTGTATTTTTTCTCAGTTTTTGTGACTCAGTATACTATCAGTACCTTGCACAGTTCACTAATACTCAATGGAAATACTAAGCTTCTCACAGGAAAGCCCAGGCCTGCAACAATATTCCTGGAGGATTTGCTGTCCCCAGCTGTAGACTATTTTCAAAGTAATCCCTGATGGGTCTTTAAAATCCTCAGAAAAGTTTGTTCCCAGAAAGGACAGACAACATTCATAAAAGTGCTGTCTTCCAAAAGCAGGGCAGAGGAGAGAGGATTTCCAAAGAGAAGAATGAAACCAGACTGTCCATTCCAAGAACAGTTAGAATTTCAGTTTCATCTTCAGCACGTGCTGGTCACCATTACACTCACAAACAAGCTGCAGGTACTACAGGGGTTTTTCACCATGTAGCTGTCTGATTTGGGGGACTGCCACTTAACTGCCTGAGCGCTGAGCTAGGCATGAGGGCAGAGCAAAGCAAGGATTTGCTTAAGGATAGTTGAGTTTAATGGGTACATGGTACCCATGTAAGGTACCATGTACATGGTACGGGGGTACCTAACGTTTGGTATCATCTAAGTTCTCTGAAAAAATTTAATGTGTGCTGCATTTTACTAGATGTTATACATGCACCTAATTGAGGCTGACAGGCATGTAGCACACCAAAATCGTGAGAGGTAGTGAGGGAAGTGATTCTAGGCTCCAGACCTGTGTCCTGGCAAGTCAGCTTGTGTCAGATGAGGCTGATTTCCAATTAGGTGTATATGGTACCAGATCAAGGCTAAACAAATTTCAGTTTTTGAAAGGCTTGTCCCTGTGGAAATAGCCAGTAAAACTCATAGCAATTGAGTGATCGTTGAAATGTCTTTCAATCATTATTAAATCTCAATCACTAATAAATGTTAACTATTTTTAAAAATTATTTTACAGTTTGTTCACTGTATTTTTATTGTCCAAGTGCACCTTAGCTGATTGTTAACAGAGCCTTAACATGAAAGCCCGGGTTAGATTCCTGCAAGACTTTGAAGTGGCTGATTGGGTAAACTGGAGGAGGAGGTCGTGCTTTTATTAACAAATGTTCATATTATTTGTTCAGCTGATAAGAATAATGAGTCTGCCGGATAAGCAGCAAACCCAACCATCCCTCAGAAAACTGAAATTCTAGAGCGAACATTTTAACTGAGAACTACAGTCTTCTGAAGGGACACTTGCTTAGCACATAATACATCATTTCCTCTCATATTTCACAAACTTTACAGCTCTAACTGCATAGGTGGTTGAGGAGAATAGATGCCTTTTTCACTTTTGGGCTAGCAGTTCAAATCTGTTCAGGCTGACTTGCTTTTCGGTGGGTGAATAAAAAATTCCAGTGAGCAACTGCATCTATGTCAAAGCTCATTCATAAAAGCTCATAACCACTGCTTATGAAGTTACTAAACTGCTTCTCATTTTACTTACTGGTCTTGACCTTTTGCCATGACAGATGAAAGTGAAATGAGAAATACTTGGATTACGTGCTGGTCTCATGGGAATATGTGCATAAAGTGTTTCATTCTAGAATCAGAAGTCATTTTCAAGGTCACAAACTTGGTGCACTTAATTGCACAGGGATGGTCGATCTCTACAACCTCCTGCCATTATTTGTTCATGTTTGGCCCAGAGGAATCATAGTAGTGTTTTTCCATCTCCTTTCGCATTCCTATGATTGCTCATTTCCATTTCCTGTAATTCCATTTTAGTCAGTGTTTCCATATGGATATTCCTTGTAAATACATTACCCAGCTTTTGTCCTCACTGGTATCTTTAGGTATCTCCTCTAGATATGGTATTATCTGCTTAAAAGACTTCATGTCTTTCAGCTTGCCTGCAATATAAATGTCTGTGTTTGAAGTACCTCATTAAGAGAGTCTCTAAATGTGTTCTCTAAATTGTTTGTTGCTTTATCTTCCAGTCTCAAAATTGACAGGAAGACTTGAAGCTTTGACTTTTGTTTTGCGACTTGCTACCCTTGGGTTAGGCTGTCACCCAAAAGCAGATGCAGCCATTTCACAGGTGGCCCAGCACGTCCCTATCAGGCAGGCTAGTGTTTGTTCTCTAATTCAAATGGCCGGTACCACCTACTTAAACTTCTTACGGTTACCCAGTGTCTTTCAGGAACTTACTGTCGTTCTCTGCTTCCTTTCCTTGTCTCCGTGCAGGTTGCTGTTGTGTGAAGTCTTACTCCTTGCCTACTGTTGATCTGTAAATGGCTTTCTGACCTTTAACTTTCTCTGTTTATGCTGCCTTATTCTGTACTTTTTTTACCCCATCTGGTGTCTGCTTGTCCTGGCTGCTCTTTAGCTGTCACATTCCTTTCAAATAAACCCACATTTTCTTCCTAGAAAAAATGCCTATTCTGTTGATCTTCTAACTCTTCTCTCCTGTTTCCTCGTCCTGCTTCCACTTGCATTCCTTTTTTTTTTTTTTTGCCTCGACTTGAGGCAAAAAGAACAGAATTTTTAAGGCAACGTAAGATTGCCTTTTGTACATGTAAGATTCATGCAGCTCATATGCTGCAGCAAAAGCACATAGCAATAAGCAGCAGAGAGTGTCAAATCACATTCAGCAGAGACGTGCTTCTGAGGCTGCCCTTTCCAGAGTAAGACATCTTTTACAACAGGCTCACAGGTGATATTTAACATTGTCGTTTTGAGAGTAGCCCATTTTTAACAGAATAATGCAGGCTGGATTTTCAGTGCCCTGGCTCCTTAATCTGCTTGTTGTGGGTGTGCTCATTAATGCAACTCTGTATGTGTGTGTTTGTATGCAGCTGTTTGCCAGTTGCCTTGCTTAAACGGTGGGAAGTGCATACGACCCAATCGATGCTATTGTCCCTCATCATGGACTGGACATGACTGCTCTAGGTAAGTGTTGCCGAGGGCTTTCCTATAGCTAGGCTGAATCGCACCCTACTGTACTGTATACCTAAAGAATGTGCAATTAATTTTGCACATTCTGAGCATCTCTAGATCCTGTAAATCACTCGTCATCAGATTTATGGGCAATCTGGAAAGACCTTAGAGAATACTCTCCAAAATGATTGCCAGACTTCTAGAAAACTCAGGAAATGGTACATTTACATCTAAGCAGACAGGCAAACCCACAAGGTTTAGCCATATTTTTAATGGTGTAAATTAAGATGTTTGTTGTAATCTAATACAGAATGTTCTTAAGGAAATTTGCAAACTTGTGTACAAGTGTTCATTTTGACTCATATATACCTAAGCTGGGTCCAAGTTCAAGACTAGAATCATGCAACAGATGTTGTAAATAATAGCTCCTCTTACACCTAGTGCTGAGTGATGTAATTCTTTAAAGAGTACAACACAGTGCCTCTGAGTCAAGTCACCTGGCAATGCAGTCGCTGTATCAAGAGGCCCACAGACTGGGCTTAGATCTGGTTCACACGTGGCCTCTTTTAGAGAGTTTTACCAGTGCTTGTGTTTGGGTTTCCTGGTTCATGTCTACAGGAGCCAACAGTGGACTAGGTTGTCAAATCAGTGAGCCCCATCACTGTGTGAGGTAGCATTTACAAGTCTTAAATGTAGCTTTGTTTTTTAAAGTTAACTTGTGACATTTGGGTGTTTAGCTTTGAGGTCAGTCTGAAGAGGACCCAGTTTTTCTTTGGAAAGCTGTTTTATTTTACACTGCCATTGAGAGCCGTTTACAGCCCTGAAGAGGGAAGGCAGGTGGGATGGCAATGATATCGTTGTGGTCAGGATGCAGCATGAGTTCTCCTGCTCCCTGCATGGAATATTAATGAGGGCCACGAAAACATGCTAATAAAAATATTTCTACCTCTGCTCACATAGACTTCTACTGAACACATGGTAATTATCTTGGAGAGGCAAATAAATAACAGCTGAATGTTAGCATTTTTCTTCAGGATACAGACAAAGACATTGTACATTTTTTCTGTTCTTCTTTCTGGACAGGGAGTGACAGAAATTCCTCCCTGACTCTCAGATGCTGCTTATCTTAAGGCTGTAGAAAAGATGCTTGTTTGAGAAATTATTGTCCAATTGTCCAAAATAGTTGTCCAAAATGAATAGTTTTCATTTGTCAGCTGTGATTATATATGCCTAAGTGAAGCAACTTAAATATACTGCCAAAAAACAGTATCAAGCTTTAGAATGTAAGCTCACATAAAAAGTTGAATAGTATTTCCATTTAGGACAGGAAACAGAGAAGCCCAAATCCAGTGGATGTTGCAGCCAAAAAATAGGGAGTTTATCAGTGAGACAAAGTTAAGTTTCAGGCTGTTGCCAAACTGGACTCTGAACTCTTCTTGTTTTTTCATTTTTTTGTCCTAGTCCGTAGCTCTGTGCAGCACTGTGAAGTCTGAGAGAGCATGGATGAAGTCTGAGAGGCTTGCGGTCTAGCAGCTCATCCCTTCAAAAGCTGTTTGAGAGGAAGTTTTACACACAGAACTGGGGCAGGGGGTGGAGGAGAAGAGACAGAAACAAGCACTAAGATCTGCTTCGTATTTTGTTAAGGTTTGCCCTCAGCCGCTGGTGGCTCTTTATGGGTTATGATGCTGTGCTGAGGACTCAAAAACAATATAGGCAGAACAGGAGTAAATGCCATGATATCAAAGATTTGCTGTTGCAGGTTAACTAGGTGTGATTTATAGGTTAACTAGGTGTGATTTATAAGGGGAAGCTGAAAGGGCCAAGAGGTTTTGTCAGCATACAGGGCAAGATTAGCTCCAAACCACTCTGTGATGAGTCATAACTTGCATTAAATGACAGATGTCTCTATTCCCCACACCCAACGTTTTCCCCTCTCAATATGCCATCTTGAGCTGTGGAACTCTAATCCCTGGTGTACCTGCAGACACTATCTCCTCATGCCTCACTGTTGATCTTTTTCGGTATGTTCAATACAACACTGATTTTATTTTGTTTGGCTTTTTTGACACAGGAAACGGAAGACTGGATTCTATCCCTTTTAGCATCAGAGCAGCAGTTCTACCTTCAGATATTTCTTCAGTCTAGGCACCAGGACTTGGAATCTAATGCGTCATAAATCAAATCCGTTGCTTCCCTTCCCCCTCAGCTCCCTTGTTTTGTATTTTATTTTGTGATACATTTTTGCTATGCCTTTCCATTTTTAAAGAAATTCATCTGTATTTCTTATTTACAAAAGTATTATCAAATATATGCTGCTACACACACCATACACACATACACATAAAGATTCCTACTGTCCACTGAGGAAGTGGTTGTGTATAGTGAGGTCCATCCCATTTCTTACATACTGTCAGCTAATTAAACCATACTATACTGCCAGCCATGATTAAACAAGATGTGGCAATTCTGCTTACCATCTGCCAAAGTATAACTGCTGTCCAGCGACTCAACAGTAAAGAATAGTTACGCAAGGCTAACTGAGCCGCTAAACTTTGCATTGGGCCTATTTCTGAACTCATGTTGATGTAAATTGGAAGTACATGTGATAAAGTCCATGTTGTAACCACAGTTTCTGGTGGGCATAAGAAGAAGATTCTGTAATGTATATTGTGTGACATTAACATAATTGGAGAGTGACTTAGTGAAAGGCATCAGCATGAATTTTACCTGAGTTTTATTGGTAAAATAGTGAAAAAAAAAAAAGAGACGAGAGAACATCATGTCATTCAGAGAAAGATGGACCAAGCCTAGCCAACACGAGCCTTGGAGGCTTTTTTGGCTTATGGGCAGTTCAGGTGTAGCTCTAAAGCTGGATAATCCAGGAGCCAGCAGTGGGAAGCAGGAGGACCACTGAAACTTACGCTTCCCACTTGCCATGGGACAAACCACCTGCCTGTAGCCAATATCCCCTTCCTGTGTAAATTATGAAATACTTGTCTAGCCGCTGTCTGCCAGGTGAATGCTTTTGATACATGGGGATTGGGCCCCAGAGTTTGACTGCCCCTAAGATGGAAAGAGAAGGCACCGGTTATGTTTACAGGTGAAACTTTGCTTACAGAAAGGTTGTATTTATGTTACGCAGAACCCACAGAGAACCAGAGAAGGCCTCTCTTGAGTACCAGCACAGGCAGAAGTGAGAAATATGAGAAATACTGAGAGCACACATGCTGTCAGGTATCTCTCTGTTGATCCCATTGCATCTGAGGATAACACACACCTGAATGCCATCGTTAAGTCATGGTCTAATGAGCTGAGATGCTAAGATTTACCTATGGTTAAGCAGGGTGGTGGAATTACAAGGTGGAACTCACATGCATTTTTTGAAGTCAAATGTTTGGTAATTATTGTCACTTACCAAAAAGTCTGATCTATGAAAGATGTTAGATTGGGAACCTAAGAGTCATTGATCAGAAGCTCCATTTTTTCCCAGTAATAATAGAAGAGCGTGACTTGCAGTCAGGACTGGGAAAGAAGAATGAGAAATCAATTTTACCTTCTGTAGCATTCCTGCTTAGTTACCCTCTGGATTAAGAGTGTGCACACCCTGCCCCACCTCTCCCTCCTTTATAGATTAACCTTCCTTTTATGAATGCATGAACTCGGACACAGGAAAGTGATATGACACCAAAATGAGCTAACAGTTACAGTAATAGGGCACTAGTAAATACTGACACATAACTGATGGCTGTTAGCCCAAAACCAGAAACGGGGAAGAAAGGAACATGCGCAGTTGTGAGCCAGTAAGAGCTTTCATCCAATTAAAAGAAAAACTGATAGGTAAAGAATAGGAGTCATTAGGGGATCCAATTAATGTGAATGTAGATTTCTTCCCAGTGGGAGCTGCAACCAGCGGAAGAGTTGTTATTTCAGCTCCCACAACCTTCTTTTTGTAATGGACTCTGCTAGCACGTAGCAACAATTTTCTGTCTCCCAGCTAGCTCCACAGCCATCGATGTTTACAGCTTCAACTGAGGTTAGTGTTCAGTAAATAATGTCTGCATTTCAACCCACAGTCACCACTGTTTGTAGGCACTTTGTTCCTTGACCTCCTTGCTGCCTTAACAGCATATGAATGGAAGCTGCAGTGAGCAACACAAGACTTCTCAAGAGAAGGAGTGCACGGGTGAGAAAAGCAGATCTTTATTTATATGTCACTCTCATGTTTTGGTCCCTTTTCCAGTGTGCTTCTCTGGTGTGTACCCTGACTCTGCCCTGGTGTTCTCCGGAGCAGAACAGCAGCGGTGAGGACAGTGCTTAGAGCTGGCAGGACATTGTTAGAGACTTTGGGGCTGCAGGATTGCTTTCAGCACTCCAGTGTCACACTGGTTACTAGCACATGAAGTCCCGGGATCAAGCCAGTCAACACGTTTTGTAAGGAGATGTGGTGGTAGGACAGAGTAGCTGAAACTAGAGGCTGTTACATTAGTGCTGTTGATGATGTTTTGATACTTGCTGGAACACTTTCCCCTCCCGACCCGGTACTGTATTGTCATTTATGTCACTGCTTGTTGTGTGTTTTGAATGACTTCTGTGTGATGCACTTTACACTGTAAATAAAGTTGCACCCTCTTTAGTACCCATACAGAGGCAACATCGCACTCCTTTCTTAATGCCTCGCAACACAAGTATCAGCCTACCCTTGCTGGCAAAGCCTGAGTATTAGGGAAATGGAACTCCACTCAAGGGCAAAGACAAAGTAACTGCCAGTAATCTTAAAAGGATCTGCTGGATTAGTCCAGGTTTGATCCTCAGATAGAAATGCAGTTAGCACCTGCTTTTTAAAATCCTTTGTGCTGGAGCATATTTTAAGATCTATAAGGGCCAAATTTACCACTGGCATAAGCAGATGCATTAAAACTGCTTTGCTCACTACTCCACTACCAGATGACAATACAGCTTGTTTTATTCTGCACCAGTACTGGAGTTTCTAAAGCTATGGAGACGCCCATATTCAAAGACAGTTCAGGTAAAAAATGTACCATAGCGGAAAGAAGGCTTTGCAACATAAGCACCACTCCTCCAAACAAGGAGCATATATGATATAGCAGTCAAAAGATTTAGAGTGTGATATTTTTGAAGGTAATTTTGGTAAACCTTTCAATGGTTTTGATACATAGGTGTAAGTGGAGCCTCTGAAGTGCAAAAACTGGTCAGTGCTTCAAAGCCTCCCCCTAAACCACCAGCCCAAAAGGTGGTGTGAGGTTGCAGATAGTGCTCTTAATGAAGCCTTGAAATTTCATGTGCATCTGATAGAAAAGATGGAATTTTATATCTCAAATTTGCAATCCTCCAAATACTGGTAATAATCCGGAGTGGGAACAGCTGGGCTGCCTTTGCATGGAGACTTGGACCTTGTGCATGCTGTAGAAACATAGAGCACTGCCTTATTTAAAAGGAAGCGCGGTAAGAACGGGGCTCTTTCCCTGGCCCTGTCCTCTTTGCTTTGAAAACTGAACAAGCTAAAAGGTTGAAGGCCATCTGTTGGAACCCGTGTCTGTCTGCTTGTGGACGTACAGTGGGAAAGGCACGAGTGTCAGCTCTGGTCTCAGGCGTTCATGTGTGCCAGCAGATGTTACCGTGAGGAGTTACCTTTTTACCTGGAGGACAGTTTGCGCAGCAATCTCGTTTGCATCTCAGCACAGGAACAGTTTGCGCATCTCAGACTTGTCTTAGAGCAGTTTGGATCCTCCCTGCAGGAAGGATCCCTGCTGCTTTTACCGCACTGCAGATGCTTCTCTGGGAGAATGTGCCCTGACCACGCGTTTCCAGCCGTGAGAGACAGGCATTGCAGTACCCGGAGACAGGCCAGGTGGAATGTGCAGCACCATTATTGATCTTTTCCTCTAAGGTTATTTCCACTCATGCACATGAAGCAGAGCACTTCTTCACATACCCAGCCCATTTACAACAAGCTCCTCTCCCAGGACCAGGGCTGCATTTCCATTACCCTTGCTTTCTAGGCTGACGTGTTGGTAGTGCCTGACAATATCAAGGTCTGTGTGCTTGCCACCTCTCAAAGATGACCCTGAAGCACTGTAAAATCTGATGCTCTTCACAAGCTGATTGACGTGGTTCTTTGGTTCATCCTGCCACATGTCGCTCGTGAGAATGGACCAGCGTGACCACCTTCTGCTACAAGAAGCGCCACGCATGCCCTGGTGGATGGGACACTGAGTTTCTCCCAAACGGTGGCAAGCCCCATCCCTGGAGGTGTTGAAGGCCAGGCTGGATGGGGCTTTGAGCAGCCTGGTCTAGTGGGAGGTGTCCCTGCCCAGGGCAGGGGGGTTGGAAATAGATGGTCTTCAAGGTCTCTCCCAATCTAAACCATTCTGTGATTCTATGCTTATATAAGAAGGTCGCTTCAAGTCTTCCCATTTTGTGGGCCAGATGAGCCCACCTTTCTCCACCAAGGTGCTGCAGGGTAAAAGTAGACAGATGAGATTTAAGCATGATTATCATCATTATTAATGGTAGCCCTTCTGCAGTTGCCATCCATACACCTCATTGCGAGCCCAGTGGACCAGCACAAACCTTAATCTTCCCAGTCTCATCTCTTTGATGAATGTAAATCTTCCTCCTTCAGATTGTCGTTTGCAGGCAACAGCTGGTGAGCAGATCATCCTGGAAACTCGAGTCTCCTTTTTATCTCCAGAAACTTTGAGGCTATGACAGTGTCAGCCAGCCCAGGCCAGCACCACTTCTGCACGGCTGCAAAGGCCAGAAAAGGAGGCTGCTGGGGCACTGATGCTCCTGGGCTGCACCATCTAGCAGGCCAGGAGCATGGTGAGGACCGATCCTGAGCCTCCACCCAGCACGCTTCTCTCCTGGATGACAATTTTGCTGTGCCTTATCGCAGCAGCCTCGGGAAACCAGCCTGTCCTTATGCAACCAGGTGTCAGAGAACAATCTCTGCAGTCGCCACTCCCTGCTCGTACCTGCCCTGCAAAAAAAGCCAGGGCTTTCGCTGCTGGCTCTTAGTCATGCTTTCCCCTCCTTTCCCCTCCCACCCGCTTCCTCTGCACAGTCCGTTTATTTGGCTTTGTTTTTCAGTATCCTGGCTGTTGTACTTCCATCGCTGCGGGAAGAGGAGCGTCGTGCTTGTTGCGGCCAACTCAGAAGTGATGTGAAACCACTGTATGTGAAACCAGCAGCCTCGCTGGCTGGGGGAGAGGCGCCCGAGCTGTGCGAGTGCGGGTGCAGGCAAGCTGAGCTCTCCTCCGGCTGCCTTGCCTCGCCTTGCCTTGCCTTGCCGTCCCTTCCTCTTGTGCTCCATGCCATTGCTTCTCCTTTAACAGGCACCGCCTGCGCTTGCGGCTGCTTGAGATGGGGACTGGCCCTTGCATTTGCCAGGCAGGTTCGCAGCACCCTCTGCAAAACCCAAAACCTCGGCCCTGTGCTGGCTCTGCCGCTGCCTGTCTGCCCCGGCAGAAGAAGGGTCCAGCCAAGCATCAGGCGTGGGAGCCCAGGAGGGGCCATTTCCCACCCCCAGAGTGGGGAAGGGGCAAAAACGCCTGCAGTCAAACAGGGTCAGCCTCGCAGCTCTGCGCCGGGGAGAGCCTGGGCACGACTCCAGACCCGTCACGGGGCATTTCAGGAATTCTGGTAAGGGCAGCATCCTGCCCATGCCCTTCTTCCATGCTGGGAAAAAGGGACGGCAAAATGGGAGGCTGTGTGGTATGACAGGACTGGAAACCTCAATAAAGCTGCAGTTCAGAAAGCACTTAAGTATATGGTCATGTCAAACATCCATTAAGGGTACTTAGCTGCACCTATGCAGTTAAAAACAAGCTTAAGCATTTTTCTGGACTGCAGCCTTAGTCATTATGGGATTATGATAAATACGAAAAACTGTGCCTGCCCTGCAGACATGGTTGAGATGCCTGCTAAGTGCCTGGCACTGGATATTTGCTGTCAGCTGAATACAGAAGGCTGATAAAAGAGGTGGCTGCCCAGTCAGGTATTGCTAGGCCAGATGTCTGGTTTGATTTTACTAAATAGCTTGGTTAAAAATCTGGGGTAAGGGATAAACAGCTCATTAATTACCTGCTGGTAATAGGCAGGAAGGTGCTGTAAGCACCTGTGGGAATAGATGACATAAAGGAAGGATAATCATATTAAGGGGAAACAACATGAAATTAAAGTTAGAAATGACAAGTCAGTGCTTCCTGAGCAAAAAAGCCAAAATGAATGTGCCCCTGGGGAGGGAGGGAGGTGTGAAGGCATCTGGCGTTATGGCTACTGCCACCCACACCGGGTGTGGGTTTCCTGCTTGGGGAGAAGCGACAGTGGCAGGAGAGAGGAGAGTAAAACACAGATGAGCCCACAGCACAGCGGCGGTGCAGCTACAGAGCCCATGTGGTGTTTGGTTCATCTCTCTTTCAGTGCCAGCGAGGTTATTTCTCTCTGGCCAGCACCAGTGAGATGATGTTGCTGCCATTCCTGCGTGTGCTGGCACATGAAGCAAGTGGGTTCTGGCAGCTGGTGTGGGAGGAGGAGGAACATCCCAGGGGCTGGAGGCGCGGGGCTCTGAGAGAGCAGATAAATAAAGGAAGATAAATACAGGCAGGCGGGGGGAGCGCCAGCGAGGATCGCACTGCACAGCATGACCGGGAGAGCTGGCTCCTGCCGGGAGCCTTGCTCTAGCATTTCCCTCCTGCTCCGAGTGTGATTTTGCAACCTAAATGTTCTGAAAGTATGGGGTGCTCCTGCTTTCATCCCTGGCAGGACTACGTCAGCCAGACACAAGTGGCTGCTGTGTACAAACACTATGTCTGAGGACGCTTCAGAGAGGAGTGGCTGAGTGTGGCTCTAGGGATATATAAAAAAACAGACTGAAGATGAGTAGAGCAGATGTCCCGTTGCACCAAAAAGCATACGGGCTTTTCAGGATACCGGTGGGCTGGGCTCCCTCTGAGAAAATCCTGGACTTCATCCATTCAGTTAATGTAAAACTAGATGTGATACAGCATGATAAACACGCTGTGCAGTCCAGAGAGCTCACTCCAACAGGTTTGTTATATTTCTGCTTTCAAGAAGCTACTGAGGTTTTTTGAGACTTTCAGGGTATTCATGAAAAGATGCAAAAGTAGCGAAGAACGCAGACAGTCTGCCTGGGGATGCGTGACTCAGGATACACCGACACCGGCACTTTGGAAACCATCAAACGCTGAAGCACTGAGGATTAGAAGAAGAAGCCATGTCCCTCCACCTACATTTCCAAGAAAATCTGTAATTGTGCCTTAGGGCAATAGAGATAAAAGCTGAGCAGCAGAAGGGAAGGTGCAGGCTTGCACAAGAGCTCTCCGTCACTGCCGCCAGGCTCGGGCTCCCCGTCTGCCGTGAAAAAGCTCACAACTCTGTCACGTTAGAGATGCGGTTGGGCGCACCTTCTCCCTCCGCCCTGTTCTCATCACTGGTGGGTGCCTTTGGAACCAAAAGCAGCTGCAGTTATCCCTGGAGATCGATGTTCAGAGTTGGGCAAAGGCCCTTCTGTGGAGTTTAATGACATTCAAATCAAACCGAGGATGAGGATCTATCTGAGGCATCAGTAGGGTAGAGCAGGAAATAACAGCCAGGACAACAAAGAGCACAACTGGATTTTCCACATTGTCCAACACCCCAAAAATTTCCATCGGACTTGGGCGTCCCTTAATCCAGAAAATCTCTGCTAAGAGAATGCCTTCATGGCTGGTACTCCCCATCACATGAGCTGTTTCTGTGCCTCCCCGGTGCATGCAGAGGTGCGGTGTCTCTGCGTGGGGAAGCCTGGAGACTAACACTGGCTCCACGGCCCCCTGCTCTGTCCCGAGGGGGGGTGGGTGGGCTGTGGGCGGCAGGGGACCATGCTGACCATGACTAAAGCGACTTCTTCTAATGTAAAAATAGCAAAATCCTGTTGGTGGGAGGTGCAGTCGGCCCTGCCCGTGCAGGCACGGTGAGGCAGGCAGGCATCTTCAGGGCTGCAAAGCACTGGGTCCGACCCACGGCAGCCTGGCCTGGCTCTGCCCCAGGGGAAGACCCTGTCCAGGGGCAGCCATGGGGAGAAGCAATGCCCAGTGTGTTGTCTCAGCTGCCACGGAGGGCCTGTATTCAGGGTGCATAACCCCATAGTGCTCATGGGGAACCAGCCTCCCGAAGAGGTGTTTTGGGGTCAAAAGTGGGTGCCGCGCAGGCACGCAGCTGGGGGGAGCGGGGCAAGCAGGACTCCGAGCAGACAACCTGATGTAGTGGGGAAAGTCAAGAGCCTCCCCTGGGCATCAAAGCTGCTGTCCCTCTGTTGTCCCCACCCATCTCTCAAGCTAACATGCGCCTGTCATGTCAAAACCCAGGTCTGGCCTCCAAGTGCAATGCTACGTCCTGCGTGGCATCCTGGTGTGCCATGCTGGGGCTCCATGCTCCCCCCACACTCCAAGGCAGAGCTGGCTGCCAGGGCAGCGGCCTGGGCTTTTACACAGGGGTGCCAGGAGCGCCGGCTCCTCTGCCACCACTGCCGAGATGTGGTGGGTAGATGGGAACATTGGATACTGCCGCCTCTCTCTGTCACTGCCTGCGCCGACGCGTTGCTGGATTGGTTGGACACTCTTCTGCTGCCAACGTGATGCATGGACACCCCTCGCTGCAATGCCAGGCTGCTGTGACAAGCACCACCGGCCAGAGGACTGAGCTTGGCCTGTTTGTAGACCACAGCCACGTGTAATTAACTTCCACAGGAAGGCTCGCAGGTGCTGATGTCATCTGCAAAGATGGGGAGACTAAAGCCCAGGCACTGAGTAATCTGCCAAGCCGTGTGCTGGAGATGGAGAGATACAGTCTGGGCTGGAGCTGGGACTTTCCAGCTCTTCTCCCAAGCTGTTATTGCTGCCTGGCCATGCCTGCCAAGCAGAGCTTGCACCCGACAGCTGCTGGGGCTCGCAGAGGTGGGATGGGGTGTCCGAGGATGCAGGAGAAAAGTCCCACATGTCACCACCACCTGGGTACCCTCTGCCTCAAAGGCAGACAGGGGAGTATGCAAGAAACCCTCATGGTCAATCACATAAGGGATCACCAGGACCATAAAAGCAGCAAATAACTGAGAGAAAAGGGAGAAATAGAAAAGATCTGCAATGGGTAAAATAAGAGAAATGAGTCTTGAGATGTAGTGGGCCTGGGTTTTCAAGCTTACCATTCCCTTTTTGCAAGTGCACACAGACCCTCCCCTTGGGCAGCCAGGGAGGGCTCTCGGCTGCTTGAACTTCACAAAGTTTCTAGAAAGTGTCAGGATTTCGGGTTCAGTGGCTCGTTAGCCACTGCATCAGCAGCACTGCCCACTAGGTCAGCCTGCAAGACCGACGCAGCCAGATGGGAGGTACTGCACCTGCATATCCGCTGATGAAGACAACACCTACTAGAAAAAAGGGGGGTAAAAGAAAGAAACAAAACCAACAAAAACCTCAAAGGAAGCCAGCTGCATCAGAAGAAGTTTGTTTCACGATGTTCTGGAAAGATCCAGGTCACACCTGGCATATTCCTGCTGGCTGGGAGGGAGGAGGCATCCGGGTACCAGCCGCCCTCACCCCCCCAGCCCGCCCTGGGACAGAAAACAGTGGCACGGGTGAGAAAAGGCTTTTCTGCTGCCATTTCCCATAGCTGCACAAGCCCAAACCCCCACCCGTCTGACGGGGGTCCCGGTAGCCTGTGTTTTGCCTGCTGGCACAGCTCCTGACCCAGCCCAGCCTGGCAGCCATGAGACAGAGGAGCCCCCACCTTGCTCGGGGGGGACCGGACCCTGCCTCCCCGCTGAGCCATGCTCTGCTCCCGTGCTAGTGCAGAGAAGAGACGGGTCCGACGAGAGTCTCCTCTGCTTTCCCCCGGAAAGCGGGGCCGGCACCCAGGGGCAGTTTGCCATTGAGCCCCCCGGGGAGCTGCCAGGCTGCGGTTACAGCAGGGTTTGTCATCTCCCCCCATGTGAGCCCATCGCTTGCAGTTTGGGGCTGGGTACCAGCAAAGCAGCATCTCGAGGGCAGCTCTGCCCGCAGCCCCAGCCGCTGGCGCTGGGGAAGGCAAAAGAGGGACATCAGGGCTGGTCCAAGTCCTCCTGGGCCAACAGGAGCTTTGCTACTGGGTAAACCAGTCCTTTGAGGGTCCTTTTCTGAGGGATTTTTGCTCTGGCCTTGGTGAAAATGGTCTGACATCCAGCGGCTGGTTTTTTCCTAGAACAGGCTACTCTCAAGGCTCTGCCTTCAAAGCCTCCTCTGGGAGGAAGGAGTGCTTTTACCGTATGAGCAAAGCGAGTGAGTGCTGCCCCAGCTTGGCCAGGAGTCAGACGAAGATGGCTGTGTTGCCCTGCCAACCCTGTGGTGTTTCGGACAGGATTTGAGGCGATCTGATTGATATGTCCAAATAAAATGCTCCTGTGAGCTGGTCACATTGGAGGCTCTGCCTTCAATCTCACAGGATGGCGGCGGCTCTCCTGGGAGTCCGAAAGTGCTTCCTGTGCCCTGCCATTCCCGGCAGCATCCCCTTCCCACCCCCTGCCTCCGTCTGTCCACGCCACGGCTGAACCGCCCTCACAGCCGAGGAGGAGACGGCCAAGCCATGGTTTGGCTTCCTCGGTGCTGCGTGTGGCTGAGCTGTACATTCCTCCTTGTCTCGGAACATCTCACACAGCTTTTTTGTTGGTTTTTTCCCCCTTCCTTTATTCTGCTTCTGCTTTTCTTTCCCCATGAACCCAGCAACTGCATCCAGACAAGGGATTTTTCACTTGTGGTATCAGCGGCTCTGGGTCTCCACAAAACGCTTCAGCGGCCGCCGTTCAGGGCAGTAACGCAGCCCAGCGAGCCGGACCAGGGCTCACGAGGCTCCTGCCAGCCCCGCTGTGGGCTCACGGTGTGTGCCGGGGCAGACCCCTCGTCCCACAGCAGTTTCCATGCGGATGCTGGACACGAGCCGCCTTTGCTGAGCGGGCATGGACAGACCCGCACCAAAGCGTGGGTTTCATGGCGCCTTGCACTAGGCAAAAGACTTTTCTCCGACGGCAGCAGAGCCCCAGCTGAGGGCTAAAGCCTGACCCACACCCCAGGTCTGCAGCTCCGTCCCCCCCACCGCCCCGGCAATGCCAGCGGTGCTGGCATCCCTTCACGGCTGCCATGCCCAGGGCACACGAGCCCTGGGTTGGATGTCCCATCCTGTCCTTAAAAGCAGCTGTTAACACACTTTTTGACTTTCTGCTATCTTTTTCTGTGTCACCCAGGAGTCTTTTATGCTTAAAAGCCTCATTCCCCCTGCACGGTTCAGGTCCTAAGGCCGCAGTCCCCCTCAGTGTGCGAGTTTCTGTAGGAAGGGGGATGGCACGTGTCCTATGCCTTCCAAAATAATCTATGTTTGCTATGTTCCTCCTCTTTATCACATCTGCTCATGGTTCCCCGGGGTGTTTTTGTTCCTGTTTGTCTTAATTTTAATTGCACAGAAACAAGGGGAGGGGAAAGGAAGGAGGAGAGAGAGGGAGGCGGGGAGAAGGGAACCATCTCTTCTCTTCCCCTCCCCAGTGCTTACCTCCAGGTCCAAGCATCTCTAAGGCCAGCTCTCCAGCGTCGGATGGTCGCAGGTCCACACAGCGCCCGAGGACTTGACATCCAAAGGTGTTTTCCCTTGTCACAGCTGCACACCCCAACAGGCACCCTGTCCCAGACCACCTCCAGGCCACCTCCTGGCCATTTCCAGCCAGCAGATGTGAGCAGTACGAGATAGCATTTTTTCACATCCTGTGCTGATAAGGGTGGTGTTTTTCCTTTCCAATTCCATGTGCCCAGGAGAAGCTTGTCAACCATCAGAAGGGAAAGAAGCTTCCCAGACATGCTGCAGGGATGCAAAGGCATTGTTTGCATAAACAAGTGTTTGTGCCAGTCCTTTTCCAGTTTTCAGAGCAATGCCTTTTATTTTCCAAACCACTTTTCCAGTTTGCCAAGGTCATTTTCAGTCCCACCCGTGTGCTCCAGGGCAGTGCCTCCCAGTTTAATGTCAGCTGCAGAGCTCAGAATCACATGCCACAGTCCAGCATTCAGGTCAATTACAAAAATACCAAGTGGGACCAGCCTGACAAAAAATAACCCCAACAACAACAAACCCCAAACAACTCTAAACCCTGCTTGAAGTATCTCTGCAATGTGGCCACAAGCCATTGGCACCAGACGCAGTGATCCAACAAGGTCTGCACCCGCCTTCTAGTAATGTCATTCAAACCATGCTGCAGAGAAACACGTAGGAGAAAGTGTAAAATGCCTTGGCAGAGCCAAGCGATGTGCCAAAGGTCCTGCTCCTGCGTGTCAGCATCCCTTCTTACCTCGTTACAGGGGAAAACCAGGCTGGTGTAGTATGATCTGTCATGATTGCGGTGCGGGTGCCATGAAGAAAGGCTGAAGGATTTGGGTCTTTTTAGTCTGCAAAAAGACGTCTGAGGGGGGACCTTATCAACACTTATAAATACTGAAAGGGTGGGTGTCAGGAGGATGGGGCCAGGCTCTTTCAGTGGTGCCCAGTGACAGGACAAGAGGGAATGGGCACAAACTTGAGCATAGGAAGTTCCACCTAAACATGAGCAGGAACTTCTTTACCTTGAGAGTGGCAGAGCACTGGCACAAGCTGCCCAGGGAGGTGGTGGAGTCTCCGTCTCTGGAGACATTCAAAACCCGCCTGGACGTGTTCCTGTGTAACCTGCTCTAAGGTGGCCCTGCTCTGGCAGGGGGTTGGACTAGATGATCTACAGAGGGCCCTTCCAACCCCTACCCCTCTGTGATTCTGTGATGATGCACTTCTTGAGTCTTCTGGTACGTTACCTGCCCTCCGCAAATTTTCAGCAGTAATTACAAATAGTTCTGGGATTGACTGAGCCAAGACTCGCGCTGTTTGAAGATGAATTCTGTCAGGCCATGAGAAACCGCGAATGTCTGACAGCTGTGGCTTCTTCCTCTCCTCTTGGCGGAGATCTCGTTGCTTGCTGTTGCTGTTTGTTGTAACACCTAGCTCAAAAATGCAGCCTGCACCTCAAAATGAAGACTGATGCAAAGGCAGCATTAGTCAGTTTGGCCCTTCCAGTGCCAACAGTTGCTACCTTTTTTTTCACTTTGTGTCTCACAGGAGCCTACAACTATATTGACTAGGTCTGGCAGTGGATCTGCTTGGGCTGTGGTAATGAAACCATGCATGTATTAAACATTTGAAAAAAAAACCAGAAAAGAAACAGAAAGAGCTTCCACTCATTTTCTAGAAACTGATTTTCTCTATGGTAATGAGTAGCGACAAATCGGTCTTTTCTTGGCATGCACATGAACCCCTAAGTGGCACAGAGAGCACAAATTTAAGTTTTGCGTCTGCCTGAGCCTCCGAAGAGGAACGTCTGTTCCTATCCCTTGAGCATACACTTTGCTATGGCAGGCAAACTCCGCTTGCGTGAAGGTACAGGACGCAAACTCCAGAGATGGTTCAGCTGCTTCTTCCCTGGCCCATTTCTGCCCACTTGCCCCCTGCTTGAATAAAACAGCCCACTGCAAATGAGGTAATCCAGCGGGAGGTTCAGCTGCTTGGTTTCTCTTGTCCAACCTCATGCCTTTCACTGGCAGTACTGCAAGGACAGGGTGCTGTGAGACGCAGACCTTAGTCTTCACCAAATAGATGTGTTTGGGAGGAGGCACTGATTTACCGATGCTCCTTCGATACGTGAATATCCTCCTGGTACTTATTGCCCCAGGCAACTTGCAGGCATGAGCTTCATAGGCCTTCCTGCACTGGCGCTCGGGGGCTTGCCAACACAAGCGGGGCAGGAGCATAACCATGGTGCTGCTGCATTTCTGCTGGAGGAGTTCTGTTACACACTCCAGGAACAGACCGCAACGCACTTGTGATGAGGTGGGACAGGATCTGAAGGCCTGGCTCAGTGATTTTGAATTTGTCAGACACACCAAAGTTCTTCAAACCTGCGAAGTACTCAAGTGGGAGGGTGAAGAGGTTTGCAGAACGGCCTTTTTGGCAGGTCAACACCACTGCCACACTCAGAAAACTCCTTCTTAGCCAGGGTGGAAGGAAAGGTTCATACACCCTTTGCTCTTCCGTGTGGTTGTATTGGGTTTGTGTGGCCAGGTTTTGGTAGAGAGGGGCTTCAGGGGTAGCTTCCATGAGAAGCTAATATTCTCTGATGTCTGATAGAGTCAATGCCAGCCAGCTCCAAGAGGACCCACGTCTGGCCAATGCCGACCCCACCAGCAATAGTGGTAGCACCAGTGGGGTAACACTGTTAAGAAGGGGGGAAAAGTCTGCTGTACAACAGCAACTGCTGTGGGACCCTAAAGGCCCATCATCCACGCAAGACCTTCAGAGGATGCTCCCACTGCTGGAGGCAGGGAGATCCATCCTCAAAGCTCAGGCTGCAGGAGAGGGCTGGGATGCATCTTGGTGAATGCAGCACCTGCCCGTCTTGAGGGGCTTTGGCGCAGTTCCTCCCACGAGTGAAGTCTGTCAGTGCTCCTTACAAACATGAGTGACACGTCAAAGCAAAGGAAAAGGTGTGGGTTGTAAAATAGTTGTGCGTTTTTACCTGATAAAGCTCTTCCTGAAGCTGTTATCTGAGCTTCTGGACCTGTTGTTAGTAAAAAAGCAGTATTAAAAAAATAACTCTGTGCCTCATTTTAAAAGTCTTTGTCTTCATCAAGCTGCAATTTTTGAGCCACTCATCCTTCAAAGGAAATGGGTTTAAAATGCAAGGCAAATTCACCTCCTGCACTGCCTGGGGCTCTGGTCTGTGCCAGCTCTTTGGGCTGATAGTGATGGCTGGTCACTGCTGAAGTGAACCTAAAACCCCCCCTGCATGCAGAGAGATGCTGCGCCATCAAGGCCACCCACCTGGGAAGCAGCAGCTTTGTTTCTTTTAAAAGATGCAGAGCATTGTCCTCAGCCTGCCCAGCCAGGAGCAGATCATGGGAAGGCAGCACTCACCCCCCAAGCCCCCCCCAGGCTGCACCCCATGTTTTTCCTCCCCACAGCACACATCCCATGAGGGGAAATTCCACCTCCCAGCACCGTCACTCCACTCCTGCTCCAAAGGTCCCCAGTGGGATCAGCCAAGTGCCGGGACCGGCTCTGTGCACCGAAAGGCAGCCCCCCACGGAGGGGGCAGCCCTCAGCAGAAGTAGGAGACAGTGAGACCCCCCAGTGGTTTTGCTGTTTGGCTCTCAAAACCAGCTCAGGCCATGCAGTATGCATGGAGTTGACAAATTTGAGAGCCACAAGTTTTAACCCCCTCAGTGGCCAGCACGTCTCAGCAGAGGACGTCAAAATTTGAGAGACACATTCAAAACCAGCAATGGTCCAAAGCTGGACAGTGTTTTCAGAGATTAGACTGGACAAGAGAAGGCTCTGGGGAGATCTTATAGCCCCTTCCAGTACCTGAAGGGGACCTACAGGAAAGATGGGCAGGGACTCTTGAATGGGGAGTGTAACGATAGGATGAGGGGTAACGGTTTTAAACTAAAAGAGGGGAGATTTAGTTTAGACATTAGGAAGAAATTCTTTACTGGGAGGGTGCTGAGGCACTGGAACAGGCTGCCCAGGGAAGCTGTGGCTGCCCCATCCCTGGAGGTGTTCAAGGCCAGGCTGGATGGGGCTTTGAGCAGCCTGGTCTAGTGGGAGGTGTCCCTGCCCAGGGCAGGGGGGTGAACCTATGTGATCTTTAAAGTCCTTTCCAACCCAAACCATTCTGTGATTCTATGAGATGCTGACCAGCAGCCACTCCCTGCCAGCCAGACCAACTGCAGAGTCTTGTTTAAATCCAGCAACGTGGATTTAACCCAAGCGGCTGCACAGCACGGGTGGGATGTGATCTCAGCTGACCACTTTCCTGAAAACTCAGTTCTGGGACTTACAGTTTTGTGAACCAGTCTGAGCAAACCAGGGTTTGCTCAGTGGCATGCACAGCAGAAGCACACTACAAGAACCCAGTCAGCTGTGAAATTACAAGGATTCACAGAACATGGTTCTACTCATACAAAGGCAGTGCCTTGTTGTGCCTCTACAGTAGGGTAAGGCGACCCAGGTTTACAAGGAATTTGTCAGCAAAGGATAAAGGTGTGTTGCTACACTGGGGAGACATATTCAGGGAACTACGTGAAATCTAGTGACTGTGTAACCGTGGGTGATGGTGACCCTTTCTTGCAGCATCAAGTATCTGTAAAGATAGTACAAAGGAGAAGTGGATGGGGCTTGCCTTTTTAAACAGTTTTGGTAGCAAACAGCAAGAACTGCAGGTGAATAGGGATGACAGAAGGGAGATAAGTGTTCACCACCTTGGCTTTAACTTGGAAAGTTTAAACTTGCAGAGAGAAAGGGGATGATGCTGAAAATCCTCCCAAATGGTGAATTTCACCTTTTCTTCTGGTCACATGCCCTGTTTGCCCAACGCCCAGTTTGATCACCTCTACAGTGCTGTGGTTTTCTGGCCATATCACAAAAAGAGATTATTTTGCTTGCTGATTTTCATGTGTAGCACCTTCCCTCCTCCTTGCATGGGTGGAATGACCCTGCCTCCCTTCCAGGCATCTCAGCAAGGGCCACCGCACCTTAAACCTAAAATGTCAAGAAGGTAGAATTAAACACTTCTTCCAAAGCAAAGGTGCTGGTCACCTCCACTCAGATCCCACCAATAGGCCCAGCACTATGAGGAGCTCCAGCATCGCAGGCTTAGGACCTCCACTGCTGCAGCCGAGTCCCAGGGGCTCAGCTTCTCTGCCAGTCAGATGGACTCCTTCCTGGTGTTTGCTAATTTATCTTGTTACTTGCTTTTTGGTTTTTTGTTTATTTTTCTTATTTTTATATCTCTTTGCTACAGGGCTTTCAAGTCTCTACCATGAAGTGAATTTCAGACGGGTGGTCGCCAGTGGGTTTGCTGTCTGCAGACCCATGTGGACCATCCTGTACCAGACCTCACATCTGTGGGATCTGGAAGAATGGGGTGATAAATTAGCTTTCACCTAAAACCACTGGTGCTGCAGCCTTGCAGTGAGGGTAGAGCTGGGGGCTCCCTGTGCGTGATCCACCCTGCAGCTGGCTAGGCTATTCCAGGAATCCAGCCTTTTTGTGGATGATGGCTGAACAGCAATAGCTAATCCAGTTCAGCAACGAAAGGATTATTCCCGCAGCTGCCATGTGACCGCAACAACAGCCCCAAGGGTCTGCAGAAACCCTCAGAAATACCGACAACTGCAACCCCAGCCCTGGTCCCAGCAGCAGCACAGTCCCATCCTGACCTGCTGAGGCACTATTGCATGTCCCTGTCTGCAACCATCCCTGGCCACCACTGGCAATAAGACCTCAAGGCAGCTGGACCTCTGGTCTGGCTCAGCATGGCCATTTCTGTGCTCCTACCTCAGATAAAGGATTGCTGTGAACATCAAGTCACCCTTTGAAAACTCACCGTTTTCAGCATCTTTCTAGGAACTGTGGAGATGGAGAAGCCAGAAACAGTTTTCTAGCAAAGGTTATCTTGTGCCCAGTCCCTGTTCGCCTTTAGTATTCCCCTATTTAACACCACTAGTGTGTGACGGCATGGAAAATACTTGTTTCTCCCTGAAGAACACATCAAAGAGCCAAGTGTAAATAAAAATATTGACAGATCACCTCTGCTTTCTGAGTAAAAGTTAACAATTTTCCATCCTTTTGCTCTTTTCCACTCAGAACTGCCCCATCACTGTGTGACTCCACATTTAAGGAGTCTCTCTGACTGTTCGGATGCTGCTTGCCAGAAATTTTGTTCATGCGTTTAGCAGCCTTAATCAAAGAGCAGGCTTTCCTAACTCCAGCTCTGCACTCGTTGTTGCTAATGGCCCCAGCTCTCCATGTGTCTTGTACTGGATTCAGTTTGTAAATGCCGTTTTCTTTCCCTTTTGCAATCAAATTGGATTTCCAGGTGGGGAAGGCCCCTTACATGGATGCAGTGCTCAAGGAGATGCTGGAGTCTAAAAAGCCCCTCCTGGCCTCTCTCCAGCCAGCACCGTGCTTAGTTATACATTTTCTCTCATGTAAATTTGTCCCATGGTTACATATGCACACCCATACATACATAGACATATGCACACACGCACACACACGCATATGCATGGTCAGGTGAGGCTGTGGAAAGATCCCCAGCTGAAGAGCCTCAGCCCTCCTGAGCCTGTAATTCATCAGAAAACAACACCCCAGGCCTGGAGTCTTCACAGACCCACATCCCAGGGGCTAAAGTTCACACCTTGCTATGGTGTGAACAAGACCCTGCAACCCAGAAAGGCCGGTGCCAAAACCCCGGAGGCTCCTGGGCATCCCTCTTGCGGTTGCAGGAACTCTAGAAAAAAAGTCCACCCAAGAAATGTGTAGTTTTGCCGGCCCATCCCCGGGCACAGCCACCTCCCAGCAGCCCGGGCAGGTTGTCCCCTGGCCTGAGAGCCCTGGCGGCGTGTGCCCTGCCCCCAGAATCAGAGGAGCTGCAGGACGCACTATGGATGTGTGTGTCGGCACTGCAAACCTTTTACCCTAAAGCCCTCGGAAAAGGGCCTCTTTAATACCTGAGCTGACTTCTCGGGCTGTCGGTCACAAGAGATTTCAGTGCTGTTAAAAACAAACAAACCCAGAACGAGGGGAAGAAAGATCATCCTTATTTCCTTGCAGATCTGTACCTTCCCGCGGTTGACACAAGCTCCTTTAGTATCCCATCACCTCTTGTTTCACTGATCCTGACCTACATGTCGGGTGGGTCACAATGTAAAAAAGGTCTGAATAATTTATGATTGACCTGGCAGGGGAAGGAGTAAATAATGAACAGATTGTTATCAAGCCGCCTTTAAAGTAAAGCAAAAAGAAACGTCTCACCATGGGTGAGAAATTCTTTCTGCTGGTAACCGATGACCAGATGTGACCACTGAAAAAAGCTTTGTTCAGTCCAACGTCCCAGCTCCAGGGTTTTCCTGTGGTGTTGGTACGGTGGTATTGGTGGCACACACCACCACGCACTGCGTACGTGGACAGGCACGTGTGGAGGCACACCTAAGTGCCACACAGGGCATGCACCACCGGTGCAAAGAGGCTCCACACCCAAAAACCCTGTGTCAAGTCCCGTTCTCAAACTGGGACTCGCTTTTTGGTATCGATGCCTGGACAAAGTGCCTCGCCTGCAGCAGGAGCTTTCCTGAGCATGAGTGTCAGGAGTTGGAGCATGGGGTCCTCATTAAAACAAACATCCCTGGGAAACTCGTTAAATGAGCAAAAAAAATAAAAGAGTTGAACTGGACTTGTTTTGCTGAGTCAGGATGATGTAAAGGTGCTTGAAAGGAATAAACACTCCTGCTTCTGAGTCATCCGATAAAATCACATACCTTGACTATCTCTTAACTCTGCTGATACTGAATGACTTAAGCGGAAAAACTCAGTAGTTGTGCGGATTGCCAGGCTCGAGACGGCTCTTGGGAATACACCGACTGCCTGGTGGATGGGTGTGTGCTGCGCACCATTCCTGTGGATTTACACAAGCCCTCCTTCTGATCCCGCTCAGCGACAAAGGAGGAGAGCCATTGCACTGACAATAAAGCTGAGCCGGTATAAAAGTGGGGTACAATCACAGCCAGACGCCTGGCATTTTGCAAAGCCCAGCTAGCACAGAAGATTGTGCGCCAGGGCGCCTTTTTTAGATCTGGGCTGTTACCCTAGGATTATGCTACTGCTTGGTAAAAGAAAACTAAGCCTGCAAATACAGCAAGTTCCCACAGCAGACATACCAAACCCTGGGGCTAGCGGTTGGAAAGTGGGCAGAGGCTGGGGTACCATCCTGCACGCCCTGGCCCAGCGCCTGGCAGGCTCCGTCGCCCATCGAGGGTGGGTGGGCAATGCCGACACATCAGCAGCACTCATGCATCTCCTCAACATCTGCGACTGAGCAGCATGGATTTTCCTAAGCAAACTTTTATGAGCCCTCTCGCATCATGTACTGTCGTACGATCCTTCCTCACAGTGCACTCTGTTTGCGTTTTCCCTGCTTTGCCGTTCTCCTGTGCACAGCAATAAGGCGTGGGGTGAACCCGTGCACTCGTCCCCACAGCAACGGGCCAGGGCTGGAGTCTTGTGATCCAGGCTACGGGACTGTTTTAAAGTGGTATTACATCACAGGGGATAAAGTTCCACCAAGGTTTGTAGAAAGTGAAGCAATGTCTGTGGTGACGGCCAGGACTGTATCCGCACTGGCAGGGCTTGCGGATTTGTGTGCTCGAGTGTAGAAAGGGAGATGGATGTGAGAGGATGTCTGTGCCCCTAACTACGGACTATTCAGTTCTTCCCAGACCAGTATTTTGTTTACCTAGTGTGTGTTTGCCAGCCGTCCTTAGCCGAGAAGCTACGTCGGCTTTTAGCATCTGTTTTCCCCACCACGGGTGGTGCTTGTTTCCCAGTGAACATGACTGCTGCTGACTCAGAATGACCTGCTGGCTTCTGCCCCAGGAGCAGAGAGCTGAACTGCTGCGGGGAGGCACCCAGCAGAGCCCCCCTGCAGGCTCCATCCCACAAGAGCAGAGACCCCCAACCCATCAGTCTCGGGGCATTAGCCAGGCGCCGCTCTTGCTGCCTAGGATGAAAGCCAAGCAGAGTCCCAGCTCTGCGGGGTTAATAACCAGCTGTAATAAAGACAACTAATGCTACAAAATAGTAAAACAACCATCAGTTAGACTGAGAATGCCACTAATGGATATTTTTCCAGTCCTGCTTCAAAGCGCAGTGATGGGCTTTCAGCAGAGCAATTAAAGCAATGCCCAGACTGGAAATACCTCACGTGAACCAAGTCCCTCTGGGTGGTTTGGCTATTTGCAGCAAGCTGTTGTGTTCATGCTTAAGGTTCAAAGGCTGTAAAAAGGGTTTAAAAATTTGGGAAAGGGGAATGGGGGGAAAACATGCACACTTTCAAAAAATACCCTCTGGCTCCTCTTAAGAGGGGAAACTCGGGGCACATGGTGCTGAAGTTACCTAAAATGGGTTTTCCAGAGGGAAAAGATAAAACTGCTTCATACTCCTCTCTCTGTGCCCGGATGTTGCTGCGCTGTGTTACACCTCCGTGAAGAAGGAGGGTCTCCTCCAAGCAGCCTGTAGCTGGGGGTAGGTTTGGGGTCTGCTCGCCTCGCAGGAGGTGGAGGGTACCGGGCAGACAACCCAGTCACCTGGGAGCACCTTGTGATGCTGGATGCTGTGCTGCCCCGTGTTCATCTGCTTGTGCAGGATCAGGCAGAGATCTGCTGATGCACAGTAAGGAACAGACAAAAGGTGGGATTAGGTGGAGGGAGTTCCATTTTCTGGGGAAAACTCTGATTTCTTAGGAGCTATGTGGACTTTCCTCCTGCAGCCACTTTTTTGCTGCCAGGCAGGTCAAGACAAGAGCTGCGGGCTCCTGTGTAAAGGAGTAAAGCAACAGAAGAGGAAGCTGATGGGGCAAACGCGTTTTTTTGCTTTGCTGTCCATCAACCTGCATTGAGCTGGGAAGGCCGTGGGTGGTCCCTCCTCACCAGGAAGATGGCAGGAGAGGGGAGTCCAGCCATGGCAATCAGCTTTGACCCCAGAGAGCATCCCTGGCTGCCCACACTGCTCTGGGGGCTGAAGGGGGAAGGCACTGCGCTGCCACGCTCATCCCAGCAGCAGCAGGAACCCTCACGTGGTGCCCCTGATACAGGCAGAGGCAGATGGGGGTTACTGTTCATCACATCAGCTATGCAAACCACCCCAGTCTGGGTCTGCCCTCAGAGCTTCTCCAGCCAAACCCCAAACCCTGAGCGCTCGGAAGAGGCAAGGCCATTTCTGGGGCTACGTGGTCCCATGAAGGAAAATGCAGGGTGAAATGCGGCATCTGGATTCAGCAGCAAACTCTCAAGTTCCCCAAAGCCTGGGGGGAAATTTGCTCCAAGAGGTTTGGCTTGGGCTTTCCTCTGTCCCCCACCACTAATCCCCCCACCCGCAGCAAAAAGCAGGACAAGCATTTGTATGTACCCAGGTGTGTTCCTCACAGAGAAAACCACCTCTGCCAGTGCCACAGACCTGCAAGGACCCTCTGTCTTTAGCAAGCCCAGCACACGTGGTGTCTAAGGAAGCTTCCTGACTGTCTCACTAGCTAGCTTTAGGAATACTCTGACACAATCATCTCTCTCCCGTGGAGCAGATAAAGTTCTGCTCTCAGCTCGGAGCAAATCAAGCAAAATCACTTCAGAGGAGTGGCTGGTTTGTAAGTGGGTTTAATAGTAGCAGGGAAGCCTGTCCAAAAGCACCACATTCAAGGAGACCCCGCAGCTCATCTCTACCTACGAGTCTCTGGTCTGAAGACAGCGTGCGCAGATGAAAGAGCACAGCTTCTGTGCTGCAGACAGAGTGCTGGCAAGTGCTGGGCTTATTACTTGTCATTGTGGCAAATCCATTTATTCTACTTACTCCAAAAGGAATGAGCGACACAATGTTCTGTAATTTTGAAGTCAATTTGGCGGTGGTTAAGCAACAGAAAACAGAGACTGAGTCATCTTTATTTATAAAGTCCAACATCAGATCTCAAGCATAAAAAACAAACTACTAAGCCCCCCTCCCCAGACTGCAAGAATTTAAAACATCGCCAGCTCATCCAAGTAGAGCAGTCCCATTGACTGCAAGTGGCTGCCTTTTCAAGGGTCAGACCAATAAGCAAATTATTTTCTGCATGTAACATTTAGCAACTTGGGCATAAAGGAGATGTAAGGATGTGAAGAAATAGGCATTTCCATGGGCTACTTCCCCTTCCTAAAGGCACCCTCTGTCCTCCAGCAACTGAGCCTTGAAACAAAAACAAAACAGGAATAAAACTGCTCCTGGTTTTGATCCTTGCACAACCAAAACCTCACATACATTGGGATGCAAGTCCAGCACTAAACACACAAAAATACCCACTGATTCAGGTTTGTTGGCAATATATACTGGGCACCTAACGCAGCATTTGTTTCACTTCCCTGAAAGTTACATCAAAGTTAGGTCCTGCTCAGTAGAGGTCATTCCTGGTACAGAAATGCATAACAAAGGGGAATTTCAATGTGCACTTGTAATATTTTTGCAAGCTTTGCCCGCTTTTGTTTAGTGGTGACAGAGTATACAGCAACCGAACAGGTAATACTAACATACCAAATATAAACCACACCTATTCCTTTGGTTTTCTGGTAAGAATCCATGGTTTGTGGAAAACAACCCTGTTCTACTCAAGTCACCAGATCCATGCCAGCTAACAAAAAAGGGACTAGCAAATCCAAACCAAATACAGACCATCGTGTTTTATTATTGCAAATAGGAGAGGTTTTCTGGCAGCTGACAGGAAATTAATGTAGGATTAGCTGGCCCCTGACCTTTTATCACTGTTTGAATTTCCACCTTGGTGTACACCTGGGAGAGGTGGTTGCTTCTATTATAATGGGCAAATCTCTTAATTGTGCCAAACAAGCAGAACAGGAAAGAAATCAGGAAAAAGCAAGCCTCTTACTGGGAATGGGGAAGCAGACTCTAAGGCTGGGTGTGGACACATCTCGTAGTGGGGGAAGGTGGTGTGTTTTCTCCAAAATATACTTCACAGCAACCTTTCTTGGCACTTATTTCTACCTGTGTTAATGAGCAATTGGAGCCTCAACTTCCCCAGGCCTGGAACTAGCTCTCTTGACAGAAAAGTATATGCAGCTCAGACATCTCTTTTGTTAATATTTCAGCCCTGAGGGCCCAAGAAAGACAGACCATGGGGGAAAAGGGAAGCTACCTTTTGGGTGGATGTGAGCCAAAAACTCAAAGTCTACACACAGGGTCATGCACAATCTTGGAGTTTCCTGCTCCAAGGCTGGTTAGTATTTAATTCCAGGATCAAATAGAAAAAGGCATCAGATTAGGAATTTTCTTATACACCTTTCAATGAGATCACATTCCAACAAATACTGTTTTGCTACTGAAAGCTTAAGCTATGATTTTGAGGCACTACTACTGTTTTGGGTCTAATCTATTGTAAAAAAAAAAAAAAGAAAGAAAGGATGAGGACTGAATTCTTTTTACCGGGTCCTGAATGGCTCCATATTGTGTAAGAGCTGCAGAAATGAGAGTCCTGAGCAGGTCTTAGAGACTGCCCGGCACCTCTCAGCCCAACGTAATGTACATCAGCTGGTTTCCGACCTATATGGCACCCAGCCATGCCAAAAGAGGTACGCACACAAAAAAAGCAGGGTGCAGTTCAGTAGCCTTTGTCTCCTGCACTGTTCAAAAACACAAAAGGCTGGTGACCAGTCAATGTAAACCAAGGCCAGAGCTCCTCTTGGAAACACCAGCTTTGCTTTGAGTCAACAGGCACCAGGCAATTCGCACCGACTGCCCTTGAGTGGGCAGGGCTGGTCCAGAGATGGCTAAAGGCTGGAAATACTCAGGAATTGCAATTGTTGTGTTGTTTTTTACGCTGGACAAGTAACAGCCCAGACCTGAGAGCGCTCACAGTCTTGTTCTCTCCATTTTGGCTGCTTTAGCAAAATTCCTTTGACCCTCCTCATCCAGCCGCCCACTGGCCTCACTCTTTAGAGGAGCAAGCCTAGCCTGGGTCTAGAGATCCCAAACCCCAACAGCAAACCACAGCCTTGCTCTCTGCTCATCACCCCCAGCTGCCAAATGAAGCGTGTTTGCAGTGACCCACTAGTTTCAGCATTTTGCTGAATTGCAGCCTAAAACCAGCAGCCCAAACCTCACGATGTGAGCCTGGTGCCCAGGGACGTGCAACGCTGAAGAAGCCCTCTTCCTCCCTCCCAGTGACTTGATTTTCAGCAGGAGATTGGTAGCAAAGCTGCCAAGTAACAGCACTTGGGAATGGAGCCAGGCTTCCCTCTGACATGAGCAGGGAGTCCCCCACTGGACCAGCTTCTTTTAGCACACAACCCTCTCCCAAAAATAAAATAGTCTCTGTAATGCCAGCATGCTCTCTGTAAGAGGCTGTTAACAAAAAATGGGCCTTTATTCCAATACTGAAAGAAGAAGTGAGTCAAGAGAGCCCTTAATCTTGTTTAGAGCTCAGAGGACTCCAAAATATTAATTGGCCTGTCTAGACCAACTCTATGTCTGGACGTTGTCATTGCAGCCTCTCTTGCAAATGTTGAAATTAGAGAGTGGGACCACACAAAAGAACTCTGAATTTCCTCTCTTTATGTTGCATCACCCTATTTCCTGCCTGCAGCCTTTTATTCTTTCAGTTCTTAACACAAAAAGATAAAACTTTAGCATTTCTATCAGTTTCTGTATTGCTAAGTTTCTGTCTTTGGGGAAGCTGCTGGGAAATAGCTAGGGCTGTGATTGCATTAGAAGGAAAATACATAAATACCATGCAAAAGGGTGAGTCTAGGACAGAGGGAGCTCGGCCAGCACGGCTGCCATGCCGGCATTGTGCAATGCAAACGCCAGTGAAGAGGCCGGCTGAGCTCCAAGGCAAGGTTCGTGTTCACAACGTGAATTTGGGTCAAATCTGAATAAAACCTCCAAATCTTAAAGCAATTGTGACTGAGCCAGGATCTCCCTCAGGCCACAGCCAGGGGGGACTCTTTTTGGAGAAGAGGATGCCTCATCTACCCCCGTGGACTGGTGCTTGCCAGGTGCAGTGCTGCGACACTAACGGGAAAAGCCAGGGTTTATCAGAAAGCAGACTGCCACGCTGAAACCCACCAGCTCACGTAGACTCCCCAGGCACCCCCCCATACAGAAACCCCCAGTGCACCAACACCACCCACCGGCACCAAACATGGGGTGGCCATGGAAGAAGATGATGCCTGTCCCTGCAGCAGGGCACCTGAGCCCAGGTAGAGGTGTCCAGCCCATTTTTCTCCGGTGGCAGTAGCATTGCCCTCACCCAGAAGCATTTCTTGTCAGGTCAGGGGTGCCCGAAGGCTGTTAATGAGTGTCACCCTTCTGAGAAACTTCTCATAAGTCATTCTGGTGTTGCCAGGAGAAGAAATTGCATGGTAATAAACCAGAATTGTTTGGTTCCTGTTAATTAGCCAGAAAGGTGGTAAAGATTAACTACCCATGAGAATCATGTGATGCATACAGATGTTCGGGTCCCCTTCTCAGCTGAATGCTTATTTTTTTTTCATTTGGAATTTTCTGGCGGTGGGCTGTCTCGTGCATCCTCTAGGACATGACAGCAGGCATGGGAGGGGGTTAAATGTGCAGCATGGGAAGGAAAAGCAGCAGCTACACCTCTCTCATCCTTAATCACTGTCACATCCTTTGCCCTCCAACAGGTCAGGGAGTTGGTATGACAGCACTGGCTGCGGCAGCATTCACCTTTCCAACAGTGTAAGAAATGAAGGGAAGTTCCACATGTCCCCCTGCACCTTCACTGGGTACATGTCCACAGCTTGACTGAGAGGCCCATCGTCTGCAGGCAGCACAGCCAAGTAACTTGAAAGCCTCCATCAGTCAGAGGCTGGGGTTCAGCCTGGTTGTAGAGACGGTGGAGAATGACCCAGTGCTCCTCTTCTGATTAGGCACTGCCACAGCTATTGAGGGTCCCAGCAGAGGACAATGGCCTGGGCTACAGGGCTCCACACTCAATAGGGAAAGCCAAGGCTTTGTCTTCAAACACCCTGCGGGCTGCTGAGGAGGAGGCTGCCTGCCCTCCTCTCCAGTGATAGACAAGACGCCTGGTGCCGACAGATGCCTGAAACACTTCGCTGGCATTTGCACGACATGTGGCCAGGCATACACTTGGACACCGTCTGCCAGCCATCCCCCTGGTCATATGGATGGACCCACAAGCCCCACAGACGCACTGGCCCAGCAGCTGTGAAAGCCTTAGGAAGTAGATGACACCTGCCAGCAGCGTGGATGTGACACCATTCACAGTGTCTCTTCTGCCCAGATTTAGCAGTGGCTTTAGACGGGTAAGACAGACTAGGGGGGAGACTTCTCCATCTTAGTGTTCTGGCTGTGTGGTTCCTCAAGCCTTCCTGTCCTTGTATGAATCACAGCCACCTCCAAGCTCGTGGAAGAGGCAAGTGAGAAAATGCATGTCTCATGAGGCAGCCAGCTAGTGCTGTTTGTTCCTGTCTGCTTTAGGGCATCTCAGCACAAGACAAGGCCTCAACTTGTTTTGATCTGGTTAGCGATTTTGGATGCCCTGGTTTTCAAATGGGTTATTACAGGTACCTTCAAGGAGCCTAAGTTTTTCCAGGATGTGGTGACCATCTTCTCACCCATCCCTGCACTCTAAAACTGGTCGCAGTTGGATACTGCATAACTTGCGCATCCGAAAATACAACTGCTTTGAAAACTGCCAGCTGAAGCACTCCTGCAGTGTAAACACAGGCTTTTCAGCATCACCTGTTCAGGCACAGAAACGCAATTGCATGTGTACTTTCAGCAACTGGAGCTTGCGCACATCTCCCTTCAGTGAGGTTCACATTCCTGTTAATCACTCCTTAGGAAATCACAGGCTATATGTTTTTTAACCTTAGCTCCATACCTACAGACAACCATCCCCTGACCCAAGCCAGCATCAAGAGAGGGAGCGCTCTCATTTTTGGGTAAGGAAATGAGACACTGACATTTTCTGGACCACAGAGGCAAGAAAACACCTGCATTTTGAGAGTCTCACCAACCCCTGAGCCTAGGGACAGCCATGGGTGCAAGAGCAGAAAGCAGTGCTGAGACAATGCTGTTATGCTCTGAGGTCCACCTTGCAGGACGGACGTGATGCCACCACAGGGATAAGGCAATGTGGAGGCCCCAAGACATCCCGGGATGGAGGCCCAAACCCAGCTTGCCCCTCTCTTTCCATCATTTTTCCTCCATGCTGCCGCCAGTCCCTTACTGCTAAAATCTCCCCAGGCACCAGGTCAGCCCATTGTAGGGTCTCAGCTGGAGCATGAAAGAGCTGGATCATGGAGATCCTGAGAAAGATAGCACACTTGTCCTTCTGAAGCTGTTGAGGGTGAGCCAATGCCCATCATCCATTCTGTTTTGGGGAGCTGCTGTTTCACACAGAGAGCAGCATAGCGGTCCTCTGAGCTTAGGGACCGACCCTGCGACCGTCTTCGTCTGTGCAGTGACCCAGCGGGTGCGCAGTGCTGCAGGGGCAGGGGGCATGTGGGCCCCACACCCTCCTGATAAGGCCCTGGACAACTCTCTGGCTGCAGCATACAAACCACATCACAAATTTTTAAATCAGCCCTGACAAATGCATCACTGCTGAAGGTCCAAGTCTCCCGTTGTCTCTGTGGCTTATGCGGAAGAAATGCCTGGCGGCCCAACATCTGGGTCCCTCAGCTTGCAGGCTGTGCAGGTAGGCGGAGGTGTATGAACCAGATTCAGAACCACACAGAAATGCAGTATTTTACCTCCAGACAAAAAGAAACAGTGCATGGTGAGGAGAAGGGAAAAAATCTCAGGAGGGGTCAGGAATGAAGAAAAAAGCAAGGCCAGGGAGGGGCAGAAGCTTGAAGACAGAAAGAGACACAAAGCAAAACAGCATTATCCAGTACTCAAAAGCAAAGTTTTTCATCAGCACAGTTTGTAATTTGAATGCGATGCAAAGCAAAATGTAGAACTGAACCTCCATTTCCCACNCATAGGCAATTTTTTCCGTCTGTTACCAAGCTTTTAGAAGGCAGCTAAGCATAATTACAGCTTGCAACTTCTCTATATTGCTTTACAAAGCAGCCAGGCGTGACATTGACCCTGCGTGCTGCTTTTAACACAGATAAGAGTGTTACTTCATTGATAACACACCAACCCAGTGTATTTCATTCACACAACTTCCATTTAAGATGAAGAAAATCAGGAGGACTGAGCAGACCGTGCTGGTGAATGCTGAGCAGGACGTGCCAGTCCAGTCCTTGGGTGGGCCCTCTTGATTTCCTACCAACCTCTGATGAACAGGGTACTACCAAGAAAACAAAGAGCAGACTCATCTCAGGCGGAACGCATGCATTAGTCAATTCTAGGTACTCATCTTATTTCAAGCAAACTCTGAATGAAAAGCACTGGACTCATTCCCTGGTGTTTTGGGTTTGCGTGGACAAGTTTTGGTAGCAGGGGGGGTTCTGGGGCAGCTTCTGTGAGAAGCTAATAGAAATTTCTCTGATGCCTGATAGCGTCAGTGCCAGCCAGCTCCAAGATGGACCTGCTGCTGGACAAGGCTGAGCCCATCAGCGATGGCGGTAACACAGTTAAGAAGGGGGGAAAAACTGCTGTACAACAGCAACTGCAGCCAGAGAGAGGAGTGAGAATATGTGAGAGAAACAACTGTGCAGACACCAAGGTCAGTGCAGAAGGAGGGGGAGAAGGTGCTCAAGGCACCAGAGCAGAGATTTCCCAGTTTGCTGTCAGGACTTGTGACTCCATGGGGGATCCATGCTGGAGCATTCTGTTCCTGAAGGACTGCACACTGTGGAAAGGACCCCCTCTGGAGCAGTTCGCGAAGAACCAGAGGAAGGACTCATGTTGGAGAAGTTCCTGGAGGACTGTCTCCTGTGGGAGAGACCTCACGCTGGAGCAGAGGAAGGCTGTGAAGAGTCCTCTCCCTGAGGGGGAAAGGGTGGCAGACACAATGTGTGACACAATGACCACAACCCCCATTCCCCATCCACCTGTGTCGTTCAGGGGTCAGAGATAGAGAAATGGGGAGTGAAGTCGAGACCGGGAAGAAGGGAGGGGTGGGGGGAAGGTGTTTTAAGGTTTGTTCCTATTTGTCATTATCCTACACTGACTTTTGACCGGCAATAAATAAAACTAATTTCCACAAGTTTTGCTTGTGACTGTAATTTCTGAGTGATCTCCCTGTCCTCCTCTTGACCCGTGAGCCTTTCATCCTATTTTCTCTCCCCTGTCCAGCTGAGGAGGGGAGTGATAGAGTGGCTTGGTGGGCACCTAGCAGCCAGCCAACATCAACCCACCACACCTGGAAGCAAAATACACACCAGCCTGCTTTTGCCTTCCATGCAGACACCGCACACACACTTATTCCTCACAGACTCCTTCCTCAAAGACATTTTCACGTATGCACCAACAGCTTGTCCTGACATGCCAGCATTTTCCTATGATCAGGCAAAACCAGCACATATTCTCCCCCAGACAAAAAGCTGTGACAATGCAAATGTCCCCCAAAAGACAAAACTCTCTCATTGCCTCCTGTCCAGGAGTCTCCTGGTGCAGCCCTGACGTCCCACTTTGCAGACACTCAGCACAAGCATAGCAACTGCCAAGTGCAAAATTTCAGTTTCATGCTTCGGCCAGGCCTTGGGCTTCTCTTTTCCTCTTTGGCACTGCTGCCTTCCAGCACAAGCACTTTGCAGTGCTTGTTGGGCGTTTGGCCTCCTGCCCCTCAAAGGGTCTTGTTCCCATGTCAAGTGGGGGAAATGGGGTGCAGACAGATCCAGCAGCATCCCCTAGGAAAAATGCAGGGTCCTCTAGAAAAAACACAGTTCTGCTTGCCACAGCCCGCCCTGCTCCCTGAGGAAGGATGGAGGCTGTGAGCATGGAGGAGGTGACTGAAAATCTCAGTCTGAGTTTGAGATATCTAAGGCAATTACAAAATAAGTGTAAGTGTCATTCCCGTGGTTGCAGACATTGTGTCAGTGGTACCTTCTCTAGAGACCCAGAGCATGCCATAAACCCAGATGAGCTCACAGAAGGTTTCTTTAAAAGGAAAGGAACAGGTTCCTTCTAATGCAAGGCCCAAAAGTACCAGCTTCATCAGCTTTTGAGTGTTTTGAGACTCCTTTCTCCAAAGAACTTACTAAAAATGGAGTGAGAACAAGTGTGAGGGGAGTAACATGCACTTTTTCTTGGCTCTCAGGAGGAAGTGCTTGGTTAACCAATACCCCCCCCCTCCTTGGTAAGGGGAGATGAACTGTGGCCAAGATCCTTGTTCTCCTGTTTTTCCCTCAGCTTCCCGTCTCATCTTTTAACCAGACGTGCTACACCGAGCATTGAGAAGACTCAGGGTAATTACATTATTAGTACATCCTCCTGGGAGAGAGAACAATGTTTGCTCTGTGACTTATGCTGGCACAACACCGAGCACATCTATCTAGTTATTAAATATTTATTGCACCTTTAATAGGTCAGTTACAAAAGCAAAATATTCCAGGAGAGCAGGCTGGAAAGAAAGGGAAAGTACAATTAAAGGCTGCTGCTTTGTTGCAGTGTCGGGGCCAGGTGCAACACTCCTAATTTCCATTGTAAGGCAGCAGCAAATAACCTGGCCTTCCTATGATAAAATCTGATGCAGCTGTGCCTGTAGTTGTTGCCTCTAGGAGCTTCTGCAACTTTCCACACCATTGCTTAATGCTGGACATGACTGACCATCTGTGCCACAGCTCTCTTAATGTTTTCCCTGTAGCTGTCCCTTTTACTGCATCACACATTTGAGTTGTTGGTTGATTTAATAGTGGTTTTGGGAGGCAGATGTTTGTCTGAGATATGCTCACAGGAGCTTGGAGGGGTTAACTTGTTAGAAGTGAGCATAAGGTGCTGGATCTGGGTCCCTGCTCTCTTTTTGTTTGTTATTCCCTCTTTTTTTCACTTTATTTTCAGGTTTCCTCACTCATCCGCACATGCCTATGGGAAAATGGAACATAAGTGACTACTGTGTGCCCAAGCCCAAAGCCTGCAAGATCTGGCTTGCTGTTGGTGAATGCTTTGCAATGCTGCCCTCGGGATGCCCAGCTGCAGACCCCCAGCCCACCTCGGGTCTCACCATTTGACAGTGCTTCCTCCAGCCACCAACACACACTGGCTCACAAAGCAGAAAAGACAAAAGTGAGCCCTGGAAAGAAGATCCATGTCTCCAAAGCTCAGCAGATTTGCTTGCCCTCGGCTGCCAACAGGGAAACGCAACTGGAAAGCCACTGGCAGAGGCTACAGGAGCATCACACTGAGACCACGGGCCACAGCTCTGCCTCATTCATCCAGATGGACACCACGATTTAAGCTCTACTTAACTGCTCGTCCTACCACGGACCACTGCTTCCCATCTTTCCCATCAGCTCGGAAAGAACTGAAAATGTAATTTGTTCAACCTCTCAAACCTCCCGTAGGCTTGACCCTGAGTGCACTGTAGTTCGCCGCCAGCTCTAGGCAAAGTCCATTCTCACTGCTGGTGCACATTGCTCTCACCTAACAGGTGACAGAAATCAGCACAAGCAGAGTTTTAAAAAAAACACAAATAGGTGCCTTCTGCCACAGGAGCTTTAAAGATGATGAAAAGATGTCAAATTTTCATTGAATTCCCACATGGATGTTTGTGAGAGTCATGAGGTGCATGGGCTCTCCAAAAATACAGCCCTTTTTACTGGCCTACATCTAAGCGATGCCGATTAATTCACTTGAGGGCACCTAAATTTAGACCTGCCAACTTTCTCTCCCACAGTCTTTCCACACATCAAAGGAGTGTAGCAATTCATTCCTATCATGCATGGGTGGCATAAGCATTCATCAATGCCTCCAGAGCTTTTGTAAGAGAAACTATCTAAGGACTGATTTTTGAAGGCTTCACTGCATTTCTACTCTTGTCCTTCCTCAAGCCATGTTCTCTGACTTTAAGGAAAAACCATGTTCCTGAAGGGCAAAGACATGTCTTTAAAAGTGCTTCCTGGTTCCCCGCTGCATTTGCTGAGAGCCATCTATTGGCTCACCGTCCTATCAAGTGACTCTGGGTATGACATGGCATATAGCAATTTGCTGAAGCACAAGATTGGTTTAATTTCCAACTTCCCCACAGCCAGCTTGCTTATTTTTAACAGCCACATTCCCTCTCCAATGGAGAGAGAAGTATGTTGCATTTATGGCCATGAGGAAGGTGGGTGGGCACATGAGAAACAGAGGCCCCCACAGTCGAGAGACTGTGTGCGTGGGACAGCTACAGCACTATTGGGCTAAACAAGGAGACACTCCATAGTTAAAAAATAAATAAAAAAGAAAAGGCAGAAATAATAAGAAAACAGGGTGTGTTTTCAGGCTGTGTGCTGATTTTTGTTTTCCCCAGCCAGAGGACCCACATTCCTCTGTATGATTTCTATTACGTGTTGTCATGATAGTAACTAGTACACTCTAAGAATCAAGTGCAGTTCACAAATTATATTATTGTCCAGTTATTTTAGACATTCATGTAACAATCCTACAGCAACATTTTTGGACTTCAACCTGCTGCATGCCTAAGCTTGTACTTGACTATAAGCACACCGGGAGGCAAATGGCTGCAGGCGGGATCTGAGGGCAGGGGGCACGTAGACACCTCTCCTCAAAGTTCACAGTGGGATTATCCATCCACACGCACCTACAGAAAGTGGCACTAAGTAATTTATTATCTGGGTGGGTTGTTTTCCCCCTTTGCTTGCACTAGATTCTGCCAGAGCTGCGCGGCGCTGAGCAGAGGCATTCGGGAGCTGGGTTTTGAAGGTAGTCTGGGTTCCACTATCGTTTTATCCTGCTCAGCAGCAGGTTTCAAAGCAAGGTGCCTTAGCTGATAAGACTTTCCTGCTTTCCCTCTCCTGAGCCAACTGCAGAGGCTGCATCTCCTCAAAGCAGCACAGGGTGCATGCACTGCCTGCCACAGGGGCACATGGACACAAAGGCAGGAGGGACCAGCTGGAAGAAAAAGCAAAAGCCAGCAGGAGCTACCAAGCCCTTGTGGCACTGCTTCTCACCCACAGACATCCTAGCTCCTCTGGTGTTGCCCCCAAAGAAAAAAGGGAATGCTCATGGCATGGGACAGGCAGGGGAAGAAGTGTGGAAAGCAGCACCTGAACTGCTTTGGGTAGGAAAAAACAGGTTTGGGAACTTCTACGTGGGAGGTGGCCCACAGTGGTGCACACAAAAGTTGCACCCACAAGCAGGGAAAAGAGCAAAGGAGATGTCACCACGGGGTCAGAAAAAAGAGTCTAGTGCTCAGAGCAGCTTCTGCTGCGGTAGTAAGCCACACACTTTAATAAACTTCCAAAATAAAAACCATCTTATTCTCAGTACAAGTTTCCAACCTAAGAGATGTCCAACACAAATCTCATGGGGCAACCTTTGAGGCTGTGAGGGGTGTTACCAGCTTTTCAGTGTCCACTACAAAGCAAAGCAAGGTATCAGGGCACATCCTGTTACCACCTGTTTCCAAGCCAAACTGCCCTTTGTTGGGGTTCTTTGGGTTTTTTTTAAATTTCTTTTTTCTTTCTTAATGAAGAAGCATCTTTTTACCCAGGGCCTCCACTATGCCTTCCTCTGCTCCTTCTTTCCTCCACCCGTCCTCTGCTCAGTTGTACCCCAGAGCAAACCTTACACAGGGCTGGCAACCTGGCTACTAAAGCCTGCAGAAATACCCTAGTCATGACACAGCCAGCACCAGGTTTCCCAAAAGCTAACATCACCTTTCCCGTGTCCTGCGCATCGGGAGCTGGAGTCGGGAACCCCATGCTCCAACATGAAGTCCTACCGGCCCAACAGGAGATGACGGCTGCAACAGCCGCATTTGGCATCCTAGGACAGGCAGTAGCACAACAGTGTACAGCGGAACAAAGGACCTCTCCAAATAAATGGAGATACAGGAGATAATGAGGAAAATAAATAAGAGAAATGGAAATTTCCGTCTCCATGACAGAGTCCCCCTGCATGGGAAAACTGAAAGGAGTTTCTTTCTCTGAGGACTGTTTCTGGTCCTGGGTGACTCCCTCCAAGAGGGGAACTACTGAAGATGCTCACAGGGTCTCTAATCATCTAAATTAATTTTGGCGTGTACCACTGGGTAAACCGCATCAGCCGGTGCTTCTGTGCTGCAGAAAGCCTGCAGCCCACAGCAGAACAGAGCCGCCCTGCTGCCCTGACCGGTGCCTTTGAGGGTGGGTGGGGGAGAAAATCTAAAAAAAAAAAAAAAGAAAAAGCCTTTCCGTCCTCTCAGCCTCGCTACAGCCATGCTCTCTCAGCGCTACGGGCAGCACCAGACCTCCTCCGCCCCGTGACGCGGGCTCGGCCCGCCGGCGGGGATGGAGGAGGAGGAGGAGGAGGGACACCGTGCGATCCGCAGCGGGGGCCGGCGCCGCCGGAACACTTCCTGCTCGGCGTTACACAGCACTTTTTCCACCGCCCAGCAGCTTGTTGTTGTCTGAGGGGTTTTTTTTTCTTTTGTAACTGCTGTC